>BPLQ01000988.1:0-600000 GCA_021605075.1 Caerostris darwini
AATAAATGTTTTATTGTATCATATTTTTTTTCTCATATAATACTTATTATTACAGATGATATTTAGGTCATTTTTTAAATAATAAATATTTGAAAATTTAAAAAAGGCTTTTATTTATTTTTTAAAAATTTATAGAACATTTTGAAAAATTAAATAAAAGTAAAAAAAATCTCGAAACTGGTTATTTATTTATTAGCAGTATATTTTAAGTTTTAATCATTTTGATATAAAAAGCTGCATTAAACAAATAATAAATACAAGAAAAATTCAACATTATTAAATATATAAAAAAGAATTAGGAGTTAATTATTTAAATTAAAATTAAAAACAAGAAAAACACATTCAATTGTTTAAAAAATAAACCTCATATCGATTCTAACGATACAAAAAATCTTTTTTGATTCCTACAAACTCAAAAATTAATTTGAGAATTTGAGAATTATTTTAAGAATATTTGTCTTTATTCAATAGTCTTATAATATCAAACTCTACATTTATAATATCTTTCTTTTAATATAACAAATAAAATGTTATTTTCCATTTAACTAATGGAATAAATGTGATTTATAACAATAAATGGATGAATTTCTCCTGTTTTCTAATTTTTCAGATCAATTTTTTTTACATATTAAAAAAGTCAATTATCTTTTACTTACTTAAATATTTTAGAAATGAAGGAAAATTAAAAAAATAAAAGAAAATTAATTCAAAGAAGCCAAATCTAATGAACCAATTCTAATGAAACCAAAAAATACCACAGGAAACATATTTGCTGTATGAAAAATAATGGATTTTATGATTAAGTGTATCACTTTAAAAAAGATCTATGATTAAAATTGTTTTTACATATATATTCCTTGAAAAAATATTTCTTATATTTTATTATAATACATTATATATGTTTGCTTCTATATAATATTTTTCCAAATTCCTAAATCCGGCTATCAAATTTTTATTTTTAAAAATTCTGTGTTACATTTTATTTAATAAAGACTCATAATTAAAATTCAAGTTGCGTGTCTGCAAAATTTTTAAAAGAATCCTTTTTTTTTCATTTAAAAATTTCACATTCTACATTTCTTTAAACATACACTTCTTTGGCTAAACTTCAAAGCAAATATCAGCACCCACTTTTACTATTTTTTCCTTTTAAAGCTTCAACCAAAAAAGCAGTACATTCTGAGGAATCAAGAATTCATTTTTCATTTCTTTTAATTTTTTGTGTCTGGATGAAATTCTGCAAAATGTAAATCACGGTATAACTATTATATGATGAGAAATATTAAAATGCATGGCAATTGTTATCATTTGAATACTTTTGCCATATAATATTTTTAAACTGCTTTCATCTCACAAGTTTTTATTTTAATGAAAAAGCAGTTTAAATAGATGATAAAATATAAATGGGGAAAATTTATCATTGGAAACAAAAAAAAAGTTACGCATTTTTAAATTTTGTAAATCGTAAAATCAAGTGGTATAAAATAAATCCAAATTTGACGGTTTTTAGAAACTTTTTATGCTATAAATTCTTATGTTAAATAAGTTAAAAAATTGTTATTACTTTAAGAAAATATTTAAAAACTTCTTTAAATCCCATAAGTGTATTTTATCCACTGGCTTCTTTTTTTTTATATAAATTATATGACAAGGAAAGCTTTCATTCAAATATTTTATGAGTAACTCGAGGAAATAATCATGGTGTAGACAAATTTTGAATATATTTTAAAAAAGCCACAGAAATAAAGAAGAAATCGACCTGTAGTGACATTACTTTGTTTATCTATTAGTGTCAAATCCTCATTTTAAACTATTTTACTTATGGGAACCCTAACACAATAAAAATAAAAAAATAAAAACTTTGAAAATGTGATGTTTTTCTTTCAATGTATTATACATATGCTCTGCATTATTAAAATGAAAATATTATGTTTTCTTTCAACATATTCAGAAACAAAATACTCTATTAAAAAAAAAAATTGAAAATATTATACTTTTTCAACGTAAATTATACGGCTCTGAATTTTTTTAAAATCCTTGAAAATTGATTATGTTTTCCAACATATCTATACAAAAAAAAAAAAATTTTTTTCAAGATATTTATACAAATAATCTAAATTGATAAAAAAAAAAAACACTTTGGAAAAATTATGTTTTTTTCAATGTATTTAAACAAAATAAGTCTGAATTATTAAAAAAAATATATATGTTTGAAATTTTTTTTTCCAGTAATTTTTACACAAGTAATTTGAAAAATATTAAAAATATTTTATTTAAGTGTTTCGAATTCTAATAAATTTTAAAAAATATTTACAGCGACCAGCTTTTGGGATATTTAAAATATATTTTAAAATTTTCATTATTTAAGAGTATATTTTGTCATAATGAAAAATACAATCCATATCATCAATCTCAAAAATCAATAAAAATTATGAATGTGAAATATAGCTTTGAAAACAACAAATTGACAGTAGTAACACGGAATAAAAATGAACGAATTAAAGACTAAAATTCTGGAAACATTACTAAAAAATTATTACTAAAAAAACTTAAATAATTATTTATTCTTATGAATTAAAAAAAATTCCGGAAAGATTTTCAAATAAATCGTCTTAAAATTATCAATTTATCTGATTTATTATTTTAGTTTTATATATGGTGCAGTGTAATTAAACATAAAAATGTATTGTATATATTATTATTTATTTTTTTAAGATTACCAAAATAAAAAAAAATTATGTCTTCTATATTGCAAAATTTTATACTATTAATTGTTAATATCTTTACTGAAAATAACATAGATCACGTAAATATTGTATCGTATAATGTTTACTATGATTTGTTGTATTGCTACTTTTATTTTTAAATTTAAGTATATATTTTAGTTAAATTCATCAAAAATTCATAATGTGGTGGAAGTCGGTTTGTTTGTTTGTGCAGCTGGATCTGGGTGAGATTGGGTTGAGATACAAGTTTAAGAACACACATAACTTTATTTACAAGAATGTTAATGTACGACATCAACACCCACAATTAAAGATAGAAATATGTAGCACACAGCATGTACACACATTTAAAGACATCTAATTAAAGATTCGTCTAGGATTCCACTTCTGGCTGTAAATAAAGTTACTCAGGTAAAACGCTTGTTAGCCAAATATACTTTCTCTCTGATGTGAGAATCTGTAGGCCAGTTTTTGCGCAGGATACTGATAACTATATCTTCTCTCGGGGGAGAGTCTATAAATGAAACGTCTCTGAGGCGGCAGCGCCAGTCTCGCTGAACGTCATATCTGGCGAGAATCTCGATGCTATTGACAATTTTTATGAATGCCAAAGGGCACACTTCCAGTAGGTAGGAGGAAGCATGTTGCGTAGTTGGGACCACTGTTACAAGAGTACATTCTAGTATTTTATACCAATTATTAAACACACATATTCCTAAAATATATAAAATTTTAGCAATGTAAATTAAAATTTATGATTGTTTAAAGGATTGCACTTAATATAATTTTATTTAATTTAAATTGAAAAATTATGCAAAATATTTGTATGAATTCAAAATATCAAAACTAGTTTCTAATTTGATCATACACTTTAAATTTCATGAATATAAAAAAAGAGTAAAAAAATTAAATTTATTTAAAATAAATAAAAAAGTAAGATAAGTTTCGATCTGGAGAATTATACTTACATAATTCAGAATTCTATTAAAATAATGCATATTTGAAAGCAGCTAGCAATCATTTAAAAAATAGTTGGGATGGTAATAGATTTAAAAAATTTGATTGAAATTTAGTTTAATACCATTATAACTAAATCACAAACGTTGATTGTAATGAATGTTTCCCATTTGTATGCTATTAAGAAATTACTTTAAATTAAATCTAACGCAATTTAATAATTTAAAGCACAGATTTCATAAAGAATTAATTCAATTTCAAAGAAAAGTTCTTTACAATTTTTGATAGTCATTTTACTGCAAAATATATATATCAAAAAAGTAAACGTTAATGGGTTATTTTGTTAATCTGTAAAAAGAAAAAACTTCAAAAAAATCATTGTAATCCAATTGTAGAAATTTTACAAAACACTTTTAATCATTTTTACATTCGGATAAAAAAAAAAGGAGTTGGAAATAATGGAGCCATAATCTTTTTGAAAGAAGAAACGAGTTGAAGCAACTCAAAATGCTCAAATTTTATGCTTATTCCTATATAGAAATTTTTTCAACTTTTTTATAGAATTTCTTTTCGTTTACGTTTGAATATTTCTTTTTTTCCTGATTTAACTGGGTTATTTGTCATAAATTCGAAGCTTTCAAAGCGAAACTCCCCCTTTCATTCTTTGAAAAGAAAATAAATACGTTTGGATAAGTGCCATCCAAAATTAGGAAATCTACTGATACTCTTAATATTGTTTAGCGTAATGTGTATTTTAATGAATACTCTAATTTTCAAACATTAATTGTGCATAACGCCATCTTTTCAAATAATATATATTACATACACTTTGTGTAAATTATAATTTGTAATATATGGCACTCTCTTTTGAACACTGAACTTCATTTATATATAATTGTAAGAAATAAGTCAATCACAATATTTGTTTCATTAATTTAAAAATAATATATATCTGATAGACAATAGAAAAGTTATTAATATGAATAAATTGACCTCAATATTCATAACTGTGATTTTTTAAAAATAAAAATATAGACTATTTCAATATCTCATAGTACAAGTTAGGGACGTATATGTTGATCTTAATAGTGATGTTTTATAGAACTGAATTATTTTTAATAATATAAGAGACTTTTACCTATCATATTTATTAAAACTTGCTAACACACCACTGCACAACTGCAATACATAACACGCGAAACAAAACTATATATTAAATATTTACAAAATCATCTTAAACCCTCAGTTCGTTTAAGGGCATTTTGTACCTCTCTACTGTCTGGAACTCTTCACTCGACTTTGTTCCTTCTTTTTTCCCTCCCATTATCGGTTCCAAAGTCTAACGGGCGAAAAAGAAGTGCAAACTACAAAATCTAACGTAAGGTCTACCAGTCCTTGAAAGGAACGTGCGAAGTACAAAAGTCGAGCAAGAAGTGGGATAAGAAGCAACAACATAACTGCCACTCCTAAATAGCTGTTATAGATGATTACACTCTATAATGAAGGTAATAAAAAACATTTAATCCACAAATACTATTTTTTCTGTTTTCATTCTGTGTGTTTTCGTAACATAACGTAAGTCACTGTTCTTTTACTTATATTTGTTAAACACTGTATGATTAATGTTTTTTATATGCATTGTATTCTAATGTGCAAAAATTGTCACACTATTTTTTTCTGATTATTTCTCAATTTTAGAAACTCGTTTGATAAAATAATTGTAATAAACGTTGATTAAATAAGTTAAATAAATTATTTCATATGTAGTTTTAATCAGTTTTTTCCTTTAATATTTTCTTCTAAAGACCTAAAACACAATATGAAGTGAAATATTCTTCAATTTCTCATAACTTCTGGCAGTTATATAGAGCAGCACATTTCTAACTTCACTTTTTCATGATGGATAACATCCATACTGTTCCGATCAATCGGCATAAAATACATAAATTTCCAATTCCATTTCTTTGATGTATGGCTTGCAAAACTTATAAGAGGCACTTTATAATGGCAAATTCGTGTTTGAAATTTATGATACTGTCAACATAAAATTGTGGTGACTTGGGTTCATTTATCCATTTGCAACGCAATACAGTTACAGTTTCTTACGTTTTTTTATAAATATTTACCAAACCAAGTTATTATTATATGATCTAAAATTTGTAATTAAAATTTAAATAAGCATATTAATGAACAATTCGTTTATTATTACGAAATAAGTTAGAAAAGAAAATGCGTATTATTTCTACATCAAATGTAGGTTTACAAACTATATTCATATATAATTATGTATTACCATGCATATGAACACCTTTTACATTTGTTTCGCATATAATTGTAATTAATATTCGTCTGAAAATGAGTTAGACATTTATTTTTTTAATAAAAATGAAATATAATTGCTTAAATTGGAATCAATATCTATCACAATATTATTCGCAATATAATCACAATATATAATCATCACAATATAATTATTAACAATCACAATATTATAATTACACATCACAAAACATCATAAAAAACATCATCAAATACATTAACATCACAATATTATAATTAATCATCACAATATAATTCTATCACAATATTATTCGTAAAATGCATCAGTAAGAATATGAAGTCATTAATTCTTTAACCAAACGACAAGGCACGTGTTCAGATTTAAATGTTTTTATTAAAATTCTAATACTATTGCTTATAATGTAATGTAAAATCTAGAGAAATATTTATTTTTTTAGGATTGGTTCACTAATACACCATTATTTCCTTTACCTTTCGATCATTCCTTTCTTTAAAATTCTCTTTTAATATGTAAACAAATATGTAATCCATTATCCTTGATTTATTAATTATCCTTCATTATTTATTGGATATGATCTCATTAATCATCGTCATTCATTTGTCTTCTTTTTTAGTTTTATTTTCATTTCATATGTAATATTCTAATTTAAGTTAAAACAGTTTCATTATTTTCGATAAATTTAGTATTTATCTTTCAGGTAAAATAATTTACTAGTTAACAATAAATTGATATAGTTAATAAACAAAATAGTGTAACATCACATATTGATAAATAAAAAAAATTATATAGTTTCGCACGTTATTTCAAAAAATAAATAGAGTTGTATTAATCAGAATAATTACTATTGAACTCAATCAATTTCTTAAATATATAAATAAGTTGGACATTGAAAAATGTAAATTTCAGGCAAAAGCAATAATAAAAATGAACTCTATTATGTTTTTATAAATAATTATTTATAAATTCAGAAAAATAATATTTTAATTTTTTAAGATATGAGTTAACTAATAATATTTTCTTCCATCGTCTAATAAATATTTAATCGAAATTTAAGCATTGCAATGTAAAATTTTTAATAACAATTTATTTTCAAATTTTTTTACCGTGTATTTTTCAACAAGAAACTGCTGTGTAAAGCCTTTCCACATTAAATACCTAAAGCAATGCATTTTATTAATTATTTTGTGCAATGACAAATAACGACAAAATAAGATTTTAATCCACTTTTTTTTAGTTAACCTAGGCAATCTGAAACAATGCGATGGAACATATTCAATGAACCATCAGTGCATTCACACATATGTAAATATGCGTGGGAAGAATGCAACAACAGCTTTGACTTTTTTATCGTAGTTTGAGAGTTCTTTTGTTTTACGATTTACTTCATTTTAAACTTGTAATATTTTTAATAAAACTATTTCTAAACAATGGTGCCTTTGTACATACATTGTATTGGCGCCAAATATAAGAAATGGTACTCTTAAATGACATTGAAGATAAAAAATCGTCGTCATAATCGTCGCAATAAATCGTCAGCATATTCTTCCACCTAAATCATGCCACAATCTTCTAATGTCTTGCGATTATAGTATATCCTACAATATATATATACAAATATGCATGAATTTTTGGGAATACAACAAGCACGTTTTTTTTCCTTTATATCTAAGCTGAGCCAAGACTTTTAGAGACTTATTCTTCTTCAAATATGTTTCATCACCGTGTGCAGGTTGAGATTCTCCCTTGGCATTTTATTTCTATTTGCCAAATCCATATTGACATCTAAGATTTCATTTGTAAATTGACATTGACAAATGCTTTTACGATAAGCCTTTTGATTAACTTTTCCACACTGTCATACATCTGGAGGCAAACAATACTACTCACAGGAGATCTAACACTGCAGTAATGCTAAAAGCCGGATCAGTTGAAGCCAATTTTCTTTCAGAATTTTTGTCAAATGAAATAAATTCAGTCCGAGATTCAGAAAATTCGGAAATCGTAGAACCCTAAACTTCATCATTGAAGTCTTTCATATGATTCAGTATTAATAAATTCACTTCCAATTGCATTATTCTTTTCAGATATATTCCATAATTTGAATTAAAAAACTGCATTTGTGCTGGCTCTAATTTCAAAGATATAATATATATCGACATCAAACACTACAAATTAGCAATATTGCATTTTAACTGATACAAATACTGCGCCAATATAAAAGATTAAACATTGTAAAAACAATAGAAAACAAATATATCTTGCTTATAAGAGAAAAATAGGGAGTTATAAAGGTCAGAAGAGAAGAATTTATCACATGATTCCATTCATTTGCCCTGAATTGCATCCAAAATATTTTTTTTTAATTCAACATTTCTAAAAAACTTTGAAACTATATTTTATCTAATTTATATTTTTAAAATATTTTGCTGTGTTTAAGTTAAAACTAAAAGCCATATAATAATTTTATATATTTAAACACATATTCTTTGAAATATAAATGAACTTCAATGGAAATGTCCAGTGAAATAAATATTCTATGACAGTATCTGAACTAAATTTAAAGGGATATTGCAAATCTTAATAAAATATTTTAAATACCGAGCTTTTAAATTCCATTGTATTAAAAAAAATGCTAAAATTCTGCTTATCAATAAGAGTATCCCAAGATAAAAGTATTTAATGTATACACGATATTCACTTCATTAAAAATCTATGAAAGTGACTGAACTAAATAATAAAGAACTATTACAACTCATGTTAATAAGGTATTTTAAATACTGAGCCACCAAAATTCTTATGTATTCAAAACATGTTAAAATCCCGCTTATCAATAAGAGTACACAAGATAAAAGTATTTAATAAATGTTCAATATTTGCTTCATTAAAAATCTTCATTCCACTAGATTTATTTAAATATACCTGAACTATTCTAGAACAGTTTTATGGAGAATCAATATGCAATAAGCAGCGAAAACTTGTAAGTTTTAATCAGATGTAATCAGTTCATTGAGTCATCAATAAACCACATCAATAAACCCAACTTTATCCACGCATATATTCTATTGGCCATACAAAATAAATATTGAGATCCAATCAAAGATTCCTGCTCAGATCACTTTGCAATCTCTACAGAGACAAATTTTCACTTTCCTAATCACTTTCTGCACTGAAAAAAAGTATTTAACGATAACTTTTAACAAAATATTTTCCTTCATCCACATTATTCTTTAAATAAATAATCCAAGCGTCTCGTGAGCCATTATCTGGAATGAATCTGAGTTCCCATACCCTTCGCTTTTCGAAGTCTTTCACAGCCACCTGTTACTTTGGAGTGGTATATAATGCAAACATGGAAACAATTAATATGCATGGGAACTCATCACTATACAAGTACCAGGTTCATCTTTTATGCATGGGTTCATTGAAAACCCTAGATAATTGAAAATTGTTGGTCCCCACCATCCTCAGAAGAATTGTTATTTCTCGATAGTCGTTAGTATTCATCAAATTTGATAGACCGGTCATCTTTAATGGATATTGTGCTTGGTGCAGTTAAGTGCAGAAACTGTTGTTCGCAAGAATTGAGAGGGAAAGATAATTTCAATCAGGGAGAAGTAATTTTCGATGAGTGCTTCTAAATTGTCTGTCGATTTATTTTCTCATTTTTATAAGTTCCAGGCAAGCGCCATTTACTAAGTGTTAAGTTAACTAGCCTCTCTTTCTAATCTTAAGAATGTCATATTTTTGGTTTGCTTGCATATTTTATCGATAAACGATATAGAGGAACGAAATTTTGATGTATTTTAATAGATGGTTTTTAGTAATAAGAAAAGAAAATGTGTTTTAAAATACATAGGAAAAGGGAAGAATATTTGTTAATTGTAATTTAAGATTAATTTAATCATAGATATTTTTACAAAATGTTGATTCAGAACAAAAAGGTTTTTTGATATATATAACAATAACCAAACGATAAGAGTTTCTCATAAATGTCTCAAAATGAATTTAATATGAATTAATAGTTAAGATTGTTATGTTAAATTAAATTGTTAAGCATAAAATAATTAAAAATGATTAGTTTTTCAAAATTGAATTCAAAATTAATTTCAATTAATCTAATTAATTTTAAATTAATTTCTGAAAATGAAACGTTTTTAGTGGTAGGAAAAATTGTAGTAGTGGGAATTAGAAATTAATTTTTTTCTAGAAATTTAAAATTGAAAATCAAATTGAAAAATTCAATTCTAGGTTTCTAAAAATAATGTATTTTTAAAAAATATTTAACTAATTAAATATTAATAAGAAACAAATAAGTAATAATTCTTAACAGAAATATTATCAAGGGCAGATTTTGTCTGATAGACTACATAGGAAGTCAAAAAAGTTTCAAAATATGATTCCTTGATAAGGCATGCAATATAGAATACTGACAACGTAGTTCACAAATCTGGTTTACTTTTCTGAATTATTTTCAAATAAAATGTTTGAAAACTGAGTTTTACTCAGGTTGCCAACTCTAACCCAGATAAAATACTTTTAAGGAATGTTCTAGAACATTAATGCTTTCTTGCATTATAATATCACTTTATAAAACATATTTTCTTGAAATGTAAAACAAAAGGCTCTCTTATTAGAGTAGAACGCAAACGAAATTGATAAATAAGTTGTAAAAGTTGTTTATATTAAGTTTAATGGTACAAATATTTGTAGGGAAAGAAAACTCGGATGAATTTCAGAAAATCTACATTCCATATACAGAACAAATAATAATAAATTTGTAAATTTCTTCTTGGAAATCACAAAATTGCTAAAAATGATATGTAACACTTTTCTTTCAAGAAAAATTATTAAAAGTAGTGATTAATTAATTTAACATTTTGATAATATTATAGATAATGATATGATGATAATATGATAGATTGCAAAATAAATAAATGTGTATTGTTATTGTATTTTTTTTATATCCATAACATATATGAATTAAAATTGAACAATTAACGTATAAAAGTTAATTTTCTTACTGCTTATGTTTTATTTAACGAAAAGATTAGTACAATTTGTGAATATTTATCAAAGAGTTAATTCTTCTAATATAATAACAACTACAGCGATATTCACAAACCTATTTCACTTTAAAATTTATATTTAACCTATTGTTTATTGGCAATTTATTATGCCACTAAAAATAAGATTTGTTATTGAAAGTTACTAACAGTATTAAGCAGTAGAAGCAGCAGACTGTTAATGTCTTACAATATGTATAACATAGATAATTCTTAGATTAAACTCCGTAATACTGACAAAAGAAGCATTTATCCAGTTATATTATTTAAAAAAATTGTTATAAAATATATATTAGCTACATAGTAACTCAAATCCCAAAACTCATCTGATGTGAGTATACCTTCAATAATATACATGCATTTTTTTTTTTTCATAAAATAAAAAAAAACTAAAAAGCAAACAAAATATATAAGATAGACTATGTCTGCAATTTTACCAGGCAAATGGCGTAAATATCAGAGTAGTCAGATAATTACACATAAAATTTATGGCAAGAACATGTAGAAAAGTTATGACTACATTCTTTCAGTAACTTTTATATATAATCAAATCAGCTTTGCAAATTTAATCCCGTGTTCCACAAACTGGTTACATAAAAAAGCAATTTGACCTCAGATTATGATGGAAATAAATAAGGTAACCTCATTATGTTTGGGAATGTCAACTTCAAACTGTTATCGTTGTAGTTAATAGGCTTCATAAGATTCCTCATTAAAGCTGAAAAAAAGTTGGATGTGTATACTTTTGTACTCATTTTTAGCTGAATTTAAAGTCAAGTTCTTGCAAAACGGATAAAAGTAAGTTAGGAAATATAGACAGACTCACTCTGTTTTTATTACCATGATATTGCATTAAAATGAAGCATATTGACATAAATACGAAGACATAATCATCCAACTTCAGTGCACGTTTTTCTTATATTAAAACGAAAAATAAAAAGAACTGCATTCTAGGAATTTTAATTCCGTTACTTATGAATAATTCAAAATTACCATGTATTGATGTAAGAGATGAAACAAATCAATTTTTCATGAATATTTCCTATATAAACTTATATGTTGCATTAAATATAATATTATATTTTATAGTATTATTATTTAATTATAACACAAAACTGCTGTTCAGATTGTATCATTTAATATTTAAACAACGAAATGCAGTAGTTAATTCAATTTTGTTAAAGCAAAAAAAACACATATTAAATTATTTATTTTTAATGAAAAAAAACTGAATTAAAAAATGTAAATATTAAAAATGCTGTGCTTAAAAAATATTATTCAGTCATTTAGATATTTTACTATCAGATTTGGATATTAAATTAAATTTTTTTTATTTTTTTATTTTGTAGTTATGAAATTGTAATATTTGTTGAATACTGAAAACTTATGATTTATAGCATATAAATCTAATAATTATACTCTGTATAAGAATTCTATATCTTTTTTTTTTACTTTAAATGCATTAAAATATTGAGAGTATAACGAAATTTTATTGCTTAGTAAATTCAAAGCACATTTAAACCTTATAAAATAACTAGAAATTTAGTTATTTTGTCGTTTTTAGTTAAAATAAATTTATATAAAACATTTTTTTATTAATTATATTGTATTTCATTCTAATGTTTCTAAATTATATATCACTTCGTTAAATATATTTCAAGTAAATATTTGCAAAAATTAAAATTCAAAGATAAAACTTTATATCAGAAAAAAAAATTTTTCGTTTGCAGCATAGTAATATTTAAATATATTATAGCAAATTTATTACGTAAAAATTAATTACTTAACAATATTTTAATAATTATTAATAATGTATTAATTACTTCATATTTGATACTAATTTACTTAATTTATATACTTTATTTTACTAAATATATTTCAAGTAAATATTTGTACAAATTATAATTCCGAGATAAAACTTTTGGGTAATGGAAAATATCTTTTTTTTTACATTTGCAGAATAATAATATTTATTTTTTTGCTTTAATTTAATAAAATATACAATAGCAAAATTACGTGCAATAGTTTTAAGATAAAAGCTTTGTAGTGTATCACAAGTAAAATTTAAAAACATTTAAAAAACAAAAGATTTACAATGCATTAGTAAAAACATACCATTAAATTTGCATTTTCTAATTTCATTGCAAAACAATTCCGGTATTATATATTGTTTCAAAATGATGTTACCAATTGAAAAAAAAAGGATTTTTCAGAAGTCATTAGCAAGAAAAAAACAATAACTTCTATAAAGTGTCACCCAAAGGATAAATAAATATACCTTACACAAAAAACTTAAAAACGCAGATATATGTAAATATTTTTTTTTCTTTAGTAATTAATCTTCCCTTAATTTGTGACTTGAAGGCGAACTAGACGAAGTCCCCTCTTTATCAGCTAAGGAATAAATCGATTTAAGTTTTTGAGTGATTTTTTAAGGTGACTTTTAAGTATAATTTGTGCAAATATTTTTTGAAAAATATTTACTGAAAATGAATTATAAATTAGAACTATTGGAATGAAATATAAAGCAATTAATATAAATATATTTTTCAAAAATCTATTTTATAATAACCTTTCTATTTATTTTGTTCTGTTTAAATGTATTTTGAATTTACTAAACAATAAATATAGGTTATATTCCTCCTGTTTTTAATGCATTTAAAGTATAAAAATTGAATTCTTATGCTGTGTACAACTTCTATGTACTGGGTGCGCAGAAGATCTACCTCCCCGTGGTGCACCTGGTAACACTTTTTAGTGTCTAAAAGATCTGCAACTTGGCATTATTGTTAGATTAATGAACTCTGTTTCAGCATGTTTTGTTGTATTTGCTGTTGTTGTATGTTTTTTTTTTTTTTTTTTTTTTGCTTTTCTCGTTGTTCTTTTTTTGCTGTAACTGTTCATAATCTGACATTGGAAATAGGAAAAAAAAAAAAAAAAAAAAAAAAACTTAAATTACTTGATTTACAATTAACCATAAGTATTTCAGTATCCAATAAATATTGTAATTTTATAACTACAAAATAAAATTCAATAATGAAAAAATAAATAATTATAAAATTTTATTATTCATAAATAATATAAAATAAAATTATTAAATTATTATTGTATGTAAAATTGTTTTAAGATATACATTTTACAGTGTATCATCAGTAAAATTTAAAACCTAAAAGAAAATTAAAAATTTAAGAAGTAAAGTATAAAAACATAACAGTATTAGTATCAGTAAAAACATACCATTAAATATACATTTTCTTATTTCATTGCAAAACAATACATGCATTATCTATTCTTTCAAAATGATGTTATCAATTGAAAAAAAAAATTCAGAAGTCATTAGCAAAAAAAAAATAATATCTTCTAAAAAGTGTCACCCAAAGGATAAATAAATACACTTTACAGAAAAACTTAAAAAACGCAGATTTATGTAAATATTTTTTTTCTTTAGTATTTAATCTTCCCTTAATTTATGACTTGAAGGCGAACTAGACGCAGTCACCTCTTTGTCGGCTAAGGAATAAATCGATCTCAGTTCTTGAGTGATTTTTTAAGGTGACATCTTTTTCAGTTTGCTTTGATAATTCGATGGATAAAAAAAAACACAAAGCTAGGATGAGTGGCATCTTTGTATTTCTTATACAACGAAATCTGTCTTTTTTCTGAAAAGATTTAAAATAAAAAATAAAGTATAAAAAGTAAGTATAAAAATTCTTAAAAGCTTTTAAGAGTGAAAATGTATGACAATTTACACTGATGTAAGTCATTCTTAAAAGCTATGTTACGTTTTAAAAGAACTCAAGTGGGGATTTTTTTTATTATTGTTTTAACTACTTAAGGGTTTTTTTTCAAGGCAGCCGAAAAAAACTAAAAAGGTTTTCGATCATTTCAGTGAACTCTTGTAATTTTTCTTCCGGAAACACACGAGAAGAGCCATGAATATAAAAAAAAAGGCTTCTTGATGCAATTTATTCTTTTTCAATCTAAATTTTCCCTAGTATTGTTTGTTTTTCTTCTGTGACGCAAAGATGGCGGATCCGTTTCTTTTAAAGGTAACTAATTGATCTTTGGACTAGAGCTTTGTTCCACTCTTTAGTGTTTACCGATGAAATAGAAGATGCTTTGATGGTAACAGAAGATTAATGGCCTGGAAGGATTAATTTTAGTTTTTAATTTTGATTTGTTTTTTTATTTTCTGATATATAAAAGATGGAAAAAAATACAGAATACTATATAACAAATCTTGATATGGCAGATATATCATAGAGAAAAATGACCATTCAAAAGCCATTTAAAAATTATATTGGATATATAAAATGTATAATGGAATATGGATTTATACATTTTATAATAAATTTTGGATACTAATTGATTTATAAAATTATAAATTGCAAAATATTATTTTAGCTAATTAATTTAACTAATAATCTGATTAGTAATTTTAAAATTATTTTTAATTTATTTGCCTTAATTTTGAATTGGATAATTTTTCCAATATTGGAATTTTTTATTTGTGTTTTCTATGGTAATAAAATACCAAAGCTATATGAAATTTTTATTACAAAAATTGTAATTTTTTTTGAAAAGATTTAAAATTAATTTAAAAAGTATATAAAAATGTTTTTGTATTAGATTAATTTACATGAGCTAATTAGTACGTTTTTTAAAATTATATTAACATTATTTACTGAACTAGGTAATCTTTCTAATATTTTAAGCAATGTTTGAAATTAGTTATGGATTATACTAATATTATAGTTAAAATATAGTTTTTTAATATAAAATATTTGGTAAATTGCAAAAATATGTTTAATTTTAGTTTTTAATTTTGTTTTGTTTTTTAATAAAAGATGGAAAAAAAATACAGAATACTATATAATGAATTTTAATACTATTATTTTATTTCAAATTAATAATGTAGTATAGTTAATTATTTTATTTCATTTAATAATGCAACTAAGATTGCTAAAAAAAAAATAGCGATTCATATCAAAATTAAAATAAATAAATTATTTGAAATAAAAAGTGTAAAAACTTATTTTTATATTATTTTTGTATTTTCTGGTATACAAAAGATGGGAAAAACATAAAATATTATATAACAAATGTTGATATGGGAGATATATTATAGAGAAAATAACTGCTTCAAACGCCATTTAAGAAAAATGTATAATGGATATATATATTAGATATATAAAATTCATAATGTAATATGGATATTTATTTTTATAATAAAGAATAAAATTAATTTAGAGTAATAAACTGTAAAATATTTTTGTTTTAGAATTACTAATTAGCTAATAAATGATTTTAAATTTATTTTAACATTGTTTACCTGATTAACTAATTGAGTAATTTTTTCTAATATTTTAAGCAATGTTTGATATCAGACGTATAATAGCTAATAGTAATAGTTAAAATAGTTTTAATAAGAATACCTATTGCTTAATGAAATTTTAATATTCGCAATTTTATTTACCAAATTATATACTTACTAAATTAAATACAGTATAGTTAATTATTTTGTTTCATGTAATAATGCGACAAAGATTGGACAGGAAAAATAACGACCCATATCAAAATTTAATTAAATAAATAAATTGTTTGAAATAAAAAGTTTAAAAGATTTGTTTTTATATTGTTTTTTTATTTTTTATTTTCTGATATATAAAAGATGGAAAAAAATACAAAATATTATATAACAAATCTTGGTATGGGAGATATATCATAGAGAAACATGACTACTTCAAAAGCCATTTAAGAAAAATTTATGATGGATATATTTATATATATATATATATATATATATATAATGGATATACATATTGGATATATATCATTTATAATGGAATATGGATATATATTTTCATAATAAAGAAAAAAAATAACCTAATAATTAACAAACCATTAATTAATTTATGGTTATAAATTACAAAATATTTTTGTGCTAGATTTACTATTTAGCGTAATTAAATTATCTTAACATTGTTTGCATGTTTACTGCATTGAGTAATTTTTTTCTAATAATATAAACAATGTTTGAAATTAGTTATGGATTATGATAATATTAAATGTTAAAATAGTTTTTAATAAGAATATCTATTGCTTAATGAAATTTTAATACTAGCAATTTTAATTGCCAAATTATACACTTAGCAAACTAAATATAATATAGTTAATTAATTATTTTGTTTCATGTAATAATTCAACTAAAACTGCAGTGAAAAAGTAGCGATCCATATCACGATTAGATTAAATAAATAGAAAAAATCTTGAAATAAAAATTATAAATGATTTGTTTTTTAAAAATAAATCAAATAATAATAAAATAATGAGAAAAAATCAAATAATCACAAAAAAAAAATTATAATTAATGTAAGATATATACCATTATTAAAAGAGGTTTACTTATATTATTATGTTGTCTAAAATATTGCTTAAGCATTTTAAAAAAAGACCACTAATATGTTTTGTTTGTTATTCTGTCTTAAAAGAGATTTGTTATTGAATTCAGCAAATTACGATTTCATGTACAATTTAACATTATTTTTAGCCAAATTTATTATAATCCCGATCAAGGCATAAAAACCTAATGAAGAGAAACTATTATATGATTCAATTATTTATTATATTTTTACAATTAGGGAAAATCTTTAATATTAAAAATATGTAAGAAGTAGATTTCTTAAATGTTAATTAAACATGACAGCCACACTATGAGATTACATTGTTAAATAGTAACTTCTCGGCCTATACTAGACATATAACGGCTTCAAGAAGAAGACCACTTTCAGGTTTATGCAAACCCTTTAATTTTTATTCTCAAGCATTATATGCATATATGCAGAACACTATTTACAAAAAAGGAAGTTAAAGATAATTTGATTCACAAGTGCAGTTCACTCCAAGGACGGAGACTTTTAGAGTTATCGAGTGTATGACGAATCTAATGCACTGCTCTGCGGTAGACATCAATTATCACACTGCGTGATACACGAAACCACAAGGGGTTCAATTTGTAAACATACTAAAAATTTACCCATTGCAGTCACTTCAGAGAAAAAAGAAGAAAAAAAAAACACTTCTGGTTGACTCGTCGCAGAACTCTCTCATCTTCACCAAAAATCTTCTTTTAAGACAATCCGGCAAGTGGTGGCGCTAGTTTCATTCACTGTCTATTGGAATGGACATTTCTCAACTCGTGGTCTATAACCAACACAATGGAACAACTCATTATTGGTTGATATTCAATCTGTAATTGTTTCGACTTGTGAAAGTCGAACAGACATTCACTAATATCCTGAGTTTCTTTAGACATAATACCGAATATCTGCTAACATATTTGAGGGACAGGTTGTTCTCATTAGTACAAAACCCTAATTTTATGTAATATAACTACGCACAATAAAGCTCGTCTGCTGTCAAATTTGAGTGATGGGTTCATTATATATTTTTCAAATAACATACATTCCTCTCTCCTGGGAATGAATGCCAAATCTCTCCTCGTGAGAAAAAAATGCTACACATGGTATACCATTTAATGTATATACTCGTAATAGTTAGAGAAATATAGGATAATCAATGACTTTTAAATAAAAAATTAATTTGATTTTAAATTCAAAAAAAAAAAAAAAACCAATTCAATAATGATATAAAAGAGTATTTAAAATTTATTTATTTTCAAATTTAAAATATAATAAATCATAAATTAATTGCAGTAACAAGACTTAATAAACAAAAAATAGTATCAGGGAAGCTAGGAATTGAGTGTAACGGAATTGTAATTTAAAATATACAGTTTAAAAATTCATTTGATATTTATTGACAAAATTTAAATATTTCCACAGGAATACTTCTTTTAAATATGAACTAAAATTTTTCACCAAGTTTGGTACGTTGCTTGATATATAGCTTATAGCAATTTTTTTTAATTATTAGGATATATCAGTATTGTTCAATTAGCTAACAGTTTTTATCAAAGAGCATAAGATGCCAGATTGTTGGCTATATTTATTTCTCCTACCTTCAAAAATTACATCAAGATCTTGGGATTAAACATTCAATTTGCATGCAGTATTCACTTCCTACTCCGTACTAAAATAGTATTTACATAATTCAAAAATGTATTATAGAAATTAAGGATTAGTATTCAATAAATAACTTTTACCTGTGTTTTCCATTAATCCAATTTTATCAAGCTTTCCAATTTGTTTGTTTGCCAATTTGTGTCAGTTTTCAGAGTTTTATCAGTTTTAATATACAGTTTTGTGCCTAAATCTATATTCCACAGATGCATATCCTCCACTAATGCATCTCAAGTATAAAATATGAGTACAAAAACAACCTGAGAAATTTAGTTCTTTCAATGATTAGTAATATTAGCAATGATTAGTAATTGATTAGCGATTAGTAATTTAATGATTAGCATTAAGTACTGTTCCACTTCTAATCACAAATATTTAGATTTTCATTGCAAACAAACTAGTTAAATGTTTCATACATTAATTTGCATTTAAAATATTAATTTCAAGTTATTAAAGTAGCTTTCCATTGCTGTTTCAAAAAAGTATAAATCTTTAAATGAGTTACATGTTCCTTTCAATTTTTTTTCAATAAATGATTTTTTTCAATTCTGATATGTTAAAATCAGACTTCAAATATTTGCAATATTGTCAAAAAATATAATTATTCGATGGATAATAAAATATCACCATATATTAGTCATTGAAGAAGCTTATAAATTAAAAGAGAAGCAACTTATTAACAAATTTATATAATGAATTCTTAAATTTTTAGTGATATTCGTTATTAAATACTGCATTAATAAATGCTCGTTTTGCATGCCTGTTGATATCTACATTTTTCTTGTTATTTAACAGCATATTCATGTAGGTTCCAAATTTTGAAAGCTATTTCATTCTATTTGTTTAAAGCTGGATTTCTTATTTTCTAATTATTATTTTCCCAACTACATAATAGAATTTTCAAAACGTCCTACTGATCCCTCTCTAATTTCAACATGAAGAAAACAAACTTTTTTATTTGCCATGTTTTATTTAAAAATGTTATCTACAAGCATAACATCTTTATTAGACTTTTTCTTTTAATATTTGTTTAGATCTCTTTTGTATGGCCGGTTTCTTGTTGCAAATATTATTAATAACAATTGTTTCTTCATATATTAAACATTTAAAAAAACAGTTGTTAGTGTAGGTTTTAAGAAATAATCTTAAATTTGTTTAAAAACATAAATTTAACTTGAAAAAGAAATTAATTATAAGAAAACAACTTCTCATATAGTACAAAGTCCATAAATCCACATCATTCTTTGTTCACATTATAAAAATTACCTCTCTTCGCAAATTTCCAATTATTAACAATAATTTCTAGAAAATAAATTTTAAATTAACACATTTTAAAAATTTCTTCTTAATTTATAATGAAGACTTTGAGCAGGTATGTCGTTAAATATTTATTTTATTACTTATAAGGAAATTTATAATAACAGATGATGGAACATTATAGTAATAATTTATAATAACAGATTAAAATTTATTTTCAGAAGATAAGTTATTTCAAAGCAATTTATTTAGGCTTACTTTTATAGTGTTGCTCAATATAATCCATAAACGGCGTGTGTTAAAGTAGAGATCTTTAAAATTGATCTTAATTTGTTTTTTCTATGTGTTAGGAAAAAAAAATTGAAGAAACATTTCATTTATTTTTTTATATCCTCAAAGGGATCACCATTCTTTTTTTAATCTCTTTTATCGGGAAAAAAAACTTTTTACTATTTGTTTTCTTACACACATTTTACGAACAAACCATTACGCTTTTATAAGAAATCCTTCTTGATTAAACCATACTCACTATCTTATTTTTAATCTTAAGACATTATTTTGTTTGTTTTTGCCGTGTTTAATATCTGTAAAAGCATTTTTACAGACATAAGCACTCGTCTAGTGAATTATGGAACTACCTGATTGTTAAAATTGTTTTTTTTTCTTTGTTTGGTGAAAATTTTCTTACGGAAAGATGCCCTTAGATAAATATAATGCAGGATTCACAAATAAGTGATAATAATTTATTTTTACAATTTTTCTTTCGCTATTTAAAATAAGAAAAAAATATTTTTATCTTAATTTTAATGAAAAGAAATATAGGAGAAAAATATCAATAATACCATAAGATAAATAATGTACTAATAAATGAATATCATATATAAAATGAGAAATCATAATTTTTTTTATCTTTATAAATTATGAAAATAAAAAGAAATAAATTATTATTTAATTATTAAATATTGTTTAGTATTTTGATACGTCGTTGTGACAAACTTATGATGTTTTTTAAAAACTTTAGTGTGAAAGCATGATGTTTCAGTAATACAAAATTAATGATGTTTTTGTTCTGAATTCGTTTTTACGTTTTGTCTGAATACATTAAGTTGATTTCAAAGATATTTCAATGAAAGTAAAATTTAATTTAACGAATAATTTAAAATTAAAGTAAATTTTTTCGAAGAAAATAAAATATAAATGGTTTAAAAATTAAATATGAGAAATTAGGCACTTTTATTAATATAAATTTTTGAAAATTATTGTAACATTTTTAATTTAAAATACCAAAAGGCTCTTTCTAGTTACTTATACACACTGAGTAACTGTAAAAAAATATTCTTAGATTAGTACTTACAAATTCTTGTATTTCAGTAGAGTTATTGAACAATTATTTAGCTAGTAAATGAAGCAAATTTAAACGCAAAACATATATTACGAAGGCTGCTTTATCTTACAGTCTTATCTTACATTACCAAACATTTTGCATAATGTATCATATTAAACGTATTTTTTTACATTAAAAATAATATATTCAGTAATCTGGACATTAATAGATCTATCAGTGATACTTTATCACACCTGTCAGTAAAAGTAATTTATTTTTAATATTCATTTTTTATTTAACAAAATAAGATATTAATATTAATAATAAATCAGACCGATAATCCAATGTTTTATATCTCATTGCTTAAACAGAATTTAGAAAAATAAAAAATCAAAGGAATTTCTTGGAAAATCATTCTTTCAAAACTTTTGAATTGGAGAAAAACATTTTTATACCTCTGTTAACAATATAAACCAACATTTTATACATTATAATATAACATATATTTTTTAACAATTTTTTAATTGTTTTAAATTATGCTTTTTGGATAGTTAAATATTTTTTAAAGAAATCATATTTTTAAATTATGTGACATTATTTTAATATTAGGTTAAAATTAATTGTCCTTTTTTTCCTTTGTAATATTTTATGTTATATGATTAAAAAAGCATTCTTCCTTAATATTCATAGTATCGTATTTATTATATATTCATAGTGTCGTTTATAAATGAAATGAAGTACACTTCTTTTTATGCTATATTTTTTGAAAATACCAATTTGATAAATTTTGAACAAATGCGTGAAAAAATGTTCAAAGATGTTTTTTTTTAATCTAGTTTTTTTATGAAAAACTAATTTTATAATTTGAAAGTTATCAAATATATGAACGTAATTAAAGAAGTAAAAGTAACATGTAAATTAATAACAGTGAAGGAGCGATCAGAATTTCATTTTCTTAAGATATCAGGGATATCTAAATTTGTTTACAAAAAGGAGAGTATTTGGGGGAAAATTCCGATAAGTGATACATTACATGAATAATTGGACATCAATTATCTTTGGTTCCATGCTTTTTCCCTATATAATAACTAATTAATATGCAAATAACCACCAAAATTCTTGGAAGGTTTTAATTTATCCCTTTAAAACATAAACAATGTTTTCAACATATACCAAAAATAGATGCATCTGATGAAAAAATGAAATACTGATTTTGTCAACTTTTTATATTATCATATTATATACCCAATATTGCTGTAAATAGTCAATAAATAGTCAACTATAAATACATAAAATTAATATAACGGTAAAAAATTCTGAATTATTATGAATTACTGCATTCTTAAAAAAATTGTAATAAAGCCAGCATTATCTTCCTTAACATTCTTGAAAGAGGAGGAAAAAAATGGTGATGAAAACTTTCTTTATGGCTAACAATGGTGGTTATGTTATTCTATGTCTTACATATATTTTTTCCCCTCTGTTGGGGATTCTTGCTCCCAGAGCTATCTTCAATTTGTTCCTAAATGTGTTACATCCTTTTTCTCAAAGAAACGAATCATAAATTTCCCCACTGTTGTAAGAAATAAGGAAAAATAAAAGTGAGTTGATGCGTTTTACAAGCAACCCTTCAAGGTATCAAATGAGAGACATGCCACTTCGTGTTACTTTACTTGCTAAGTATGGTGTAGTTTTTATGTAGTTGCTAGAATGATGAATAGTTAAGTATGGATGTGTAAAGAAGTATGATAGTCTTTAAGAGGCTGAATAAAAGGATACCATAATGAGAGTAAATGTGTAAAGAATTAAAAAAAAAAAAAAATTCATTAATTTTTAATTAGTATTAATTTAAATGAAAATCGATAATAAAAATTCATATGTGGCTTATAACTTTCATTTGTATACAGAATTATTTAAAATCTGCTGCTTTGTGTAACTCTACTGGGTTGTAATGAACTAATAAAGTTGATGCAATTCAAAATTAATCAACATTATTTTCTTGTATGGTTATTATTACATTACATTAATTTATTGTATGGTTATTATTATTACATTACATTATTTTCTTGTATGGTTAAATTATGGTTTAGTTTTTTAAGTTTTTATAGTGTAATTTTATGTGTAGTTTTAGTCGTTAGAATGATGAATAGTTAAGTATGGATGTATAAGATGGATTAAAAGAGTAGAATTCTTTATGAGGCTGAATAAAAGGATACCATAATGATAGTAAATGTGTAAAGAATTAAAAAAAAATAAATTGCAACAAAATTTCATGAAATAGCATTTTTAATAACTTTTAATTAGTATTAATGTAAATGGAAGTATATAATGACAATTCATATATGGCTGATAGCGTTTATTTATATGCAAAATAGTTTAAAAGTTACTACTTTATGTAGCTTTTTTAGGTTACAATGATTTAACAAAGTTAAATTAATTCAAAATTACTCAACATTATTATTGCATTTATTTACAATAAATTCACATTACATTTAATTTAATCTACATTTCTATGCGTCTTTTACTTTCACTAGAAGGAAATTAATTTAAATTAAATACATTAAATTCACAGATCATTAAAAAAAAAGTTCATTTGTTGGGGTTGGAATAAATTGCATTCTATACTTATTTTTGTAGTTATTTGTCAAACATTTATGAATTCAGGGAACTAAACAAAAAAAGCATATAAATTAGAGAAAAATGGATGAAATGCCTTTTTGGTCAGTTTTATGAATTTTATTTTTGAATTCCACATGAATATAAGACAAAACAAATAAATAAAATCATGAGAAAGTTTAATTAAACTTAAAAATGTTACTGTTTTCATATATATTATAATAATTTTAAAAGTGTTTCAGGTTAACAATAATAAAATGTACTATGTCATTGCAAATTACTCTTAGTAAATTAATTAAAAGTATCATATAAAAGTATAAATCATAAATGTGAAATTATCAACTTAATTTGAAAAAGTGTAGTGTTAATTGTTTTAATCACTTCTTAATTAAAAAAACTATTCTAAAAGCATTTATAATCTAATCGTAATAAATTTAATTTAATTTTTCCTATGTCATAATCGGATATGACGATTTTAATTTTGATTTGGACTTTACTCCTTTACCTTCGATGTATGATAATTTTGTGGTGCGAGGATAATTTAATCACCTCATATTTCTTATCTTTAGTTTATACACGCACACACACACACATACACACATACACACACACACACACACATATATATATATATATGATTTTAAGATTTTATACTTATAATGTAGGATAGATGATTTTTAAAATCTGATTCATTTTCAACATTGTTTAAAAGTAAAATTGCACTAAAATATTTTCCGTCACAAATTAAACTACACCCAAAATATCATGGGAGCAAAATGTATAGATAATTATGTATTTCACTATTTTAAAAAGATATTTTGTAAGAATAGAAAAAATATTTATCGTTATTCCTAATATTCACTATTCCTCATTTTATATAGCTATTCTGTAGTTATATTAATAAGTTAAAAAATAAACATATTTTATGAGCATTTTTAACATTTTTTTTTATCGCAAATGTAAATAATATAATAAACATAATAATAAAATAATATTATTCGTAAATATTTATAAAAATATATCCATACTGTTTCGGTATTTTAAAATTACTATTAATTAGCAACTTAATACTTAAGTTTTTATATATATATATATCTAAAGTTCTTATAAATAAATAAAATTTTAATTAATGGGAGCATGAGTTTTTATATCCTTTATTCAAGAATCACATTAAAATAGAATAAAATTCTATATGTAATAGTTAAAATTTTTAATTTAAAAAGCACGAAAAATTAAAAACGATTGAATAATTTTTCAATTTAAATTGCATTAATTGTAAAACCTAATCATAGTATAATACCGGTTTACAACTGAAAATTTTTTCCATACTTTTAAAATATAATACATTTAAAAGAAAAAAAAACTGTAATTTTTATAAAATCATTGATCTCAGTTTTGTATTACACAACCGATATTTCTGCAACATTTAATACACTTTACTCGATTTTTATTTCTCTAGATGGAAAGGGAAAAATCATTTTCAGTAATTTTCCCCTAACGCTTTTTTTCTTCCCTTTCAAAACTGGAAATGCACTGTATCTTTCATACAGCTGTCATGCATGACAAATGCTGCAACTTAAAATGAGAGCGATTCAATAAAGTTACTGCTTTGAAACTCCAAGTCCGAAATAAAAAGGAAAAAAAAAGAGAGTTCTGAACATATTAGATTTGTCCCGTTGGAATTGTAGAAAAACTCATCTACAACCGCAATATTTCTAAACTGTAATTTCATGTTCTTTTTGTCGGCAACGTCGTTATAGATATTGGGGTATAATAAAATACAGGAATTGTATGACGTATGTTAAGTTATATGTAGCTTAACATACGTAAATAACAATAAACAATATATATTATATATCCTAAATTTCTTTGTTTTTAATTACTAACTGTATTTCTTTATTCCATCCTTGAATAAAATACACGTTTTAATGACTATGCTGAAAATTTATTCAACTATTTAAAGTACGTTCGGTTTCTACAATGTAATTACATAATGAAATACGAAATTACTTTTATGACAGCCAAATACAATATTCTTGAACAAATAAAAATTATGATTTATTATTTAATTAATTTGTGACCTAATATAAATAAACTATTAGTCTTTGATATTAAATTAAAATATTACATTAAGTTTTAATTATAAAGTATGATATTGTTTGTAAAGTGTTTATTTCTTACTTAATAATAATTATACGTTTCTATCGTTTTCAATCAAAAGATCAATTATTGTATCATATACACTCAAGAACCAAAACATTACGACCACCTGCCAATAACGAGTTGGCCCACCTTTGGCGCGCAACACAGCTTCAACCCGCCTTGGCATGGATTAATACCACCACTTAATACCAGTTAAATACCACTTCCACCTGATCACGTGCCTTCCACGTCATCCAGGCGAGTTCATTGCAAAATGTAGGGGCGGTCATCATGTTTTGGCACTTGAGTGTATATATATATATATATATATGTAAACTAAATTTGTATGTAAATTAAAATTATCAGTAAAACTAGCATATTTGATTCAATTCTGCAGGAAAACTAATTCATGCGTGAGCTTGCTTGAACGATCTAGAAAGGTTTTTCACAAATTTATAGAAATCTGTTAAAAGTAGAATAAAAAATATGCATTTAAGCTAGGGTAATTTCAAGCATTAAATTGTTTGTTTCTTAAACATTAAAATATGAGTTTTGAATGTATGGTCTGTGAGTAATTTGTTGGACAATTAAGGAAGCAACAACAAGATAACTTTGAATTTATTTTGGAATTAAACATGGGGCATCATCATAGTTTGTAAACTGTTAATTTATATGCTTTTATGCTTTAATAAAATTTAGTTTTGTTCGCATTTTTTTAATGATCTCCTTGTTGTTGTTGCGGCCTGATGGCCAATTGGCTAGTGATCTGGGCTTTAGTATTTTAGATATAAATCCTGGTGGTGACATGGATGTTTGTTAGTGGTTCTGAATTCACGCTAAACTGTAGTTCCCGGTCGAATTAGCCTAAAGTGTGCAGACAATTATCGTAGAGCTACAAGCCAAACCAAACCTGGCAGTTGTTGATTTATTAGTGTATTCTAATCTTCATTACTTTTTTTCAAATTCGTATTATTTTAAATTACTCGCAAGTAATATTTTGAGAGAAATTAGTGGTTGACATTATAATGTGAAATTATTTGCAATGTAATATTCCAATATGAATTATATCGAAGAATATTATCATTAAAGTATATGTACTTTAAAATGTAAAGATATCTAAAGTTAAATCAATGCCTCTTACTAACTTACAAAATATTGAAGATATTTAAAAAAAAGATTTTTGAACAGAAATTTACACATGTTTGCAAATTACGAAAATATCGCTATTGAATATACCGAAATAATGATGTTTTTTCAAAAATTCCTAAGAATAATATGAAATAAAAATTAAAGAAAAGTATTTGAATGTTGACTTTAAATTTAAATAATTTTAATGAAATTAATAAAAAATATGTACTATTAATAACTACTCTCCCCCCTCCTAAAAATATATACAAAAAGTTACATGTTTCCTTTTAACTTATTTTGTTTATCAAAATAATGAAAATAGTGAAAAAAGTTATATTTATGTATACCATTCAATAAATTTATATTATTTTTAATCAACAAATTTATATCATTTCGTAAAATTTTTCTTGTAATTTAAATATATTTTCCTAGTTAAGTTTATAAATTTCTTCATCACTTCAAACTTATCAATTTATATTCTATGATCATATCTCAGAAAAATGCATTTATACTTCTTAAAAGAGCTGCCTATACGTGCTTTGTGTAACAACAATGCTCTTTTACTTTTGATAAAATATTCTTCACTTTATTTGAAAGAATTTCCTCAAATTCAAAGCAACATTTATGATTCCAACTAGATCGAATGGAATCAAATTTGTTTTCCAAGAAATACCGTGGCAAATAACAAACACATAATTTAATTTAGACTTCCAAACCTGACTGAAGAACTGAATTTTTTTTTTAAACGATGCTGACTCGTACAGTTTTTACTCAAGTTATTTGCGTGTATGACATCTAAACTCTTTCAAAAACGAATTATATTTGTTTCATATTTGGTATTCATATTTATATCCAAAACGACCTAATGTGATTTTGATTTCGAAAGAGAATATTTTAAATTTTGAGAAAATTGGTTTTACACAAAAGCAGTACTTTATGACGATTGCTTTGCTAGTGTATTCGTATTTACAGTTCACAATTCATTGAAAAAATACCACAATGTCGATTCTGTATATTAATATTGGAAAGGGCATGTCTTGGAATGTGTAATTTATTGAGGTCTAACAGAATTGATTTAATGAGGATTAACAGATGGTTATTACAGAGGATTAACAGATTAGTTTATTGAGGCCTGTTAGATCTGCTAAGTTTATAAACCAGAAACATATTTTCCTACATATACATATTATCCAGAAAAATTATTCTTATTAGTTAAGAAAAAAATTAGTGCCTAAATCGGGTCTCAATGGCAAAGCTCACCAATGGTAAATATTAGGGCGGAGGTTCAATCTGCTGGCGGCTTTGTTGTAGACACTGTTTCAAAAATCTGAGGAGACTCGATGGTGTTTGTAAAGTTCAACATATTGACTCGTTGTGTGGACACCTGGAGGGAATTTTCTGGGTTTCCTCCCATGCGATATGAAAATGCGAAATAGTTCTAACGGAAAAAGTCCTACAGGAAGGCACCGCCCTCCTTCTTCATCACCATGAAACTGAGTCAGACTTCTACCTACGGGTGTTACATCACATCAGAAGCTGTTTCCTCCTTCCATGAGACCGCACGGGTTTTGGACTTGATTAAGATTTTGCTGTCTACCAAGTGGGATAAAAAACTACAAAAGTTAAGTGATAATTGTGACATGGTGAAAATTGTTTTCTTAAAATTTCAAAATATTTCAATTTTTAATTTAATTTTGAAATATGATTAACTGATTTTTCGAATTTCAAAACAAATCTTTTTCTTGAAGAAAAAATTATAAAATGAAACATTCAAACTCCATTCAATGAATTGTTCAGATTTTAAAAGTACATATGAAATGAATAAGCAACCGCAATACATTAAATATTAAAAATATTTTTTATAGTTTATTTTTTAAATGATTATAAACTCAAAATGGATTTCTTTCATTTACTCAATTTTAATAAATAAAAAAGGAATTGAAATATTTTAACAGCTTAGCAAATATATGCAATATTTGATTACGGTTATCGTATATATAATAGATTAAAAGCGATTAATTATTTGCAATTTTCCTTAATATTAATGATTAAAATAAAAATAAAAATTGTGTAAAAGAAAATAATATTTTAAAAATGAAAATATAAATTAGAATTAGAATAATTATTAAATTCAGAGTAATAATCAGGGCTGTTAAAGAAAATTAGAATAAATTTTAATATAACTTGTTTACATTAAAATATTCTCATTATTCAGAAGTTGTAAGGGAAAAAAATTATTTTAGAAATACACCAATGTCTCTTTGTTTAAATTCGATGTTGAATATGTTTTATATTTTTCTTAGTCTGAGGAAGTAATTTAAATACTCATGGAATTTTTCTTTAAAAAAAATTTTTTTTTAATTATATAAATTACTTAGAAAAATGTTAAATAAAATTTTCCTAACGACTTTGATTAAAAATTTAATAATAAAATATAAGAAAGCATATATTTTATTTTTAATGTAACTCCCGTATTTGAAATTTTAATTGTTCCCACATTATTCAGTTCACGGTTGGAACTCTTTAATATAATAAATATGATCTAAAAATTTTTAATTATTCTAAAATATTCATATATTCCTTTTTTAAGACACTTACCTTTCACAGTAATTTTGATGTAATATCATTATGAGAATTTGACTACGAAATCAGCACGGAGAAAGTTTTTAAATATGCTTTAATTTAAATTTGTTTAAAAATTGTGCATTACTAAGTCCGAAAAGTATAATATGATCACCATATATTAAAAAATATTATATTTTAATATATATACTCGTTTTATGAATTAAAAACAACGCAACAAAATGTACCAAATTATCTGCGAATATGAGGGTGTTTTCATATGAAGATTGCAAAATTGCATTTGTGACAAAAATATTAAAAAAGGAAAAATTACAGCAAATATATCTATATATATATATATAAACATATATGTATATATACGTATAAGAATGGTAGTATAAAATAAATAAAATAGCATCATTTTACTTAAATCGAAGTAGGAATCAACTGAAACCTGTATCGCAATGATTTAAAAATTACAACATAATTTTTAACAATTTTGGTTACTATTGGGGATTTTTTCTTAACATAATTGACAGTATTTTTAATAATATTTATTTTGAAATATTTAAAATTTGTAAATATAACATTGGCAGTTGCACAACAGCCTGAATCCATTACTGAATTTTATATGTGATTCTTAGTAATTTTATATTATATGAATAATATACGTGAATTGATCTATTGTAAACACTAGAATTTGTTTTGGTTTTTTTGCTTTTGGTTTTGTTTAAAGTTTTAATACGAATTTCCAAACATAAATATCATTATGTCAACAGTTTTATTCACAAAACTTATGTACAAATAATATATTCATATATACATACAGATTTTGAATTTCATCCCAATAAATTCACATTCAAACTTAGCACCGATTTCAAATTCAATTTTTTCTTACACACTTCTTCCAATATTTTTTGAACTTGCCTTTTCTGTAAAAAAAAATTATAAATGATTGTATTTAGTAAAATATACTGATACGAAATTAACTTTTAATGAAGATAGTCAGCATATTTAGTGATATAAGGATCAAATAGAATGAGCAGGAATAATAATTTCTTATTTAAAATATTTTATTGAAAATATTGACTTAATATCTGATAACTCTCTTCTATAATGATTCTTATTTTTACAATTAAATGACCTATGCTTATTTTATTTTACCTATTATTCAGGTATATTAGATTTGAATTCGATAATATGACAAATATTTCTTACCTGTAATATGGCCATACACATGAATAATTAAACACAACACTATGACAGAAATATCAGAAAAAAATAATATAACTTATGATGATACTAATTTATGATTTAAGTTGCAGGTCAAACCATACTGCCACAAAATAAATGTTTTATGAAGCAACCATGGAAGATTATAAGATTTTCGATATGCAACCACAAAAAATTAAACAGGATTTGCCATTTGTATCGTGGCACATGCTGTGTTTATGCAAGTCCATATTTAAACTTCAATTGAGTAAGTTATCAATAGATCATAAGTAAAGGTTATTTCAAGATGTCTTCAATATATCAAAGGCTGGGAAGATTGGAAGTTTTAAAAGAATTACGTCCCCTCTCCCTACAAATAAACATTTGACCTTTTGAGATTCATATGGTTAAGAGATGTCTAGGTGACATAGAACCAAAATATGCTAGCTGAGACGTCAATAGTGAAATGTCAGAATTAAACTCCACTAATGAATACGTATATTCATTATGCTGAAGTGTATATTATAATGCTCACATATAAATCATAATCATCAAAATCAATACATATTGACATACTATTAGATACTGGTATACCATTGCATATTACATTACGTGATCCACTGACAGATTTCCAATTCATCATGTACTCTAACAGCATTGTTTCTACATTAGGATACCATAAAGAAAATATATTTGCATCGACTTAAGAAATTATACCACCCTGAATGTAAATGATATGTATATTTCCATATTGTGGTGATTGTTTTTATAGTTCTTTTATAACAAATTATATAGACTATTTTCCATCGACATAATTAGCTTCAGCATAAACATTACTATATAATTTTTTGTCTACTATTCAAAAACCCTTTATATTTATGTTTACTGCCATTCACAAAGTGCTGCTTCTTCAAGTCATGTGCATTTATTATGATATTCTGATTATTAGCATATTGCATCTCATTTTCAAACATTCGTAACTTTCATTCCATAGTGACAAATATTTTACAAACAATTTTTATACAAATGACTTTTACTAAAACATATATACTCTAACAATATTTACTCAATATATATAATTTATGGCCTGAAAATTTATATGGTTAAAATTATTGTTAAAAAACATTGAAATACTTAATTATTAACAACTTATTTTATAATTCTGTAATATAAATCATTAAATTTTGCCCTCTATGCAATTTTAGTGTTAGTGACAGCATTCTTTAATGTAATCATGACTTGTTCTTTTAAAATGTCTTAAAGAATTCTTATTGCGTTATATTTAAATAATAATATTTAAAAATTTAATTTTAGACAACAATTGTATAGTTCAAATAACAAATCTGATTTCAACTAACAAAGTGTTAAATATCGTATTAAAGAATAAAGTCAAAAATCATCAGATACATTTGTATCTAAGATTTAATACCTTAACTTGTTACAATAAAAAATATATTCAATAATTTATAATACAAATTACCTTAAGTTGCATTTGACAGATTCACATATTCTAGGTTAATATTACTCTCTCCCTGTCAGAAGACCATCTTTTACTCTCTTCATATTGGCTGCATTCAAAGCTTTTCCCCTGATAAACAATAAAAATAAACTATAAATTTAAAAAATACAATTGTCAGATAAAATTGTTAATAAATAAAACATTGAAGAATGTAACCAAAACATATTTTATTTAGATAAGATATAACAGATAAAAACATCAGAGTGATAAATGTTTCGATATGTCGATAAAATTTGCAGTTTTGGTATTAATTGTAGCTTTACTATAACAATTTTTAACATTTGTCATGTTTTGGCATATATGATTAATTATGTTATAAAATGATAAATCTAATATTTGCCATATTTGTTATGTTTGGCTACTTTAAGCGAAGTGCTTTGCTCACAGTATAGCACCATTATTTCTAGCAAAATCGGTTTTGAATCAACAAAGTGTTTCCCCTTACCAAAGCTTTTAACGTATTAATGGATACCATAAACCAAACGCAACTAAGACATTATCCCATATTGAAAAAACAAAAGTTCAAAAAAATAGTTTTACAAATGTGTTAAAAGATATAACAATTTTGAACATTATGTGATATTCTAAACTGAATAATACTTAACTGAATAATTTTTTAAATTTCTACTTTTTTTATATAACTATGTTATAATTTTTTAAAACTTTATTAACTAATGATATTTTCGCAGAATTTTTATTATTAGAATGCCATTAGTGTTTACAGTCATTAATATTTTTTATTTTTAAAATGTTGTACAGCTGTGGATATGTGTCACACTTCGGGCGCCATTTTATTGCGGACATGTATGGGTCACCTTCTGGGGCCACATTGTAGTGTGCAGATTGGGCAGCAAATTGCAACTGGGTGTGATTGTGTTGAGATATTTGTTACACAGATTTGAGAACTTACAGCTTTATTTACACACACACATACAATATTTAACATATTTAAAGACATATAATTATATATGGGGGAAGGATTCCTATTCTAAGCTGAAAACCCAATACTCATATACCAGATTATTTAATTATCAATTTATCTGTTTCAAATTGATGATGAAAACTATAAATCTTGATAATAACATGCTATTGTTATGTTATTATCAATAGGTATTAGCACAATGATATATTAGCATATATCATAAATATTATTTTCTCATTTGGAAAAAAAAAATGAAATTGATATATTTCAATTTAAATTATAATTCGTATTTCATATAAATATAAATAAGACTTCAAAATCAGAAATATTTTCCTCTTCCTATTGTTTATTTTTGAAAATAATTCCAGTAAAATAAACAGAACACCAAATTTAATTTCGCATTAATTATTTTCTTCCTTTTTAAGTCACATTCCCTACTGCCGTGTTTCTGCGAATCGGTAAATAATATTAATTTTTCATTATTTACTACCATTACATGTCATGATTTGTTTCTATGCCTCTAATAGAAGCACACACAAAAATCCTCTTTGATGTTCTGCGCTATGAAGTCACTGTTTATTTACCAAACACATACGAACAAAACGAATTTTATTATTTCATTTTATTTTCAACATTTAGTTAAGAATAATAATAATTTTAATTAAGAATAGTCTTTCAACAGTTCTTTGATCATAATCGAAATTGCATTTCAATATTTGATATATATTAAGTATTTATATTTGATCAATCTTGTTGATAACTTAATAAATATTTTTATGTTATTTAAAAAGAATTTAATTTCTTATTTAGAGCTGTAGGACTCAATTTTATATATTGAAAAACTGGAGTTCAGGCGAGCATCCAGAGAGGGGCTGGGGCGTCTGAGCCCAGGCCCCCCCCCTCCACATTCATAAGTGAAATGTGTGTACGTATTTAGTGCTAGAAATTCCTATTCCAAGGAATCAATGTTTTTCTTAACGCTGTCAATTTTTCTACCGATTTTTTATTACCGATTTAGCTTTATTAAATATTCATTGAATGATTGAAGTTGGCAAAAACCATGTAAACCAGGAGTGGCCAACGTTAATGATCTAGCGAGCCACTTTGGAAATGTATCATAACTAAATGTATCATATAAAATTATGTATCCGCATATTAGATTTAGAACCCACTATAGACCTGTTTTAGAGGGAAAAATTGGAACATAACAGTTATTATTATTATATTTACTATTATTTTTGCATGTAAACATAGGCAATATAATAATAATGATACTAACCAAACACTGTAAAGAAATATATAGCACTAAAAATGAAATATAAGTAATATATAAATATAAATGAAATAAGAAAATGAAATTATTAAAAAATATTTACTAGTGCGATATTTGTTTGTCATTATGAGTTCGCAGAATATAATTTAATTATTCTGTGACCTCATAACAGTAAACTCATAAATAAAATAGGCAATATCTGTCATATATTCGCAAGAATATTATTTTTAAATCAAAGTTAATTTTTTCTCATAATTTCGACAGTTAATGTATGAATATGCGGATTCACAAATAATGTATTTTTTAATACTACTTTGGCCATTATAAAATAAATATCTATTGTACTTCGTGATAAATCTCACGGGCCGGAAAAATGTCCAAGGCGGGCCACGGGTTGGCCACCTCTGATATAAACGATGAGATAGCAAAAGGAAGTGGATATAATTTTGATATATAATTTGTTTAAAATATTTTTTGCTGAAAGTTTTAGAGTTTTTATCTCTTTTGCCGTACTTATTAGATATAATATTCCCTTTCAACATAATTTGAACTGAATTAGTGTCTAAAAATGTTAATAAAATAATGACATTTTTACTTGTATATTTTTTATTATTTATACTTCAGTTTAACTTATTGACTTTCTGAAAAGGGACGTTTTATTTTATTAAGCCCCAACCCCACCTCTTCAAGACAAAATGAAGGATGTGCGCTTACTTGAATTTATCAGAATTATGAACCAGTTTTTAAAAAATGTTGCAAATATCTTTATTTTTTTATATCAAATAGGGTTTCATTATGACATATAATTAATACAACCCTAAAAAAAAGATATTCCAATTCAACTCAAATATTGCAGTTTGATTGTAATTTAAGCTCTTTTGGCATAGATATGAATATGATTTCAATTTCCTTTTCAAATGACGACTTGAGAAAAATAATTAAAACTATTAAATTAATGAGGTATGCGTTTTCTTAAGTATCAATATTTACTTAGTTTTTATATGAGCTAACAATTCCCTGGAGTACTATTCCACGGACGCAGTAATTAATATTTTAATACATTATTTCTATTATAATAAGTACTCTTCTCTTAATGAATTACATTTCCTTATTCCTTATTAGAAGCAAAAATTACTTCTTTCAAGTTTACCCACTAAATAATTGGTGTTTGTTTGCTTACCACAAATGTATGAACAAAATTCGTTTCATTATTTCGTTTCTCCTTTATCCTTTAATTAAGAATGACGTCTCGATATTGCTTTGAGCACATCATAACTGTAATTCATTATTTAAAAAAAAATTGTAATACAAAGCATAATCAAGCTTCTGGTCAAAAAGGAAAAACACAATCACATTGGATGCTTTTCATTGCTTTTGGGAAGCATAATTACGTCAATTATTTAAATTACTTGGAGAACTAGTTTTATTTTCACCATCTCTCGGCAGTTATGCATTTTAATACTTTAATAAGTCTTTACCCAGCAGTGCTGAAGATGAAAGGGAAATATTCGATAGGTATCGCATTGTGGGAAAGGAAGTAAATACTTTTTTTATTGTCTTAATTAGCGTTAATTAAGGTCTTGCAACAGTTTGGACTTAATATGCGTCTTCTTTAGTCAGTGGTGAATACTTCGCTTCTTCGCTCTTTGAAGCAGTTAAGTATCCAGAAACGAGTTGCTATCCAGTAATTAGGTGACAAAATGATGAAGCTACAAAGATGATTGTTTAGAGAAAAGAAGTATTCTGTGTCATAACACAAAGGCAGTGATTCAAGAATTTTTATGCTTTTGCTAAGCAAATTAGGGGTGTTGTATTTTAATGTTTCCCGAGTGTATAAGAATGGCTGCGGGTAATCATCTAGAATTAAGAAGCCTTTTGTTTTCTAAAAAGATCAAGATCCACTTTACTAAAGTTTTGGCCATAATTTATTATATAATAATTATATAACCATCTTAAGAAGAAAAAAAATGTGTTTGTGTCCAATTTTTAACAATTAATACAGAAATTCTGATAGTATAAACTAGTAAATTATATTTAGAACATGTTTAACGACATTTTTGTTACTAATAGATTATACTAGTAGCACTTTTGATACTACTGTAGTAGTACTCTTTTTAAGCATTCATAGTTAAATGCTTATAAATTTGTAAATTATATTTAGAAAGTGGTTCAATGTACTTTTAATATTAGTAAAGTTAACTGATAGTACTTTTTATACTATAGTAGTAGCCCTTTTGATACTATTGTAGTAGTTTTTAGCCTTTTTTAACAATTAATAGAGAAATGTTTATAAAGTTGTTAATTATATTAAAAAAATATTTTATGACACTTTTAGTATTAATAGAGTTAACTAGTAGTACTTTTGATACTACTGTAACACTTATTCAACCTTTTTTAAACAATTAATAGAAAAATATTCTCTATTAAGTTTATAAACTATTATATTATAAATTATATATAAATGTTTTATGGCATTTTTAATACTATACAATTAAAAGTGCTATGAAACATTTTCTAAAAATTAAATTACAACTTTAAATATTTCTCTATGTTTAAAGATGGAAAATGTATCAGTAGTACTTTAAAAAAATGTTGCAAATATCTTTACTTTTTTCATATCAAATAGTGTTTCATCCTAACATATAACTAATACAACTCACAAAAAAGGTTTTTCCATTTAAAGTCAAATATTTCAGTTTGATTGTAATTTAAATTCTTTTGACATAGACATAAATATAGCATTAATTTCCTTTTCAAATAGCGACTTGAAAAATAATTAAAACAGTTAAATTAATGAGTTATTGAGTTTTCTTAAGTATCACTATTTATTTAATTTTTATAAATTTAACGATTCCCTAGAGTACTATTACATGGAAGCGGTAATTAATATTTTAATACATTATTTCTATTATTATAAGTAACTTTCTCTTCATGAATTGCATTTCCATATTCCTTACTAGAAGCAAAAATTACTTCTTTGAAGTTTTCCTAGTAAATAATTACTGTTTGTTTGTTCACGGAAAACGTATGAACAAAATTCGTTTCATTATTTCGTTTCTCCTTCGTCCTTTAATTAAGAATGACGTTTCGATATCGCTTTGAACACATCATCAACTGTAATTCATTATTTAAAAAAAAAATTGTAATATAATAATAATAAGCGCTTAAGCATAATCATGCTTCTTTTCAAAAAGGAAAAACGCAATCACATTGGATGCTTTTCATTGCTTTTGGGAAAACATAATTACGTCAATTATTTAAATTATTTGAAGAATTAGTTTTATTTTCATATCTCTCGGCAGTTATGTATGCTAATACTTTAATAAATCTTTACCAATCAGTGCTGCAGATGAACGGGAAAATTTCGATAGGTATCGCATTGCGGGAAAGGGAGTAAATACTTTTTCATTGTCTTAATTAGCGTTAATTAAAGGTCTTGGCAACAGTTTGGACTTAATATGCGTCTTCGTCAGTGGTGAATACTTCGCTTCTTCGCTCTTTGAAGCAGTAAAGTATCCAGAATCGAGATGCTATCCAGTAATTAGGTGACAAAATGATGAACCTACAAAGATGGATAGGTTACAGAAAAGAAGTATTTTGTGTCATAACACAAAGCAATGATTCAAGAATTTTTAAGCTTTTGCTAAACAAATTAGGGGTGTTGTATTTTAATTTTCCCCGAGTGTATAAAGAATGGCCGCGGGTAATCATTTAGAATTATTAAGCCTTTTGTTTTTTTAAAAAGATCAAGATCCACTTTACTAAAGTTTAGCCATCATTTATTATATAATAATTATATCAACATCTTAAGAAAAAAAAATAAGTTTCGTCTTTTTTATAACAATTAATATAGAAATGCTTATGATACAAACTAGTAAATTATATGTATAAACATCTTATGACAACTTATACTAACAATAATTTTGATACGATCATAGTAGTACACTCGATACTACTTTAGTACTTTTTCATGCTTTTCTTAACAGTTAATATAGAAATGCTTATAAAATTGAAAATTACATTTAGAAAACGTTTTATGAAACTTTTAATAATAATAATATACTAGTATACTTTTGATATCATTGTAATAAATTTTGACTTTTTTTAACAATTAGTTGAGAAATGTTTTTAAAATTGCAATTGTAATTGTAATAACTAATACAACCCATAAAAAAAAATTTCGAAAAAAGTTATTCAATATATTTCAGTTTGATTGTAATTTAAATTCTTTTGACATTGATATGAATATGACTTTAATATGCTTTTGAAATGGTGACTTGAGAAAAATAATTAAAACCATTAAATTTATGAGTTATTGCGTTTTCTTAAGTATCAATATTTACTTAATTTTTAAATAAATTAACGATTCCCTGGAGAACTTTTACACGGAAGCGGTAATTAATATTTTAATACATTATTTCTATTATAGTAAGTACCATCTCTTAATGAATTGCATTTCCATATTCCTTATTAGAAGAAAAATTACTTCTTTGAAGTTTTGCCCAGTAAATAATTGCTGTTTGTTTGCTTACGAAAAACGTGTGAACAAAATTCGTTTCATTATTTAGTTTCTCCTTCGTCCTTTTAATTAAGAATGACGTTTCGATATTGCTTTGAGCACATCTCTAACTGTAATTCTTATTTAAAAAAAATTTAATATAATAATAATAAGCGCTTATACATAATCAAGCTTCTTGTCAAAAATGAAAAACACAATCACATTGGATGCTTTTCATTGCTTTTGGGAACCATAATTACGTCAATTATTTAAATTACTTGGAGAACTAGTTTTATTTTCCCCATCTTTCGGCAGTTATGTATGCTAATACTTTAATAAGTCTTTACCAAGGAGTGTTAAAGATGAAGGAGAAATTTCGATAGATATCGCATTGTGGGAAAGGGAGTAAATACTTTTTTTGTCTTAATTAGCGTTAATTAAAGTCTTGGCAACAGTTTGGACTTAATATGCGTCTTCTTTTAGTCGGTGGTGAATACTTTGCTTCTTCGCTCTTTGAAACAGTTAAGTATTCAGAAACGAGTTGCTATCCAGTAATTAGGTGACAAAATGATGAACCTACAAGATGGATTGTTTGGAGAAAAGAAATATTCTGTGTCATAACGCAAAGCAATGATTCAAGAATTTTTATATTTTTGCTAAACAAATTGGGGTGTTGCATTTTAATTTTTCCCCGGTGTAAGAATGGCTGCGGGTAATCATTTAGAATTAAGAAGCATTTTGTTTGTTTTTTAAAAAGATAAAGATCCACTTTACTAAAGTTTAGCCATAATTTATTATATAATAATTATATCACCATCTTAAAAAAAAAAAAAAAGTTTCCGCCCTGTGTTTGCAAAAATTAGAGAAATGCTTAGTATAAACTAGTAAATTATATTTAGAATATATTTTATGACATCTTTTAGATTAGTAGAATTGTTGATACGATCATAGTAGTACACTCGATAATACTTTAGTACTTTTTTATCCTTTTCTTAACAGTTAATACAGAAATACTTATAATAGTTGTACATTATATTTAAAAAGTGTTTTATGAAATTTATAATAATAATAATATACTAGTATAATTTTGATAAAATTGTAATATTTTTTTTGAGCAATTAATAGAGAAATTTTTTTAAAACTGTAATTGTAATTGTAATAACTAATACAACCCATGAAAAAAATTTCCCGAAAAAAGTTATTCCAATTCAATTCAAATATTTCAGTTTTGTTGTAGTTTTATATTCTTTTGACATAGATATAAATATGACTTTAATATCCTTTACAAATGTCAACATGATAAAAATAATTTAAACCATTAAATTAATGATATATGCGTTTTCTTAAGTATCATTATTTACTTACTTTTTACACGATTTAACAATACCCTGGAGTACTATTACAGATAAACGGTAATTAATATTTTAATACATTATTTCTATTATTATAAGTACCATTCTCTTAATGAATTGCATTTCCTTATTCCTTACTAGAAGCAAAAATTACTTCTTTGAAGTTTTCCTAGTAAATATTGCTGTTCGTTTGTTCACGGAAAACGTATGAACAAAATTCGTTTCATTATTTCGTTTCTCCTTCGTCCTTTAATTAAGAATGACGTTTCGATATTGCTTTGAGCACAACCTTAAGTGTAATTCAATATTAAAAAAAATTGTAATATAATAATAATAAGCGCTTTAGCATAATCAAGCTTCTTGTCAAAAATTAAAAACACAATCACATTGGATGCTTTTCATTGCTTTTGGGAACCATAATTACGTCAATTATTTAAATTACTTGGAGAATTAGTTTTATTTTCACCATCTCTCGGCAGTTATGTATGTTAATACTTTAATAAGTCTTTACCAAACAGTGTTGGAGCTGAAGGAGATATTCCGATAGGTATCGCATTGCGGGAAAGGGAGTAAATACTTTTTTTCATTGTCTTAATTACCGTTAATTAAGGCCTTGGCAACAGTTTGGACTTAATATGCGTCTTCTTTAGTCAGTGGTGAATACTTAGCTTCTTCGCTCTTTGAAGCAGTTAAGTATCCAGAGACGAGTTGCTATCCAGTAATTAGGTGACAAAATGATGAAGCTACAAAGATGGATTGTTTAGAGAAAAGAAGTATTCTGTGTCATAACACAAAGCAATGATTCAAGAATTTTTATGCTTTCGCTAAACAAATTAGGGGTGTTGTATTTTAATTTTTCCCGAGGATAAAAAGAATGGCTGCGGGTAATCATTTAGAATTAAGAAGCATTTTGTTTTTTTTTAAAAAGATCAAGATCCCCTTTACTGAAATTTGGCCATAATTTTTTATATAATAATTATATCACCATCTTAAGGAGAAAAAAAATTCGTTTGCGTTCATTTTTTAGCAATTAATAGAGAAATGCTGATAGTATAAACTAGTAAATTATATTTAGAACATGTTTAATGACATTTTTATTGCTAGTAGATTATACTAGTAGCACTTTTGATACTATTGTAGGAATACTATTTTTAAACATTCATAGTTAAATGCTTATAAAGTTGTAAATTATATTTAGAAAGTGGTTCAAGGTACTTTTGATATTAGTAAAGTTAACTAATAGTACTTTTTATACTATAGAAGTAGTACTTTTGATACTATTGTAGTAGTTCTTAGCCTTTTTTTACAATTAATAGAGAAATGTTTATAAAGTTGTTAATTATATTTAAAAAAAATTTTATGACACTTTTAATATTAGTAGATTTAACTATTAGAACTTTTTATACTACTGTGATACTTTTTACACCTTTTTTAAACAACTAATAGAAAAATGTTGTCTATAAAGTTTGTAAACTATTATATTATAAATTATATATACAAGTGTTTTTTGCACTTTTAATACTACACTATTCAAAGTGCTATAAAACATTTTCTAAAAATAAAATTACAACTTTAAATATTTTTCTATGCTTAAAGATGGAAAATGTATTAGTAGTACTTTTAAAAAATGTTGCAAATATCTTTACTTTTCTTATATCAAATAGTGTTTCATCATGACATATAACTAATACAACTCACAAAAAAGTTTTTCCATTTAAATTCAAATATTTCAGTTTGATTGTAATTTAAATTCTTTTGACATAGATATAAATATGGCATTAATTTCCTTTTCAAATAGCGACTTCAGAAAAATAATTAAAACCATTAAATTAATAAATTATTGAGTTTTCTTACGTATCAACATTTATTTACTTTTTATATAATTTAATGATTCCCTAGAGTACTATTACATGGGAGCGGTAATTAATATTTTAATACATTATATCTACTATTATAAGTACCTTCTGTTAATGAATTGTATTTCCTTATTCCTTACTAGAATCAAAAATTACTTCTTTAAAGTTTTCCTAGTAAATAATTGCTGTTTGTTTGTTCACGGAAAACGTATGAAAAGAATTTGTTTCATTATTTCGTTTCTCCTTCATCCTTTAATTAAGAATGACGTTTCGATATTGCTTTGAGCAGATCCCTAACTGTAATTCATTATTTAATAAAAAAATTGTAATATAATAATAATAAGCGCTTAAGCATAATCAAGCTTTTTGTCAAAAATGACAAACACAATCACATTGGATGCTTTTAATTTCTTTTAGGAAGCATAATTACGCCAATTATTTAAATTATTTGGAGAATTAGTTTTATTTTCACCATCTCTCGGCAGTTATGTAAGTTAATACTTTAATAAGTCTCTACCAAGCCTCTGTCGCACAGTACTGGAGATGAAGGGGGAAATTTCGATAGGTATCACATTGCGGGAAAGGGAGTAAATACTTTTTTCATTGTCTTAATTAGCGTTAATTAAGGTCTTGGCAACAGTTTGGACTTATTATGCGTCTTCTTTAGTCAGTGGTGAATACTTCGCTTCTTCGCTCTTTGAAGCAGTTAAGTATCCAGAAGCGAGTTGCTATCCAGGAATTAGGTGACAAAATGATGAAGCTACAAAGATGATTGTTTAGAGAAAAGAAGTATTCTGTGTCATAACACAAAGGCAGTGATTCAAGAATTTTTATGTCTTTGCTAAACAAATTAGGGGTGTTGTATTTTAATTTTTCCCGAATGTTCAAAGAATGGCCGCTGGTAATCATTTAGAATTAAGAAGCATTTATTTTGTTTTTTAAAAAGATCAAGATCCACTTTACTAAAGTTTAGCCATAATTTATTATACAATAATTATATCACCATCATAAGAAAAAAAAGTGTTTTGCTTTTTTTTAACACTTAATCGAGAAATGTTTAAAGTATAAGCTTGTAAATTATACTTAGAAAATATTTAATGATATATTTTATATTACTAGTACTTTTGATACGATCATAGTAGTACATTCGATGCAACTGTAGTATTTTTTCAACCTTTTTTTAACAGTTAATAGAGAAATGCTTATAAAGTTGTAAATTATGTTTAAAAATGTGTTATGAAACTTTTAATAATAATAATAAAATAGTATACTTTTGTTACCATTGTTATATTTTCTGTCTTTTTTTAGCAATAAACATATATTTTTTTTTAAATTGTAATTGTAATTTTAATAACTAATACAATCCATAAAAAAATATTCCTGAATAAAGTTATTCCAATCAAATTCAAATATTTCAGTTTGATAGCAATTTTAAATTCTTTTGACTTATATATAAATATGACTTTAATTTCCTTTTGAAATAGCGACTTGAGGAAAATAATTAAAACTATTAAATTAATGATTTATGAGTCTTCTTAAGTATCAATGTTTACTTAATTTTTATATAAGTTAACAATTCCCTGGAGGACTATTACACGGAAGCAGTAATTAATATTTTAATAGATTATTTCTATTATAATAAGTACTCCTCTCCCAATGAATTACATTTCCCTATTCCTCATTAGAAGCAAAAATTACTTATTCCCAGTTTTCCCACTAAATAATTGGTGTTTGTTTGATTACTACACACGTATGAACATAATTCGTTTCATTATTTCGTTTCTCCTTTATCCTTCAATTAATAATGACGTTTCGATATTGCTTTGAGCACATCCCTAACTGTAATTCATTATTTAAAAAAAAATTGTAATACAAAGCATAATCAAGCTGCTTGTCAAAAATGAAAAACACAATCACATTGGATGCTTTTCATTGCTTTTGGGAAGCATAATTACGTTCATTATTTAAATTATTTGGAGAATTAGTTTTATTTTCACCATCTCTCGGCAGTTATGTACGTTAATACTTTAATGAGTCTTTACCAAGTGCTGAAGATGAAGGGGGAAATTTCGATAGGTATCGCATTGCAGAAAAGGGAGTAAATACTCTTTTTATTGTCTTAATTAGCGTTAATTAAGGTCTTGGCAACAGTTTGGACTTAATATGCGTCTTCTTTAGTCAGTGGTGAATACTTCGCTTCTACGCTCTTTGAAGCAGTAAAGCATCCAGAATCGAGATGCTATCCAGTAATTAGGTGACAAACTGATGAAGCTACAAAGATGGATTGTTAAGAGAAAAGAAACATTCTGTGTCATAACACAAAGCAATGATTCGAGAATTTTTATGCTTTTGCTAAACAAATTAGGGGTGTTGTATTTTAATTTTTCCCCGGTGTATAAAGAATGGCCGCGGGTAATCATTTAGAATTAAGAAGCATTTTTTTTTAAAGATCAAGATCCACTTTACCAAAGATTAGCCATAATTTATTATATATTAATTATATTACCATCTAAAGAAAAACTAATTACTTTTTGTAATTTTTTTTATCATTTATTAGAGAAGTGCTCAAAAAGTACTAAATAATATTTAGAATATGTTTTATGACATCTTTAATATTAGTAAATTATATTAATAGTACTTTTGTTACTACTATAGTATATTTTCGTACTTTTAAACAAAGTACGAAAATGTACAAAGTGCGTAAATTAATAGATAAATGTTTGTGAAAATGTAAATTAGATTTATAAAATATCTCATGATAATTTTAATGCTAGAAGAATATACTGCTGGTATTAATTTGAAAATTAAACATTTTCTGAATGTAATTTACAACAATCATTTCTTTATATTTAAAGTTGAAGAATATACTAGTAGTAATTTTCATACGATACTAGTAGTACTTCTGAAATGATAATAGTAGTACATTTGATTTATACTGTTTTGGCTAGTCTCAGAACTCGCTTGCTTGACTTTATCTGTATATGAAATGTTTTTAAAAAAATTTCAAATATTTTCACATTTTTTATATCACAGAGTGTTTTTTATGACATATAATTAATACAACCCACAAAATATTTATTCCAATTAAATTCTATTATTTCAGTTTGATTGCAATCTAAAATTCTTTTGACATAGATATAAATATGGCATTAATTTCCTTTTCAAATGGCGACTTGAGAAAAATAATTAAAACCATTAAATTAATGAGTTATGCGTTTTTTTAAGTATAAATATTTACTTACTTTTTATATGATTTATCAATTCCTCGGAGTACTATTACGTGGAAATGTTAATTAATATTTTAATAAATTATTTCTATTACAATAAGTACCCTCTTTTAATGAATTGCATTTCCTTATTCCTTATTAGAAGCAAAAATTACTTCTTTGAAGTTTTGCCCAGTAAACAATTGCTGTTTGTTTGCTCACGAAAAGCGTATGAACAAAACTCGTTTCATTATTTCGTTTGTCTGTCCTCATTTTAATTAGTTACGTTTCGATATTGCTTTGAGCACGTCCTTAACTGTAATTCATTATTTAAAAAACAATTGTAATACAAAGCATAATGAAGCTGCTTGTCAAAAATGAAAAACACAATCACATTGGATGCTTTTCATTGCTTTTGGGAAGCATAATTACGTCCATTATTTAAATTATTTGGAGAATTAGTTTTATTTTCACCATCTCTCGGCAGTTATGTACGTTAATACTTTAATGAGTCTTTACCAAGTGCTGAAGATGAAGGGGGAAATTTCGATAGGTATCGCATTGCGGAAAAGGGAGTAAATACTCTTTTTTATTGTCTTAATTAGTGTTAATTAAGGTCTTGGCAACAGTTCGGACTTAATATGCGTCTTCTTTAGTCAGTGGTGAATACTTCGCTTCTACGCTCTTTGAAGCAGTTAAGTATCCAGAAGCGAGTTGCTATCCAGTAATTAAGTGACAAAATGATGAAGCTACAAAGATGGATTGCTAAGAGAAAAGAAGTATTCTGTGTCATAACACAAAGCAATGATTCGAGAATTTTTATGCCTTTGCTAAACAAATTAGGGGTGTTGTATTTTAATTTTTCCCGAGTGTTTAAAGAATGGCCGCGGGTAATCATTTAGAATTAAGAAGCATTCTGTTTTGTTAAAAAGATCAAGATCCACTTTATTAGAGTTTAGCCATAATTTATTATTTAATGATTATATTACCATCTGAAGAAAAAAAAAATGTTAAGTTTAATTTTTTTTTTTTAAATAATTAATAGAAAAATGCTTGTAAAGTAATAAATTATATCTAGAATATTTTTTATGGCATCTTTAATATTAGTAAATTATACTAGTAGTACTTTTGATACGATAGTAATAGTATTTTTCATTCTACTATAGTACTTTTTCTTCATTTTTTAACAGTTAATTGATAAATGTTTGTGAAATTGTAAATTATATTTAGAAAATATTTCATGATAATTTAAATACTAGAAGAATGTATTACTAGCGTTAAATTGCCATAAAATATTTCCTAAATATAATTTCTAACTTTATAAATTATTACAAAATTACTCTATTAATTGTTACAAAAGAAGTCGAAAATATACTTCAGTAGTATCAAAAATTCTACTACTAATGTCTCAAAAGTACTACTACGATAGTATCAAGAGTACTACTACGATCGTATCAAAAGAACTACTACGATAGTATCAAGAGTACTACTACGATCGTATCAAAAGAACTACTAGCATTAAATAAGTTATTAAACATTTTCTAAATATAATTTACTGCATTTTAGGCATTTCTCTATTAATTGTATTAAAAAAAAAGACGAACGCATGTTTCTTTTCTTAAGATGTTATTATATTATTATTAAATGAATTATGGCTAAACTTTAGAAAAGTGGATCTCGATCTTTTAAAAAAAAACAAAAATGCTCCTTAATTCTAAATGATTACCCGTGGCCATTCTTTACATTAGTGAAAAATTAAAATACAACACCCCTAATTTGTTTAGCAAAAGCATAAAAATTCTTGAATCATTGCTATGTGTTATGACACAGAATACTTCTTTTCTTTAAACAATCCATCTTTGTAGCTTCATTATTTTGTCACCTAATTACTGGATAGCATCTCGTTTCTGGATACTTAACTGCTTCAAAGAGCGAAGAAGCGAAGTATTCACCACTGACTAAACAAGACGGAAATTAAGTCCAAACTGTTGCCAAGACCTTAATTAACGCTAATTAAAACAATGAAAAAAAGTATTTACTGCCTTTCCCGCAATGCGATACCTATCGAAATTTTCCCCTTCATCTCCAACACTGCTAGGTAAAGACTTATTAAAGTATTAACATACATAACTGCCGAGAGATGGTGAAAATAAAACTAATTCTCCAAGTAATTTAAATAATTGACGTAATTATGCTTCCCAAAAGCAATGAAAAGCATCCAATGTGATTGTGTTTTTCCTTTTTTGACAAGAAGCTTGATTATGCTAAAGCGCTTATTATTATTCTATTACAATTTTTTTAATAATGAATTACAGTTAAGGATGTGCTCAAAGCAATATCGAAACGTCATTCTTATTTAAAGGATGAAGGAGAAACGAAATAATGAAACGAATTTTGTTCATACGTTTTTCCTTAACAAACAAACAGCAATTATTTACTGAGAAAACTTCAAAGAAGTAAATTTTTGCTTCTGATAAGAAATAAGGAAATGCAATTCATTAAGAGGAGGTACTTATTATAATAGAAGTAATGTATTAAAATATTAATTACCGTTTCCATGTAATAGTACTTCAGGGAATTGTTGAATCATATAAAAAGTAAGTAAATATTGATACTCAAGAAAACGCATAGCTCTTTAATTTAATGGTTTTAATTATTTTTCGTGAGTCTCAATTTGAAAAGGAAATTAAAGTCACATTTATATCTATGACGAAAGAATATAATATTACAATCAAACTGAAATATTTGGATTTAATTGCTTTAATGCTTTTTTTAACAATTAATATTGACCTGCTTATAAAGTAGTAAATTATATTTAGAAAATTTTTTATGACAAATTTAATATTAATCATACTTTTGATAAGTTATTAGTAGCACTTTTATAAAAGATGTTTGTATTTATGTCTAAAAAGGTATTTTGTCATTTTTAATGCTAATGAGGATGGATTTGAAGAAACTGTAAGTTATCATGTAATCATTCATAATCTGCATTCGTAAATCAAATTAATCGAGAGTTAAAGTAAATATTAACAATACTATGAATTAAAAAAGCTCATTTTTAATATTAAGGGATTGATAATGTTTACAATAAATATATAGCTCATTGAGAAAATAAATAAATAAATGAAATTCGTAATTTATTTTTAAAATAGGAATAAAATAGTGCATTACATCAATTAGAAAAAATGCATGTTTTTTTAAAATAAAATTATAATAATTTAAAACAGTATTTTTTTATACGAACATATCACAAACGAACACTACAAGAGATTAATTTGACTTCAAATTATTTTAATTGCTTACAAAAAATCCAATTAAATATACAAATTACTTTGATAAATTCTTTATTTTAAAAGCACCCTTAACATAACATCGTAGGGATAAAAAAAATCTAAGCCAAAGCTATTAAACAGTTTTACCATAAATACCTTTAATCTGGGTATAAAACTCGTTTGCGTGATTCACGTCATATAATGTTTTCAGTGGCAATATCCTTTTTGTGGGATGTGTATCTACCCCCATAATATTTAAGACACATTAAAATGTATGGAAAAAGCCCCATAGACAGTTCTGGCTAATCGATGTCATTTGCGACTCTCTGCTCAAACCGTTTATTAAAAGTAAGCTTTGGCTAGAGAAACTCCGACATGCACGGTCTCAAAAAATGGTGTAATTCTAGGGTAGAATTATTTGGAGATATATTTATGGCGCCCGCTCAAGTTCGCGGTTAAGTTTAGGTCATAAAGTGAATGTTGGTATATAAATATACGATGTGCGTGATATAAAGTGACACTTAATGTAGAACTTTCTAAAAATGGAAGCAGCAATATTTATACACTAAGAGTCATGTAAAATTTGTAAGTTCGACATAATGTGCAGGTGTACTAATTTTAAAGTAATTCATGAAATTATATTATCCACCAAACATATATAATCCAGGGATATATAAAATATATAATCCACCGATATATAAAATGTATAATCCAGGGATATATAAAATATATAATCCATCGATATATAAAATATATAATCCCTAATTATATAAAATATATAATCCTTGGATTTATGGTGCCCGTTCAAGTTCACTTTTAAGTTTTGGTCATAAAATAATACTGGTATGCTATGCGTTATATAAAGTGACATTTTGTGTAGAATTTTCTAAAAATGCAAGTAATAAAATTTTACCACTAAGATTCATATAAAATTTGTCTGTTCGACATGTTGGGTAAGACCGCTAATTTTAACGTAATTAAATAAAATATATAATCAACCTAAATAATGTTACATTTCGCAATGAAATTCATTTTAATTTAATTAAATGCTTAATGACACATAGAGAACAATATAAAATTGATATTTATTTTTTTATTATTTTAATGATTTGAGTAATATTTATAGTAATTTTTTTTTTTTTTTAATTTATATATGATTCCCTAAATTTTGAGGGCAAGAAATGGCAATTGAATTCTTAAAATGAGGATAATTTTTAAAATGCTTATTAAAACTCTTTAAATTAAACATTTAGAATAACGCTTTTTCCATTATGCATTTAAAAAATTTAGAAATCAATGAATATTTGTATTAATCAATACATACAAAATTTAATTACATTTTATCTTCTTTACCACTTATAATTGAAGACTATAAAATTAAGTAAAAATTATTATTTTATATAAAAATAAAATAAATTTTCAAAAATAAGAATAAGCAATAAAATAATAACCAGAAAAAACTTTAATTCCAGCATAATCAACCTAAACTAGTAAATTTAAAAATATTGTAAAACCGTTATAAAAATGTATTTTCTAGATAGTAAATAAATTGTAGATAGTTTTCTAAAATATTATGTTTAATTTAAATAAAATATTTTACTAATTCTTAACCCAAAAATTAATTTTATTATTTAAAAACAGATCCCCATCATTTAGTACAAACTCCACTATTATGAAACGGTTTTATAATAATGAAGTATTTATATCTTTTAGATATAAATACTTTAAAAAAACATTTTAAAACTTTAATATTCATTTTAAAACTTTAATATTCATTTTAAAACTTTATTATTCATTTTAAAATGACTATTTAAAAATATTACTTCCTTAATTTATGAAGAAGCATTGATTGATCTAAAGAGTAGACAGTACAACACATCTGAATTGTTGTAAATACCTCTAAAAAGGCAACTAAAAATAAAATTACTGTATTAAGAACAATTGATTGAACAATTGTGAAATGTGTCAGCAAAAGTTGATGGAACATCTAATGAAAAAACTGATTATAGAAATTGAAATACATCAATAAGATCAACTGAGAATATATTGTTTTTTTAAAACAAAACTTTTCTCATTACAGAGAATAAAAGCCATCAGAATGAAAATAAAATAAAATATTAAACAATTGTTGACTATCTGAGATATTGCCAAAATGGTGGATTTCAAATAAAAATATATTGGTATTTTGACAACAATAAAAAATAATAATTAAAAAACTCCGGTTAAAATTTTTTGACGAATAAAAATTAATTAAATAAATTTATAAAAAAATTAATATTAATTAATAATTATAAGTGTTTCTTAATTATAAATGTTTCCTAATTTTTACTATTATTAAGAAATTAATTTTAAAGCTTTTCTAACTTTTGAATTCTATCACACATTATTGGAACTGTTTTATGTAGTTTAAGCATGGCGCCATCTATATAGGAAGAAATGCACTATTGTATTCCATCGAATAAATAATAATAATAAAAGAAATAAAAAAATAATTATAAAAACATTTGCTACAATGGGAAATAGATTATTAGATGTAGAGTAACCAAGAAATCGAGTCGAAATGCGCGTAAATTTTTTGCACGTATTTATTCTATTTGAACAGTTACAAAAATTTTATATAAAGTTATTTATTCATTATTAACACATTAAAATGCATGAAAATGCTTTCTTGTTGAGAACGATTTTTATTAAATATCAAATTTCTCTATGTATTAAAACAGTTTCTTGTAGAATAAAATTCAGTTTTAAAACTTTTTTTTCTCTTGGGTAGAAATACGTTAATAAATAATAGCTAAGTGGCCATTCAATCACAGCACCATCTATTGTCAGAAATAAATACTATTCATTTCACTAAGAAACGAAATATATTAAAAAGTATAACCAGAAATAAAGCAATTAATTAGAAAAGTAAAGAATAAAAATAAAAGTAAAGAAAAAGAATTAATAATTTTACAATTTTTTTTGTAAACTTAAATATTATTGGTTTCTATTTCATTTGATGCGATGCAAATTTAAAATAATTATTTTTCATATTCTTTAAAAATTGTATATTTCGTTTAATATATTTTTAAATTTATATTAAAATTAAATTTTGCTGTTCTAATAAAACCTAAAAAAAATCCTTTTTCATAAATCTGTGAATCTCTTGTTTTACTTAGGTATGCTATAAGCAGTCCTTAAAATTATGATAACAAATTTTGTTCAACTGTTCATAATCTGCTGTAACTCTTCATAATCTGCCATTGGAAATAAAAAAATTAAAAAAAAAAATTATTGAACTACTAAACAAAATAAAATAAAAAAAGTTCTTTTCTGTACCTCTGTGCACTTTATACTTTATGCTATTAACAATCCATTAACTTGAAAATAGGAGGATATTGCGTTACTAAAGGACTTTCGAGGAAAGCTATTCCCCATTTGAGTGTCGTATTTAACTGTATAACAATTGTACGTTTTAAATTTGTACATAATATTTATGTTTAATATAATTAATAGTGTTTAATATATATTTAATAGGATGTTTAATATAATAATTAGTAACAATTTGAAAAAAAAAATCATCCAAATATCTTCTATATAAGTGTCGACTTTAGAAAATTATTTATTTAAACATCTATAGGATAATTCTTTTCTATTTGCGTATTTAAAAAAAAAGTTTTAGGTATTTAAAATATTGGAATATTTATGATAATGATACTGAAATATGAAATAAAGGTGAAATTAGGCTTAAAATTTCATTTTTCTTAAATATTTCATCAGTGATTTTTCTTTCATGAAAAATCGTGCAATACAATTTTTTTAAATAAATTTTTGTTGATTATAAATAACATTTGTAAATATTTTACTCGTAAATTTCAAATGTCAACAAAATACAATCATCAAAATATAAAGAAATAAATGGTTTTATTGTATAAAATAAATATATAAAAATTACTGCATTCATTGAATGTATTTTAGTATAAGAGTGAAGGTATTCATTTTAAATGTATTTTATTAAAATGATACTGTTTAATGTTGTTTCCGGAAAATAGACATTAATAATTATATATATATATGTATATATATATACACACTCAAGAGCCAAAACATTATGACCGCCTGTCAATAACGATTCGGCCCACCTTTGGCGCTCAGCACAGCTTCAACCCGCCCTGGCATGGATGCCACAAGTCCTTGGTAGATGGCCGGAGACAGATTGTACCAGATGTTTAAACAACTGTCACACAAATCCGAGATATTGCGAATTGGTGGTCTTTGAACTCTGAGCTGCCGCCCCAGGACATCCAAAATGTGTTCTATCGGATTGATATCCGGTGAGTTAGGCGGCCAGGACATTAACTGGAATTCAGCATCATGTTCCTGGAACCACTCCAACACAATGCTAGCCTTGTGACAAGGGGCGTTGTCCTGTTGGAATATTCCATTTCCAGCTGGAAAAACAGAGGCCATGTAAGGGTGCAACTGTCCCCAATGATGTTCAGATACCCTGTAGCATTCATGGTCTGCTCTACCACAACCACGGGTCCCAGAGACGCCCAAAAGAACGTCCCCCAAAGCATAATACCGCCACCACCGGCCTGTGTGTGACCTACTGTACATTGAGGGAGCAACTGTTCGCCTGGAAGACGGCGTATCCTGACACGGCCATCGGCGTGATGAATGACAAACCATGATTCATCTGACCAGGCAACATTTGGGATGTCCTGGGACGGCAGCTCCGAGTTCAAAGACCACCAATTCACAATATCTCGCATTTGCGTGACCGTTGCTTAAACATATGGTACAATCTGTCTCCGGCTATCTACCAAGGACTTGTGGCACCCAACTCGTTATTGACAGGTGGTCATAATGTTTTGGCTCTTGAGTGTATATATATATATATATATATATATATAATTGTTTATAATATGAATGGACAATCTGTTCAAATTAAGACGTTATATAATAATTTAAGGATTGAAAATTATATTTAAATCTGCGATATTCGTATTTATGTTCATTAGAATTTCTTAAAAAAATAACATTGCAGCTGACAAATTTATAATGCAAATATTCCAGTCATGTTTGCATATTATTATATTATTATAATCATGTTATTTATGTCAATTAATCATGTTATTTATGTCAATTAATCATGTTAGTTATGTCAATAAATCATGTCATTTATTATATATCCTTCCATTTTAAATACTACGCAAATGATAGCATGAGAAAAAATTTAATACGAACGCCCTTTTTATGTAAATCTTTTAATTAAACAAGTTTTTCTCGACTTAATGTTTTTCTTTTATTCATGTAAAAATCTTCCATAGCCTTTAATGCATCATTCCGTAAAAATATTAATAAATAAATCTATTAAAAATATTTTAAGACTGGTTTGTCAAAATACTATTACTTTTACAACTATACTATTATTATTAATAATAATAATTATAATAAAACATTAGGATGAAAATGTTCATTTCAAAAATACATTACAATAGAACAGAAAAATCCATCGACTACAGCAATCATCTATACGAGGGGTCTCCAAACTTTCCGGCCTTAGGGCCATACTGCTTACCAAGGGCCAAAAGTACCAAGTGCCAAAACCATTTTAATTTTTCTGCCATTATCTATAATTTCCAATTAGTTGTTATGCTGAAGTTAAATTTTCTGCTTATTATGCTTGTCATTAAGCTTTACCTAGCAAGTAAATAAAACAGAGTTATTATCTTTCGGTATTTTTTTATCCAACTTATTACAGCAACAATAAGCTATTCGCTGTCGCGGGCCGGATTGATGACACTGGCGGGCCGGATATTGCCCGCGGGCCGTAGTTTGGAGACCCCTGTTCTATACCAATAGAATGAACAATATTATTTTTTAAATATTTTAAGGAAGATAATCTATGCAATTCCTTACAAAGGTTATCGAATATAAGTACCATGCAAACAAATTATTTAATAAATGCATTTATAAAAACAATTTTGAAAATATACTGCTTTGAAGCAGTTTAGCTGAATAAAATTTTCCTTTCTAAATGCATTCTTGCCTGATATATTTATAAAAATAATATACCTGATATATATTTATGTATGTGTAACATCTACAATTGTGAATTCTTTGTTTCTGCAACTTTTGATAAACTACAAATGGCAATAGTAGAAAAATGTATAATTAGAATAACATTATTTTAAGTTAAAGAATGAATAATCTTCGTTAAAATTTACTAGTGAAAAGTTATTTTTGAACAAATAAATAAAGTAGTAAACAGCTACATAGGCAATAGATGAAAACAATCTGTTTTCTAACCAAACAGTTTTATTTGTTATGCTACCTTGTGCTTAAAAGATATTTATCAACCGCGATGGAAATTTATTGAAAAAAATTATACTGATACGTCTCTAAAGCATATGCGAAAACTTTATAAGATTTATTTAAACCATACTTTTTTAAATCTAATACATCGATGTCCTTTTTGTGTATAAAGTTTTAATTAATTCTATCTTTTTTTTTTTTTTCCTTCGATTCATATTGAGAAACATACATATGTGAAAACTTTCGTGACTCACATTTAAACAAATATATACAAGATCTGTTGGTTTGCTCCTGCTGCCATCTATCGTATTTAATATCATAAATAATGAAACGAGTTATTTATAACGCTTAATTTAACGTATTATAATAAAGTATCTCAGATATATAATATTTTTAACTTCAATATATCTTATTAAATACGAGTAAAACAAATGTCTCGTTTATTTTCAATAAAATTAGTATGGAAGGAAAATGATAAATATATTCTAAAAATTTATTTCTAAAATGTTGCAAGACTATTTTAAAATGTGTTTATTGTCGATACAGAAAAATTATTATATAACAGGTTGAAATATTAGATTACTGCTTACATTTAATTCGTATCCATCAATTTTATAATAATTTACTTTTGAACACTGTTAATTAAGAAAAATGGGTTCTCTACATACTGCTGCCATCTGTGTGCTGTTTTGCAAACTATAGACTAATATTTTGGAAACAAAAGAAATTAGAGCTTGAAAATTTCTACCTTTAAACGTTTTATGACTTTAAGAAATCTTTTAGAATTTGAAACATATTGTCAGAATTTAATTTACATTATAAATAGAAATAAATTTCACTGTGGTAAAATGTTTAATGTCCCTAGTTAAAGAATGATAAATGATATACAAATACAAACGCTATCATTAATATTTTAGCATAAATTTAGTAAAATGAAACCTTTTACAGCTAAATTATACACACAATTAATTGTAATTATGATTTAGAAACATGATAATTGTTCAAATCCATTCATCCGTTGTTCAATTCCAAAAATAATCCATGAGTTGCAAACTGGCCCTACCACTTTTTTATAAAGTGCAGAAATATTATTATTTATTATTAGTGACAAACATTATCTTGAAAATAAATCGTAATTAATATTATTTAATGACTATCCTCAAATAAAACATTTATTTTCTTCCTAAAATTTATATAATTTCTTGCAAAATTTCCCAAACTTGTGTCAACAGCAAAAATATTTCATATAAAAAAAGTTAAGGATTAATATAATTTTGCATAAATTAAATTTTCGTCAGTTTTTTTCTTTCTTTTTTTTCCAAACATACATAATAATAAATAAAACAAAATTTAAAAAAATCTTTTCTGAGAAACTGTAAATATAAGCAAATTTATTTCATGACTATGATGGTTGATGATTGATTAAAATGTGACATTCATTTGTTTTCATTTGCAATGTAAAGTTACAATAATTGTTTATTTTAATTAGTTTAGAATACAAAATTCAATTATTCTAATACGTGTGTAATTAATTAATTATAATGCTGTTAGCATTTGTGAGATAAAATAGATAATTATTATTCTTTTTTTTAATATTATTATTATCCGTGAAGTATTAGAAATGATAGTTATTTGCTGATTACATTTTTATTACAAATGCATTTATTCAGAGAAACATTGATGATACAATTATGAGTATGAGCACCTTTTTTGAGAAACAAGGATTTTCTTAAGTTATAAGTTATTATAATTAGATTGTTCTTTAAATATTATAAATTATATTATTGTTGCTTTTAATCTTAAAAATACAAAAGCTAAACAATAATAGATGATTCTAAATTAAATATTATTATTACCCATACCATATTGAAAATCATTAAAATATTAAATAATAGAATGATTTTATAGTACTTTATTTTTTATTAAAGAAATTTAAGATAAAATTATAAATATAATAAGAAAGTTATATCTCATTTTTTTTTTTAAATAAAAATAGCTTATGTACTTTTTCAAACTACGTGTGTTTTAAAAAGAAGAAAAATCACAATTATGCTGCCAAAAATTTCATAAAATTTATGCATACTGCAATATATAATAATAATAATAATAATAATAATAATAAAATAAAAATAAATAAATTTTAAAAATAAAAGCGAGTAAGTGGACTTGCTGTTATTTGAGGACATTGAAAACGTAGCTAAAATACACTTTAATATCATCTATAATTTACTGAAAATAATCTATAGTTTTTGATGTCGGGTACTTATATCTAAAACATGAATATCTTGAAATTTTGTTAAACAATTATAAATTGCGTAAATAATTGTTAATTTATATGAATAATTACGATGGTGAGGAATTGGAAAAATAAAATTTGGCCAGTGTCACACCAATGTAAGAAGATGGCTGAAATATATTTTGTTATTCAGTGACTGTAGTATGCGTTTTGAAAAACATAATTTGCTTATAGAAGAGGCAGCAAATGACCAAAATATACAAGTGTCTCAGATTGCTTTTAGTTTCTCCAAGAACACTCACATCCGCAATACCAAAACACCTTGGGTCTTTTCTGGAAGCCAAAAGGAGGCAAGTATTCAAACAAAATTGCACAGAAGGCTTCAGGTAGAAGAATTGTATGCAAGACCTTCAGCATTATCTGTGCTGTTCACAACACGCCAACTTAACTTAACGCCAAAAGACTTAATTGGGCTTGGGTACGAATCAATTGGAATGCAAGACGAAGAAGACCAGTACTCATTACTGATAAGTCTGGATTTTATTTGTAATGCAGCTCACAAGATTGTTTGTTTGGAGGATAGTGAGAAGTTATTTTTATCTCCAATAGTATGAAATAGAAAACTTTTGGTGCTGTATTGCATGACGGATGGATGGATGTGACAGTGCCTGTGTAAAAGGTACCGTTACTGTTTAATTATAAGAAGGCAATATTAACTCATCGCTTTTCCTTATGCAAGTGCAGTTCGTGACTCATTTCTAAGTAACTAATGTATTAAAAATCACTGAGTTCGTTGGGTAATAAATTAACTTCGAGGTTATACTATTGTTCATTTGAGTTGGACAATAAATCTCCGAATTTAAACACAATTGAGTTTGTTTCGTATATTCTAGGGAGATATATCACATTTCATCCACCCTCATTCAACCTTTCAATTATTTTTATTTGTTTTGACACAATAATCGGTTTGCTCTTACTTAATAAATATCATCATTTAGAGAATAAATCAATCTGTAGTGGCTATGTAACTGTAAAATTGAACATACGCCTTATTGAGGCTGATCACACATTGAACTAAGATACTCTTTTTAATGTTTCCATTTCATGTACTTTCAAAACAGAAAATATTTTTTTTTTCTTCACCTCTGTGAAGCAATGTTTTGTTGTTTTTTTGTTAAATTTCATCCATTTCCAATAAATAAAAATTAAACAATCACAATTTTATAGTTAAATATCACTTGAATTAGTACTATAGTTTTACTGTATATTACTGTAGTTTTACTGAATATGTTGATGTTTTTCAATTATTTTTAGAAATTTCAAACCATACTAAAATATATTCCAATTATGCTCTAAAATGAGAAAACTAAAGACATATAATTAGATGATTAGACATTAATAATGACATTACATAATTAATGATTAGACATTAATAATGACATTACATAAGTAATGATTAGACATTAATAATGACATTACATAAGTAATGATTAGACATTAGATATACATTACATTAGATCATTCATAAAAAAATTTACCTACAAACCTGAAAGTAATGATTGCTTTGATAGTTGAATGCCACATATTAATTAATTACCTTTGATTAAATCTCAACACGAGATATAATTTCATTTTCTGTTCTAATTTATTCTCCCTAATTTTAAAATAATGCAAGGCATACTCAAATAGTATATATTTTATAAAGCCCTTAAACCATTTTAAGATGAATTTTGAAATGATTTAATTTTTAATTTAAATATAAAACATTTTTTTAGTGTATAAAATTTTTAATTTAAAATAAAAATAAATTGTCATAACTTCAATAAAAAACGTAATTCATCATCAATTAAAATATATTTATGATATTATTTCTTTTAAATTGATGAATTTTTTTTCAAAATTTTAAAATTGTAAATATTTAACTTTCAATCTATTTTAATGCTTGCATTTACTTGTAGGAAATGATATAATTTTAAAACCATTTTAATCTCAATGATGTATTGAAACTAAAACATCAATTCTTGTAAAATTACAGAAGATAGAACATTTGTAATTTATATCAATTTGATTTGAAGATTTAGAATTAGATTTACCATTCACCTAAAAGAATTGCGCTATTACTTATAATACGTAAAATATTTTACATATTACAGCAGAAAGACTTAGTACTATTTTAACATTTTTGATTGATTTAAAATTAAAAGCTTTTTCGATTATTTATTTATCCTACTTAAATTAAATTAAACATTTTCCACTTCTCATAATATTTATAAATAATCTTCAGGCGAATTAACGTAATTAAATTATTAACTTTTTGTCCTTACGAGTTTAAAACCACTTATAAAAAATATTCACTTTAATTAAGTTCAATAAATCTAATACACATTTATTATAATTAACATAATTTTAGGGAAAGAATTGTCACAAAAAAGTAAAATTATTAATTAATCCTTCTTCATATTTTTGATCTGAAAAATGAACGCAACATAGCAACAATTTTTTCCTAAGAAATACAATACCTTTTAAAGAAATACTTGATCATATTTTTCATAAATGGATTCAATGCCACACATGGCAAAGCAATCTAATTAGTTAGTATTGTTTTCAAAAATTTTCTTCGTAATCTCCATAAGCCATTTGCAATTATCAGTTTTGCCATTGTAGAAATAAACCTAAGCAAAATTCCCATCAAAAATATTATTTTTTTTTTGTCTGTTACAGAAAGCATTAATTTATCAAAATCGAACAGTCTAGGAAACAAATTATCTTTCTGAATTAAATGTAAGATTTTGTTTTGCACTCTCTGATTTATCTGCTGTGTTAGTAATTAGATTTCAAGGATTATATATGGAAAAAAATAATAACTTTTATATGTGCCTAGCTGGTAAAAGTTAAAATCTTTGCTCCAGTGTTGTTCTAGAAAAACTTTCCTTCGCAGCTGTTAAAAGAATATCACCAGTTTAATTTATCTAGGGATTGAAATAAAGGCAATTGTGTAAATACCAATTTCGTTATAACTTTTAAGTTAAAAAATTTTTTGGAAGAATATTGTATGTGCTACTATTATTTGAGATTTAAAAAAGTGTCAATTTTTTTTCCGTTTGCAAAATAATTACTTTCCTGAAAAAGTATGGATGGAATTAAATAACTCATTTTTGGGGAAAAAAATCTCATGTCGTAACTTTTTTTTTTGTTTGTTGCTTTTTTTAGTTTTAGAAAAACAGATTTAGTTTACGTATCTTTTAGTTAAGTAAATATACTTTTGTCATATTCTATTATATGAACGCAAAATTTTATTTTAAATTAAGACATTGAATTTTTATTAAAATTACATATGAAGATGTAATTTGAACTTACCACAATACCTAACAATAAGATTAATTAATCTATATGAAATCAAACAATCTATATTGAAACATCGTTAAAAGGTGTAAGCGAAATAGCTAAATAGCATTTAAAACATAATTAAATTATCAATTGTTTACATTAAAGTTACCTAAAAAAGAATACAATTCTACATGCATTAATTACTACTGGTGCTAACTTTTTAATTAAATAAAAAGCTACTAATATTTCAATGTAGTTCAAGTGTAAAATAAAAATAAATTTAAGAAATTAGTAAAATGATAATTTAATATATGGCAAGTATGCCTTTCATACTTGAAATAAATACGTTATTTGAGGTAAAAAATATTATCATTTTCGTGTGTTACGGAAAGCATTAATTTATCAAAATCGAACAGTCTAGGAAACAAATTATCTTTCTGAATTAAATGTAAGATTTTGTTTTGCACTCTCTGATTTATGTGCTGTGTTAGTAATTAGATTTCAAGGATTATGTATGGAAAAAAATAATAACTTTTATATGTGCCTAGCTGGTAAAAGTTAAAATCTTTGCTCCAGTGTTGTTCTAGAAAAACTTTCCTTCGCAGCTGTTAAAAGAATATCACCAGTTTAATTTATCTAGGGATTGAAATAAAGGCAATTGTGTAAATACCAATTTCGTTATAAGTTTTAATTTTAAAATTTTTTTGGAAGAATATTGTATGTGCTACTATTATTTGAGATTTAAAAAAAGTGTCAATTTTTTTCCATTTGCAAAATAATTACTTTCCTGAAAAAGTATGCATGGAATTAAATAACTCATTTTTGGGAAAAAAATCTCATGTCGTAACTTTTTTTTTTGTTTGTTGCTTTTTTTAGTTTTAGAAAAACAGATTTAGTTTATGTATCTTTTAGTTAAGTAAATATACTTTTGTCATATTCTATTATATGAACGCAAAATTTTATTTTAAATTAAGACATTGAATTTTTATTAAAATTACATATGAAGAGGTAATTTGAACTTACCACAATACCTAACAATAAGATTAATTAATCTATATGAAATCAAACAATCTATATTGAAACATCGTTAAAAGGTGTAAGCGAAATAGCTAAATAGCATTTAAAACATAATTAAATTATCAATTGTTTACATTAAAGTTACCTAAAAAAGAATACAATTCTACATGCATTAATTACTACTGGTGCTAACTTTTTAATTAAATAAAAAGCTACTAATATTTCAATGTAGTTCAAGTGTAAAATAAAAATAAATTTAAGAAATTAGTAAAATGATAATTTAATATATGGCAAGTATGCCTTTCATACTTGAAATAAATACGTTATTTGAGGTAAAAAAATTTATTATCATTTTCGTGTGTTACGGAAAGCATTAATTTATCAAAATCGAACAGTCTAGGAAACAAATTATCTTTCTGAATTAAATGTAAGATTTTGTTTTGCACATTCTGATTTATCTGCTGTGCTAGTAATTAGATTTCAAGGATTATATCTGAAAAAAATAACTTTTATATTTTAGTAGCTGGCAAAAGTTAAAATCTTTACTCCGGTGTTGTTTTAGAAAAACTTTCCGTCGAATCTGTTAAGAGAATATCACCAATTTAATTTATCTAGGGATTGAAATAAAAGTATTTGTGTAAATACCAATTTCGTTATAAGTTTTAATTTTTAAATTTTTTTGGAAGAATATTGTATGTGCTATAATTAGTTGAGATTTAAAAAGTGTCAAGTTTTTTTCCATTTGCAAAATGATTACTTTTTTCTGAAAAAGTGTACATGGAATTAAGTAACTCACTGTTGAAAAAAAATTCTTATACCGTAACTTTTTTTTGTTCCATTTTTTAAGTCTTAGGAAAAAAAAATATTTTGTTTATGCATCTTTTAGTTAAGTAAACATATTTTTGCCCTATTTTATCATATGAAGTCAAAATTTCATTTTACGTCAAGACATTGAATTTGTATTAAATATATATATATATATATATATTTAATACAAATTATATATATATATATATATATATATATATATATATATATATGAAGAGTCAATTTGAACTAATCACAACACCAAATATTAAGATTAATCAATCTATCAATCTGTATCAAATCAATTAAACTATATTGAAACATTTTTAAAAGGTGTAATCTAAATAACTAAATAGCATTTGAAATATAGTTAAATTATATTGTTTACATGGAAGTTACCTAAAGAGAATACTATTGCACATGTGTTAATTACTACTGACTTTAACTTATTTTATTAAAGAAAATATTAATAATATTTAAATATAGTTCAAGTGTAAAATAAAGATTGTTTTAAGAATTTAGTTAAATGATTGCAAACTGATAATTTAATATATGATAAGTATCACTTTCATACTTGAAATAAATACGTTGTTTGAGACGAAAATAAATTTACATTTTCTTTCTTAAAGGATAAATTAATGTTGTAAAATAAATACTCAAAATATATCTTTGAAAGAAATAAATGTTTAGGACAAATAAGGATAAATTCTTTGATAATTTATCCAGAAATATGAACCATTCTGTTGAACACCAAAATACTTTACAGTCAGGTAGAAAGTTATTTAACAAATAATCATTTAATATTCATTCAGCAAATAATTATAATTATATAAAAGTGTCCTCATTAAATATTTCCATAGTACCTATAAAATTTGAAGGAAATATTCATTAACAAATTATAAACTCTTAAGAGTTATTTACATCGCTTGAGACACGAAGAAAATGTTATTTATGTATCTTTCAGTTAAATAAACATATATTTTGTCTTATTCTATTATATGAATCTAAAAACTTTATTTTACATTAAGACGTTGTATTTTGATTAAAAGTATATATGAAGAGACAATTTAAACTTATCATATTACCTAACAATAGGATCTATATCAAGTCAATCAATCTATAAATCTATATCAAATGAATCAATCTATAAATATATATCAAATCAAATAATCTATATTAAAACATCATTATAGGTTGTAAACGAAATAGTTAAATAGCATTTAAAATTAAATTAAATTATCCGTTGTTTACATGGAAGTTACCTAAATAAGAATACAATTTTACATGCAATAATTACTACTGGTTTTAACTTTTTTTATTAAATAAAATGTTACTAATAATTTAAAGTAGTTCAAGTGTACAATAAAAATTAGTTTACGAAATAAATTAAATGATTATAAAATGGTAATTTAATAAATGATAAGTATCACTTTCATACATGAAATAAATACATTGTTTGAGGTAAAAATAAATGTCTATTTTCTTTCTTAAAGGATAAATTAATGTCTTGAAATGAATAGTCAATCTATTTGTTTGAAAGGAAGAAAAGTTTAGAACAAATAAATATAAATTCTTTGAGAACATATTCAAAAATATGGAAGATTCTGTTGACCACCAGAATATTTTATTTTCATCTAGAAATTTGTTTAAGAAATGATAATTTAATATTCCTGCAACAAATAGTTATAATCATATATGAATAAACCCATTAAAATATTTACCTATTTATTTTCATAGTATCTATATAATTTGAAGGAAATATTAACAAAATATAAACTCTTTAGAGTTATTTATATCACATGAGATAGAAAAAAAATGTTATATAAAAATTTAATACTAAGTAGAATAAGTATTTAAAGTGAAAATGTGATGTGAAAGTGTCTGTAAAGTAATAGATTTAATTGAAACAGCTCAGGTTTGAAAATGCCCCGATACATTATTTAAATTATACAAAATAATAAAAAATATTAAATTATTATAGGTTTAAATTTATTGGTTCAAACCTTATGATTTATACCAATATAATGATTTTAAAAATATTATTAACTATGTTTGTTAAATAATTGATGTAATAATTATTGCCAATCTAAAAGAAATTTTTATTTGAAATTTTCGAAACAATAACATAAATAAAAGAAATATTATAAAATTACTAATTTTTTTCAGAAGTATTTTGTAAATTAAAAATGAAATATATTTTTTAGACAAACAAAAGTTTAAATTTTTTAAAGTAAATGAACTTTTATATGGTATAGTTGTCTAAATTAAATATTGAAAAAAATATCAAAGAAATCATTTTTTTTTAGTAACTTTCTTTAAAAAATAATCACCATATTTTCATCTTTTGAGATGATAAATCATTAATTGAACTGAAATAACATTGAAATAGTTTTAAAACAAGTGACAATTAAAGCCAGTTATTAGCTATTCAATAAAATTTGTGCACACATTTTAAAATAAACTGTTTATTTATTATGTTTTATGTAATGTTTTGAAAATTTTTGAACAAATTTGATTTTGTTCAACAATCAAATTTGTTGATCTTCAATCTTGACTGAAAATCAACAAATGTTGTTGATTTTCAATCAAGAATAATCAAGAATAAATCTTAAAAAATAATTTAAAATTAAAAAGAATAAATATTTTATAATATTATTTCAAACATGAAATTGCTTCTTTAAACCGTTTTTAAATATATGCCACCAGTAAAACTGAAAGGACTTTTTTTTTAAATTTCACTTCTGAAAGTTGTTTCACTGTTACTATCTATAGCCATTTATATTCAGATACAAGTCCTGCCGTCAGTTTTATCTTTCTTATTTTACTTGTTTTAAATTGATGGATGGTCATTTTAGGTAAAACTAATGTTTTGAAAGAACAATTTATCTTCCTTTGTAGCTTTGTGATAACAATATATTCTACAGTTTCATTATTTAAACGAATAAATATAAAGAAATATATGAATAAATTTTGCAAAGTAAAAAGTTGCTGTAGTTTTATATTTAAAATTCATTTTATGTATATCAACTAAAAACTTCACTTTTACCTATTTCTTAAAATACTTATTAATGCGTGAATAGTTTTAATGTTTTAAATATTAAATATGGTAATGGAATTTTATGGAATGTTGTAAATTGTATACATGCTTAAGTAATTTAAAATATATTTTTTTGTTTTCGTTTTTGCTAGAGCTTTATGTGTCAGATTATTTATTAATTACTTATTGCTTGTCACTATAACCATATTTAATTATACATGTCTAAATTAAAGCCCAAATTAAAAATATCTTTAAATTAAATTGAATAATTATAAACATTTGTCATTTAATGAATTTTAATATAATTTTCTTTAAAAAATTATCTTAAATTAAATTATCTAAAATTAAGCTTCAAATACAGTAATTTGTAAATTGCATTATCATATCTATAATATTTAAAACAAGAATTACTAGTTTTTGTAAGGATTTATGCTCTTTGACTTCTAATTTCTTCAGCACAAATTCTCCTTAATTCTAGAATGTTTTTGTTCATTGAATGAAATCATGAAAATTGAACTTAATCAAACTGAACTGAATCATAATTAACTCGCACATAAATTCAAAATTAAATTAAATAAATCTTAGCTAATCAAAATTTAAAAATAATACCTATTCATTTAATAATAGAAAGTAATTCTGAAGTTAAAAGTGATATTTATTTACAAATTCATTTTTTTCATTCCTTGTTGTTGTTTTTTTTCTGTGTGCTTCAAATTTGATTGTTAGTTTTTTGAAAAATGTATATTTTTGTTTATATTTATTGTATTTATACAAAAAATATTATATTTAAATATGTATGTTTATTTACATTTATGTACATTAAAATATTCTCTTAAATAACCTTATTTGAAAGAGTTTGTTCTGTCGTTTTGTAATGTAGTCCTTAAATATTTTTTTAAATATTTCTAATTTACTATATAAATTACATTAACATATTTTTTAACATAATTGATTGTAAACTTGCTAATTTTTTGTACCATACGTCGTGTAAATCTATTTTATAATGTATGGAATTTTCATGCATTCAAAGTAAACAACTTACAAAGTCTGTCGCACTCTGTTTCCGACTCTCTGGCTTCTTCACGGTACATTCTGTCTTTTGAGGAAAGTATAAGATCGTCTTCATTATCATCTGAATCTATGCTGGAGTTTCTATTGAGGGCGAAGAAAATAATTAATTACAAATTATTTTATAAAGCGAATTTTAGCATACATATGAAAAATATAACATAAATATTTTAAATCTGAGGTAAACATTGTTTTATCCTTGAATTGTAATATATTTATATAGTCTTCTTTTAAAAATTCCAAAATATTATCCTGAAAAAGACGCCTACGATCTTTAATGTCATGTAATTTATTGCCACCTTTGTCATGAATAACATATTTTTAATTGAATAATGGTTGTAATTTTTCTTAAAAAAATCATTAAATTATTAATGATTTATAATGATATATATTATAATAACATAATATTTAACTGTTTAGAAAACAATTGATGGACTAATTAACATATCAGATTTCAATGAACTTAATGGTTTAATTAACATATATTCAATCACAGTCTTGTACTTTATGGGGCATGCTGTCAACATGAGGATGGGTATCATTTACAGTTTTCTTCACTCCAATTACCAATAATCTGGTCATCCATCACTTCCATTGACAGCAAATTCAAAAACCTCTCGAATTTCTGAGGTCAGATGGGTAAAATGCGGAGCATCAATTTTGTATTCTTCGAAACATTTCCTGGACATATATGGCGCTTTATATGTCACAGTTAATGACTTGGTAGAATAATTAGAATGAAAACCCGTATGCAGCAAAATCCAATGCATGAAGTTCCATAAAGAATGATGTGGTCTTCCAGAATGCAATTCCTAAAGATTCAATAGAGTATTGACAGTAAAGTAAAAGATGGTGGTAAAGGAAATATTACCACCTATAAGCTACAATAAATTATTGGAAAATATTTGATAATGTAAATAATGCAAAAACTTCTGTTACTTTATCTCGTATCTCGCAACGTGTCTTTTGAAAGTTAGTAGAAACATAATCAATATAACCATGTAAATCATTGCTAGTCATCCACAGTCCATTGCAGATGTGCATTATTTTACTATACGCCCAACACCCAAAGTAGGGTGCGTTAGGAATTAAATAGACACAGACGAGAAATAATATTTTTCAACAACATGCGTCTATTTTTAAAGTAATTTGTTGTAGTCATGTACCTTATATAGACATGGAGAGAGAATAATGTCATCTTTTTGCTGGTATTGATCTCTAGGAATTTTTTATGTACTGTATATGCATATCATACTATCAAACTCAAAACTGCTGAAATCTTCTCAACTCTATGTATGTGTGATCGAACAACACTGTCGCATATTTTTATCAACCGGTAATTCTTAGTTTGAGATCAATTTTCAGCTTTACGAATGAATGATGTTCACTGATGACTTGATTTAACAAGACATTTCACATTATTCAGATCTTTTACTTCTGTTTTTCATATAGACGAAATGTATTACGCTAATGTGTTTTTACAATATAGGTTCATGGTAAAAGCAATTTTCGAAATTTTTTGTCGAGGATGTGTACAAAAATATATGCTTGTACTCTACTTGGCTTAAGATTCGTTATTCAAAGAAGTGTATAATTTTCTCAATGAATTTAATATATATTTCTGAGATGATTAAAAAAAACATTAATGAAAATGAATAATAATTTAATTTTTTTTAATTTCGTAATAAAGACATAAAAATAATGATAAGAATAACAGCTTAAATCATTTCTTGATTTAAGTGTTTTCTATGTATTTGTAATTTGTACATATAAAATGTTTTATTTTTGCTAAAAATGAATTTTCAGTTTTAAAATCTTTCATTGTTACTTAGAATTTTATGTAAATCTTAAATTAAATCTTTATTTATTATTTCAATTTATTATTTAAAATTTATATAATTTATTTTATTAAAAATTTATTAGATATACATTATTTTAAATCTTTATTTTTATTAAAATTACATGTACAATTACCGTTCCCTCTTTAAATACTATAAAGTGCATTGTTAATTAAAAATTCTTATAAATTAGGTCTTTTGGAAAGATAACTGTTATTTAGTAAGAATTCTAACTTAAGCTCAATAATAAATAAATCTAGAAATTTATTTTATCAAAATATTTATTGCTCATCCTTACAGTAAAGATATTGAAGCTTTACATATGTCATCATGAACTGCTATGTAACATAAATTAATAAGTATGGGCTTATTATAATAATAGTAAAACATGATTAAAGTGTGTATCATTATTCTTTAAAGAGCACATAGAAAAACATTTATTTAAAAACAGTTCATAAATATAAAACAGGTATGTTATAAGTCTTTAAAGTAATAGTTTAGAAAGTATTTTAATACAGCAATATGGTCGTCCGTCATATCTATGCTTTGCTTACAGCGAGTAAACAAATATATATGGCCATATGGTCATACGGCCAAGTAAACAAATAAATATATAATAACAATTGTCCGAGTCCAGTTTTTAAAGTAAAGATTCCCCCACATAGGAGCATTTTCTGGCTTGCTTTTTTTTATTTGCCTCTCTCTCATCAACCAAAAAGTATATATAACCTTTCAGCTCGTTTCAAATATCTTTTAAAACTGATTTTTTAGGAATGAATATGTGTTTTATTGAAACTTATAAAAGTGAATACATACATATAGTATATTCATTCACGAAAATTATCAAAACTTAAAAAAATATAAATTAATTGAAATCCTAATTTTACGGAATGAAAAATTAATAGCTTAAATATTTAACACAAAATGTAATTTAAAAAATGCTAAAATAATAAATTTTGTATTATTACACAATAGTAGATAAATTTCATGCAAAAAATAATAAAATTATATGCCAGAAAAGGAAATGTATTACTTTTTTTATAAACGACACTATTAATGTAATTCATTCGATCAATATTATAATTATTCAATCAATATTAATTATATTTAATCTGATAAAGATCATAGTTTTAACATTCAAATATTTATAACTATTAAATCTAGAATATAGCAAAATTATTAGCTAAATATTTAAAAATGAAGTATTTTGAAATTATTATTATACATTATTAGTGTGATATAATTTAAGATTTGTAATTGACTAAAGTACAGGTATTGTCTGAGTATGACAAAATGTAACAATGAAGTTTTTATATAGTAGTCATAGTTTTTCACAGTACGGGATACTCTTAAGTTATACAATCAAGCATTAGTGATAAAACCAAAAAAAAAAAAAAAATTTTTGTCCATCTGTATAAATGTTAATAAATCAGATAATTAATTTTTCAACTGAATATTATAAAAAAAAAGTCTTATGACTCATATACAGAATTTCAAACACCTACAACCATATTTCACAAAAGAAAAGTACATAATATTGTATATATATACATAATAACTTTAAATCTATTATTTCCTACTTGATACCCATTTTAATATTATATAGTATAAGATTATATAGTATATTAGTACACAATGCATAAAATTATGCAGAAATAAATTCAATAAATTATAATTTCAGCTCTACAGTTAAACACATAATGTATTAAATTAAATGATTTTAACCTTTTAATTTGTTTTAATATTAAGAAAGAAATGTTTTAAGTCTACGATATTAATGTAATAAGTATATTATTACGTTAAAATATGTTTGCATACATTAATATATGTATATACATATACAAACATTAAAACATTAAATATAGTACACAAATAATCGCAATAAAATATACCAAATGGCCTAACCTTTGAATAGAGAAAAATGATATTAATTTTTCCATACATTTTTCATACATAATTTTTTACACATGATTTTAATTTTTTCATACATAAATTTTCATTTCACATGCATAAAAAAAGTATGAAATGACAAATATATGTCATATATGACACATATAAAATATATTTTTCCACATCAATGAACATTGATATGCAGAAATATATGCATCATGTTATTAGGAGCGCTAAAAATGGAAGATTTTTTTTCCATTTTATGTTAAAATATTAAGAATTTTGTAAATTTTTATGGCGGTTGTTAATATATAGCGTGAATAAAATTCACACGCTATACTATCGTCCACTTTTTTCTATTCCACCAAGAATAAAAACTGAGATTTAGAGTGAATCTCCTTCGTGCTCTCTAGTGCGTGATGCATGCATAATTTTAAAACTCACCCATCTCCCGTTTCTCTCCAGGATATGGACGAATCCTGTTTCCGTCTTCCCAAATCCGGAATTTCGTAAATTGCCTGATCCTGGTGGTTCCTTAGTTGAGATCCTAAAAGGATAGAGAGAATCCAGTGGAGAATGAGACAAAACCCCAAAGAAGAAAACACGGTGGTTGAAAAGATTGAAAAATAAAAAAAAGGAAAAAAAAACGGGAAAAACTGGAAAAACCACAAACACGAAAAAGAGTTGACGACACAAAAATGTAAATATTCCCCGGTTGTGTGTATAGAAAACAGTGTATCTGTTACAAAATTAGATTTACCGTGAAATTTCCGGAGTGAATTTTTTCTTCCTTAACCCTTCTCATCAATCTTCATGCGTCAGACAATGACTTTCAAAATGAAAGGCTGAATAGACTTTCCTCAAGATTTTGATAAAAGTTTTCTTCTCCGTATTTTAGGTTCTACATGGGGATGTGTCAGGTAGAAAATTCACTTCAAAATGTGTTTTATAAAATGTTTTTCGTGTATTAGGGAATTCAGTAGAGAATAGAATTTTAAAAAAACAAATAAAAATAAAACGTATTTGTGATATATTGCACTTGTTTTATCCTCACGAGAAAGTAATTTGTTTAAAAAACAGGTGGGAAACTAGAAAAATTTAAAGTCATATATACTTGTTTGTATTCTAAATGTATATTTAAATATTTATTATTCGTGAAAGATTAATTTTTTCGCACTGAAAACTAATTAACATTTAATTAAATCTAGATATCTTGATTTTTATCTACACTTTGGTATAAATTACGTCATGTTTTAAAATAAAATATTTTATTATGAGAAACAAGTAAATGTTTTTAATCTTCGGTTATGTTTTATATAAATGCATTTTAAAATTTTTACTATTGTTGACGTATGTGCTTAGTAATAGCACAAAACAATGAAATTTATTTAAACATTTCATTTTTTTTTACATTGCTAAATAAATGAAAAATAAAACTTTTTTGAAGAATTTCTTAAAGTAAGAAGCAATATTTAACAAAAGGGGATAATTGATTTTTTTTTAGTATTTAAAATTGTCAGATTTCAGTTGATTAATTTTTATATAAATTAAGAAACTACAAATATTTCATAAGAATTTATTTAAAATTTGAGGATATTAAAATATCATTAAACAAAATCTTTTAATTTTTTTATAATTTTTTTTCTATTAAATACGAATGATGTTTAATTATATGACTACGAACCACTGTTTTGATATAAAGGAATGCTCTTATTAAATATTACAGAATTTAATGCATCATAAAAATCAGATCAATAAAAATTATTAAAATATTGTCCATGAATAGTTATTAAAATTTAGATAATTTAAAGAATTCACTAAATTATATATTTTTAGGTATCGAAAAATATTTTTTAAACATGTTAAACAACATACTTTTTTGTAGAAAATAGAAATTTAATTTTCATATAAACAAATTAATTCTTCAAAAGAATCTTGAAATATAAAATAATAAATTTATATGTAATTTAAAATCTATATGCTTGTTTAAAACCTAAATTGAAACTGCTTATCTTATGAGTGAAAAGTATATATGACAATATTAGAAATGATTCTTTGTACTAATGTAGTTGCTGATAATATTATAGTTTATCCAACATGTAATTTATTAATAAAATATTCTCCTTATATGGAAGAAATAATTATTTTCCTGTTAAAATTTTATTAATTTTCCTAAGATATATTTACATATATAGAATAAATCCCTTTTGCCTGTAATACCATAGCAAATCTCTTTTAAAATACATATTATATAAAAATATTCAATTAAAATTATCTCAAAAATTATCATAGCCATATATATCATTTTAATTATTTAGATATTCCTATGTGAGAAATTTAATGAAATGTTTAAGTATATCTGCAAAAAGCAAAATTAGGTATCACAATGAGTTGCATTTTGCAAAAAAAAAAAAAATAATAAATCAAAATGCAGGGCTGGATACAGTAAAACTTAAACACAGATTATAAAAAGTACACAAAGTAAAGTAAAGTTTAAAAAGTACACAAAGTAAAGTAAAGTTTAAAAAGTACACAAGTAAAGTGTTTAAAGTATACAAGTACAGTGTTATTTTTAATAAAATGATATATAAAATATTCTGTACTTATTACATACATATTTACGCAGAATAATATATGAATTTAAACTGGCTATAAAGTAACACATTACTAAGAATTCCCCAACAACAGAATATGATTCAAAGCTAAATCAATAATAATGAAATTAATTTAATATAAAGTCTAATTAACTTTTGAAAAATATGTAACTATCAAATAGTAATATAGTTAATATTATGTTATTATTAAAACATTATCATCACATTTAACATTATAAAACAATAATTGAATTTTTGTGGTGATTTACTATTAATTTTTAGTTTATTAATAAGAATGACGAATTTGAAAATCTCAGATACGCCAGAAACTCATATATTATATTGGAAGATTACTAATATTCAAAATTAGATTAAGTAAAATTCAAAATTTCCAATAGTTATGAAATTATGGCCATTACCTATATTTAAAGAAAAACGAAAAGTAAATGACATTTTGAATTCACCCTTTTCCTTTTTGATGATTAGAAAAAGAAGCAAAAATTTCTATTTTTATTATTGCATTAAAATGTGTGAAAAAATCGCAAGCAAAGCAAATATAAATGATTCTCATTTAAAGCCAATCTGAATGTCCTTTTTTCAAGGCCACTAATTCATCTTTTCAAAAGAAAAAAATGCCATTTTCTTATAGATAGCTTAAAATATCATTATTGACAAAAAAAAAAAAAAATGAGCAGAATAAAAAAAACTGAAAAGTCTGACATTTTAGTTTCATTTCTTTATGGCATTTATAATATTATTTTTTTAATTATTTTAATGTATGCTTTAATGCATATTTTACAATGTAATATTATTGGATGTACCGAAATATGTTCAAAAAATTAAAATTAAAATTTTAATAACTTTATTATAATATTTTTAAATTGTTTTTACAAATATTTCGTAAAAAAAAATATCATTATAAATGCGAATGACTTGTATAATTACTTAATGCTTCCAGAAATAAATAAATCAAAGTCAAAGTAATAGTTATTTTGAAATGAAATATTAGTGCCATATTATACACTTTATAGAACCGACATTATAACTGTAACTCATAAATTACATACACCTGTTAAAGTACAAAGATATGTCCCTAAATGATTTTTTTAACCGTTTTTCCTAAAATATGTTTGGTGATTACATCAACCATTTCTGTATTAAATAAATATCAGAATTATTTTTTATCTTAAATAACAATTGAATTGCATACATTTTTAAAATACCTTTATAAATACCAGATTCAAAAGTGGTTTTATCTATGATTTTTAATAACTTTTTAATAACTGAAAATGCATACTTGTAATTATAGGTGCATATACATTGAGTATACATTAAATTATGTCCCTGTGACAATTTTATCAAATTAGCTACATTCTCACACTTTTAAAACAAGAATGCTTGACTAATGCGAAAAGAAATGTTTAATTTCTGAAATAGTAATACAGGTGATTTGTTTGTGGAGAGATGAGTGGAGAAACAGGATTTGCTGGACTTTGAATGTGGGATGGTTGCAGGAAATCGGCGTCATGGATAGAGTTGTGATACAACCACATTTGAATAATGTTCGAGAGCAGCTGTAGTTAAAAAAGTTTAAAGATTGGACTATCAGTCACTGAGTGTTGAAATCTTGGAGGGAATGTTGAGTCTACTGACTTGTAAAAGACAGCAGAGCACTATAGCAGATTACAGCAGATTGTAATTTTAATTATTTAATAGTTTTATCATAAGGTTTTCATGCAAATGAACTCAGCCCATTTTCACCATACAATACATTGTACAGGATGTTGAAGCCAAATGTTAGATAAAACAATCTTAGTGTCTGTAACAAGAAAAACAATGTGAATCTTCATCTGCATTGTGTAACTGAACAAGTTTTCAATTAAACAATGCAGATGAGCGAGTGAACATTTGCCGAAATCAACGCAAAAGCATGGGAACTATCTATATAGCTACAACCTACTTAGTTGGTGGTTGTTTTTGGGAATGTTTACCTAATATGCTCTGGGCCCTTTTATTCTTGTTCATGAACAACTGAATAACGCATCATATCGTTACTAACTCAAAACATTCTATTAAAGTATATTGTTTATTTTATTGTTGACACCTACTTTAAGGTATTGAATCGTCCCATTATACCGATATTGTACATGATTGGTTTGAGGAACCTGAATGAGAGGTTTCATTTCTTAAGTATACCTTAGAACCCCAATATATCAATTTTATTGACCATTTGGAGAATGAGGTTGATAGGGACATCAGATATTTACATCTATATCCATCCAATCTCAAATATTGCAAAGTATTTTTCATCAAATATAGTTTCGGATTTTACAAACGACCTATTAATATAATATAATGCCAAGAAGAATCAACATTATATTAAAGGTAAAAAATCGCTTAACGAAATATTGGCGGAGTGATCATAATAAATTTACAGCTGAGTGTAGCACAGTTCATGTTCTAAAAAATTAATCAAAGTAAATGCTCAAGCTGCGAATCGTCATCCAGTTTGTAACAATGTTTGTGTATCAATCGCTACAATATAATCTTATAAGTTTTTAAATGTCTTTTAATTTCATGCCAACTATGCTTATGAAACTATACATATCATACTACACGTATGAAATTTCAAATTCTTCACCTTACATTGATATGTTTCATACGAAACTTCTTTTTCTTCGCAATACATTTTTGGGTGATTCTATTTAAGCATTTTATATGTTTTTTTTTTTTAATAAAGTTAATGCTAGTGTTGTATATGTAGTGTTATCGTTGGATATGTAGTGTTGCATTGTATAATTCTATATGTAAGATAAACATGTGCTATAAATTGTTACCAAGTTATTGCTTAAATTATGGATATATTACCTTTTGGGTCATACGATATTTCCGTATGGTCGAATTACAAATTTGTTATTGTAAATCGACTATATTTCTTTACAAATTACCATTTGTAAAGAAAAATTTAAAAACTATGTATTATAGTCTGAAATGAAATTGATGGTAATTTGGCTGAAGTTATGTCGATATTAAGAAATGTAAAATTAGCTTTTTTTCCTGATTATAACTTTGTTTTTATTGAATTAAACTCGTTTATATTCAACACTTCAATACAATATATAAATAAAAGATATTTAATTGAGCACAATTTTCTTTAATATTTAAAAATGATAATGCATTATTTTGTAAAGTACCCTTTAGTAGCAATCATAAATACTCGTATTTTTTACATTATACAACATTGTAAATATAAATGTATAAATATTTTGTTATTTTTGTAATAGTTGTAATCTTCTATTTTTGTAATTAAGGTTTAATTTAACATATTAAAAAAGGCGTTTTAACAAACTTAGCTTAGAATCATTAATCGTATTATTATTAAAATAGTATTTACCACATCTATAAACATATAATTAAACTAAATAATAATAATTTCAATAGAAATTTCAATAACATTTACATACCAGTTCGGTGATATGCTGGGAGGTATACTATGGAAGATTCATAATTTCCATCAAATTTTTCTTCCTATAATAATAATTTAAATACAATATAATGCATATATGATTAAAGTTACGAATTTTCAACAAAACTGACACGAGACTTTAATGAATGCCTATTCATTAAAAACCTTTTTAATCTCATATGGCAAAGTTAAAAAAAAAAAAAAAAAAAAAAAAAAAAAAGAACAGATTAAATGAAAAATTTGTGAACTACTAAAAACCATTTAGTTTTCTTTAATAATATAACGTTAAAACCAACTATAATCTTGGAAATTTTTAAAATTTATTTATTAATTCAATTTTATGAAAACCCATAAGATAATTGCATTAAACAAACTGCTTTGATTGTATGGAATTATTTTTAAGTAATTTCCATCAAAAATAAAATTTTTAATTTATGTCCTCTCTTTGATACCTGATTGTGTATTTAATGTAAATGAGGTTTATATTATTAATAATAAATAAAATTTTTTAATTTATTCAATTACTTACAAATATTTAAAAAAAAAAATGCAAAATCCTTCTGTTTCATCACATCAAAAGGGTATTGTAAAAATTGAGTTTCAATTATAGTTTTTCCTACCATATGTAATCTTGACTATATAAATAGTTGACTATATATTTTTTCTGAATCCATTATTTATTCTATTTATACTCATAATTTGATTTTTTGCATGAAATGTATCTACAAATAAAAGAGATGAATTGTTAAATGAAGTGACGAATTATCATTGTTATATTTAAACTTTGTTAAAAAAAAAGTGTAATAAAATTTGAATTAATTTTATTATTAAAATAATCACTAACTCACGGTAAAAAGAAAATATCATTAAAAAACTCTCTTTAAATAATGTTAAATGTGTATGGCATTTTTTTTTCTTATCAGATTTCGAAAAAATTAGATAAAAGGTATATTTAGGGTTCTCACAAAATTTGTCTTAGTATTTTGTCAAGTATTTCATAAAATAAATCATCTATACAAAAATCTTTTTTTTTTGTCATTTATATTTGTTTTCAATTTATAGCAATATATTATATCAAAATATCAATTACATTTACATATTAATTAGATGTACATGTTTTCAAGCTTTCTGTCATTACATATTAATATACTAGTTAAAAAAGAAACTTGTATAAATAATTATGAATGATAAGAATGTTTAGATCAGTTCTAATTCTTAATTAAAAAATTGATTTAACAATAAATTTTATTAATTTAATAGAATTAGGAAAATATTATTAATTATTGTACAGTACCCTTCTTTGGGGATATGGTATATCATAAGCATATCCACATCTTCCACTACCAAATGTCCCCATGTTTTGCGGCTGGTGACTTGACGGAACACAGTGTTCTCTGCTAAATCCAGGTGCACTGCTGGTAGCATAGGGGGACGGATAGTAAGTGGGCTCTTGGCTGCTGTCATAAGTCACAGAGAGAGGCATACTGTCCGGTTTTACTGGTTCTCTGCTGTCATTCACTAAAAAAATGATTCTTTTAAATAAATAATATTAAATCAGAAATTAAATGTTAAATTACATCACATATATTTCCATCGTATAACTTGATAAAATCTTAGAATTTTTATGCATCTACATAGAAACATTTTCTTAAAGTATTAGAATTATTCATCATTATGCCGATTAAAATATCGACATAATAATAATTTAGTCGATTTAAAAAATAAATAATATAGTCGATAATAAAAGTTTAGTCGAAAATAATAATTTTTTTAACATAATGATTACAGAATTAAGAAAATTGCGCTGATTTATTGTAAGGTAATTCATATACTTTGCATTTTCGGTAACTTATACTCTTGATATTTTATACACTTAGTAACTTTGGTGTCTTTGGTAATTTGTATGCTTTGCAAACTTTTAAAATATTTAATGTGCTTCAAAATTTAATACGGTCTGTTCAATAAATATAAAACAACATAATTGCAAAAACTTTAAATCTTTCATGAAGAAGCAATCATATATATTTTCATATCTAAATATTATTACTAATAACTTTATTTTATTTATTTATTGGAACTCCTTTCCTTCTTTTTATACTAATGTTGCATGCATATAAAAAAAAGGGCATGGATCAGCGTTATTATATCTGATTAACAAATTTGAAACTATTTTTTGTAATTTTAATCCAGAAGATAAATTATATATATATATATATAAGTGCTTAAAAGCAAAAAACAAATAAAAATAATTTAGTACTTGTTTTTCTGAAAGAAATATATATAGAGAGAGGAAGAAGAAATATATTATATCGAAATATACATCTATTATTCTTTGAAAAAAAAATGAAATAATTCCATTTTTGATTCAGAAAGATATCTTTCAAACAGGAAAACAAGTCTTTTCATTCTCAGGCTTTTAGAAAGCAAGATGTTGTAAACTTCTGTTCAATGCATCTTACGAAATAATAACAAATAAAAAAGCCAGTACATCTAGATTTCTCGATGTTTTTCTTCCAAAAAGCTTTCACTTGCTCAAGAAGACATGGTCAAACCACTATACGAAACTCATCCGCGGGAATGAAAGATGTGTTGAATAGCTGAGTATAGACATAGCAAAGCTTTTTATACCTTAAGGGTGAATGCTGTTAGAAAATATATATATTTTACACCTGAATAAAGTTTATTTAAAAACAGCTATTGTATTGTACATTATTAAAGATCTAAATATTTTTTTTAAATAAATGATACACAATATTTAATTTATTGTTAAATTAACTCATAAATAATAGTTATAAATAAGTCAATAAATAGTCATAAATAAAGTTTATTTAAAAACAGCTATTGTATTGTACATTATTAAAGATCTAAATATTTTTTTTAAATAAATGATACACAATATTTAATTTATTGTTAAATTAACTCATAAATATTAAAATGCCCATTAAATGGAATCTGCTTTGTTTTGAAGTTTCATATTTCAATTGATAAGATTAATAATTATCTTATCAATTGAAATATTATTATTATATTTTTAAATATAATAATAAATTTCAATAAATTTATAATAAATTTAATAATAAGAATTTATTATTATTATATTTTTTTAAATATATTTTCATTAAATTTTATCAATAATGTGACATATAAACAAAATACTGTCGATCAATCACAGATTATGACAGAGTAAATTGGATGAAACTTTATATATCTGCCTTATTTACATTATTTATTTATTTTTAATTGGTTTATAAAATCATAAATTTGCATATAAAAAAACTTATCACATGATTAAAACTTTTATCAGGATGATTTTAAGAACTACGCGCAGCATTATCTTCATATAAATGTAAAAGAAAGAAATAATTGTAATGAATCCCTTGTGCCAATATAATTAGAAGTTACTAAAGTACATGAAGCCAAACACGATTTTCTCACACTTTATAAATTAATTAATTGTGTAATATATTTTTCAACACTTTATAAGTTACTTTTGAATAATTATTATTCAACCTCAAATGAATATTTAAACTAAATGTAGAACATATTGAGGCTTTTAATTTGGGAATAAATATACATTGATTATATCAATTACAAATTTATTATCACACAAATAAATTTAAGATATTATACAATTTAAATCATGACGATTTTAGCCGAATGCAAATATTTTATTTCAAAATATTATAAGCAATTATAATAAACCATTATAGATACTACCATTTTAGGATAAAAACACATTATTTTAGTATTCAAGCGCCTTAAATGTTATCAATTAGTAAAAAGCTCATGCTAAGAATTAATGGATAAATCTTAAGATCATTTTAAACTTCTCAATAAATGAAACAATTTCTAGAATAGAACATCATTCACCATCATTATTTATTGCAGAAACATTCACTGATGTGCTTGACTATACGAAAAACAATAATTACTGATGAGTGATGTGTGTACAACTATAAAATGATCTATAATAGTCTATAATACCATAGACAGATCATTGTAGACAGTTTCAGCAGTATGCATTTGATTTAACTTCTAATATCTAAAACTAATATGTGACATATTCACAATATAAATTTGACTCACAACTATAAGACATATAAATCTGAAATTATTTCAACAAAATTATTTCTCTAGACTTAAATTGTATTTGAAAAAAAAAATAATAATAACTGAAATTTTACTACAAAATTATTTAAACAAATCTAGTGTACATTTTCTGCTAATTTGGAATAGAAGTATTCATTATATACGTTTTACTCATTAAATTCAATACGATTTTTCTTAAAAATAATTATATTTAAAATAACTATAAATCAAAATAGACTTAAAAATCATTATTATCATAAAACAGAATGATCTAAAAGTTAGTGAAGTTAGTAGTATATTTATCTAAACTTTATTTTAAACGTAACAGCCAATGAGTTGCATACAATTCAATTAAAGACTTCTTCTTTTCAGTAAATAACAGAACTCTTTTGCTTTTCCTCCTACAATTTGTACTCCTTAATTCCACACAAAAATAACAGAACAGCAACGAACACACTAAAGCAAGATTAATGGTATGTTTCTTTTCCTTAAATCGCCTACGGAACCATTTTAAAATTTATTTTTACTTCTCGGATTCCCAATTCCCTAATGTGCTGCACTAAAAGCTCACCATCTGGTGCTCTGGGACTTCTGCCCGAAGTCCTTCGTCTTGTGATGACACAAACTACACAGAGGACTGCGATCAGGACTATGGTTGAACTGACCACTGGAACAGTAATTGTCAAATGACGATAAAAGGATCCGTTCACATCGCTCACTTCAGATGGTCGTGGGGGGTATTCTGGAAGTAAAAAGTATGTGTAATCAATAAGAATAAGGAATAATCATAGAATAAGGAATAAAAAAATTATGTATAATCAACAAGAATAAGGAATAATCAAAGATTAAGGAATAAAAAAATTATGTAAAATTAATAAGAATAAAGATTAATCAAAGATTGAGGAATACAAATAATTATGTATAATCAATACGAATACGGAATAAAAAAATGTATAATCAATAAGAATAAGGAATAAACAAAGATTTAGGAATACAAAATTTATGTATAATCAATAAGTATCCTGGTAGTAAAAAGTATGTATAATCAATATGAATAGCTGATTTAAATGCATATTTGAAGTAGCAAGTTTGAAATTATACATAAAAGTAGATTTTTTTTAATTATATGAATTAAATAACTTAATCTATAGCAGTGATTCGTAGTCAGGGGTCCGTTTAATAGGCTAATAGTAAAGTTTTTTTTGGTGAGAAAACTTTTAATAAAATTTGTTCAGAGATATACAGATATATATACAATAAATCATTACATTTAAGGGGGTCAACACATTGGGGGGGGTAGATTAAGGGGTCAATGATATTAGATCAGAAGATCATTATGCTATTTTATTATTTTTAATTAAATGTTGTATCAGATGTTAAGGAAACCAAAAATAACACTCCTCAGAAGACAAATGATCGTACACACACACACACACACACACACACACACACACACACACACACACACATATATATATATATATATATGAAGAAACTCGGTTTGCAACAAACTTATTTACGGGGCCTGAATGGAACAGTATCTAGCGCTCGGTGCTACAGGTTTCGGGTTCGAGTCCCGGTGGTGCCATGAATGTTTGTAGTGGTTCAGAATCCACTTTAAATCGTAGTTCCCTGTCTAATAGGATCGTAGAGCGTTTGGTGGAGGGTAATGTTACTCGCGTCCGTAACATATCTTCAAGCTACAAGTGCCCCCTGGGTAGTGCAAATGAGTAACAGTGATGCAGCCCTTGCTTATGGAATACATGTAAACTGCCTCTGTATTGCCATCTGCATTAGAACAGAAACATACTTATTTTCAATAATTGCGATAGAAAAAAGGTGATTTCTAAATTATTCCTCAGTCTCTTTGCTATGCATATATATATATACACTGAAGGGACAAAAGTCATGGGATAGCAATATGCAAATTTTCAGATAGCAGTAGCATCGCGTAGAACAGGTATAAATGCGCAGTGCTTTCGCAGAGCTTTCATTTCTGTTCAAGTTATTCATGTGAAGAGGTTTTGACGTGATGATGACAGCACGACGGGAATTAACAGACTTTGAACGCGGAATGTTAGTTGGAGCTAGACGCATGGGTCATGCCATATCGGAAATCGTTAGGGAATTCAACATTCCCAGATCCACTGGGTCAAGAGTGTGCCGAGAGTATGAAATTTCAGGCATAACATCCCACCATGGACAGCGCAGTGGTCGACCGCCTGCACTTAACGACCGAGACCGGCGACGTCTGCAAAGAGTCGTAAATTCTAACAGACAAGCAACACTGCGTCAAATGAAACCGCAGAAATCAATCAGCAACAAGGGACTTGTCTGTTAGAACTGTGCGGAGAAATTTGGCTTTCTTGGGCTATTCCAGCAGAAGACCGACTCGAGTGCCTTTACTGACAGAACGACATCGCTTGCAGCGACTCTCGTGGGAAAGTGAGCATATCGGTTGGTCCCTAGATGAATGGAAAACCGTGGCCTGGTCCGATGAGTCACGATTTCAGTTGGTAAGAGCTGATGGTAGGGTTCGAGTGTGGCGCAGACCCCACGAAGCCATGGACCCAAACTGTCAGCAAGGCACTGTTCAAGCTGGTGGTGGCTCCGTAATGGTGTGGGCTGTTTTTTCATGGCATGGACTTGGTCCTCTGGTGCGACTGGACCGAACATTGACTGGAAATGCTTATGTTCAGCTACTTGGAGATCACTTGCAGCCATTCATGGACTTCATGTACCCAAACAACGATGGGATTTTTATGGATGACAATGCGCCATGTCACCGGGCCACAACTGTTCGCAATTGGTTTGAAGAACATTCTGGACAATTCCAACGAATGATCTGGCCACCTAGATCGCCCGACATGAATCCCATCGAGCATTTATGGGACATCATCGAGAGGTCTGTTCGTGCCCAAAATCTTGCACCATCAACGCTTTCACAATTATGGACGTCTATCGAGACAGCATGGCTCAATATTCCTGCAGAAGACTTCCAACGACTTGTTGAGTCCATGCCACGTCGAGTTGCTGCACTTCGCCGGGCGAAAGAAGGGCCGACACGATATTAAGAGGTATCCCATGACTTTTGTCACTTCAGTGTATATATATATAGCAAGGAACTCAGTTGTCTTGTGAGAAGGAGAACTTTTGGTTTCCCTAACGATAAATGCAAATATATATAGTTTGTGTTGTTAAAAAATATTTAGATATTTAACTGTAACTAAATATTTTATGTTATTTAGATTCCATGTGAAGAATTCCTTTTAGAAAAAATAGATCGCTTGATTAAGTTTTTAGGCATGAATACGTTATTTATGTATAGGTAACCTATCATTCCTAGTTATCTGTATAACTGTTTATTAATAGGTTAAGAGTATAGATGTGTTTAGTGTTAAAAAGCAGTTATAATTAAATATTATCATTTAAAATAAAAACAATGTGAATTTTTTTTGTAAATGTTTAGAAATATGCATATATATTATTAAATCCTTACATACTTGTTAATTATTTTAAATTAAAATGTTTTGTTATTATTAAGTTAAACCTCATTAATTAAATTCAAATGTTAAAAAAAGTCATTTATTTTAAAATATAATTAATGAAATACAATTTTTCTATCATAGAATTTTTCACTTCTAGATGCTATTTTATTAACCCAGGCAAATGACTCCCTTATAAAAAGAATGACTCGTCTTTTAAAGACTATATAATAAATAAACTAATTTTTTATTTGTTCAATATAATGGAGATGTAGCTGAGTTAAGGAATGTGTTATTGATCAAAACAAACGGTGGTTAAAAGGAACAAAATCTGGAGCATATGGCAAGGATATGGCAATATGGATATGATGTAAGATTTCCCGTGGAAGATACTACAAAACTCGCCGCCTTCACTTTATTTGACATAATTTACTGATTTTACATGTCTTTTTCGACACATGTGGTCAGCATTGGCATGCTAAAGATTACTTTGTCGTATCTTTCCTCATATTCTGGCCATTTTTTAATGTTCTGCTGAAACGCATTAATTGCATAATAACATTCACAGTATTGGTTTCACTAGGTATTAGAAGCTCATGATTATTTTTAGGTTGACCAAGCTGCTTTTGGTCTTCCTTATCCAAACCATCGTCTTTGAATAGTTTTAAGTATATTTGGCAAGTTCTTTCATTTCTTCTTTCAGCAAGTTCTATTATTTTAACTTTCAAGTAATAAGAATTCAGTACATTACAGCTACAGCACTATAGCTAGACTTTTCTTACAATTAAAATAGAAACGTTAAAAAATCTTGCAAATGTTTTTTTTTCTGTTCAATATTCAATGTTTTTCATATTTCAATAAAGTGATGTATTTTAGTCATCAAAATATAATGGCATTTCTTTGACATAAAGTAGTTGTCTGTATAATTGCTCTGATAGTTAGAAAAAAAACGCACAATTTTTTTTTTTAACAGATAACATTATTTTTAATTTAAAAACTTTTGTTTGCGGAAGGATCCATGGATTTCATTTTACTACAGATGAGATTATGAAGGAAAGAAGGTTATGAATTATTTATCTGGAAAATATTACCATATATTTTTAGCAAATAGAAATATAATTTATTTAACTTATGGAAATTCATAATATGTATTCTATGAAAATCTTATCCTGAAAGTTTATAAAATGGTTGTAATGCATACATTAAACAGGATATAAGCTTTAAAAATACTTTATCAAAACAAAAATAAATTTTTAAATAAATTATATTACTAAATAATAATTTAAAATTATTTTATCTTATTTAAAAACATTTATTATTATGGAGTATAATATAATAAAGTATAATTTAAAAATTAGCATTATACCAAAATATGTTATCATGCATTATTTGAACTACATAATTCAGAAATTTGAGTAATTTAAATCACAATTAAAAAAACTAGTTGTTTTTTATATTTGTTTAACTAGTCAAACTTAATGGACATTATAGTATATTGATAAATTTTCTAAGGACATTAATTTATTATTTGAAAGAATTTTTTATTTAAAGAGTTGTTAAAAGATTTGTTATTTAAAGAGTAAAGAAAATTCTCCAGTGTTATTAAAATCTAATGAAATAATAAAGCAACATGATAAACACACTTGCAAGACATTTTAATCTGAACACAATGAAATTTGTTATTATATTACAAAAAGAATACAAATATATATTTTTTCTTGAAATTTTTCTTTGATATTTGTTTGAGATATTTCTATTATATCATATTATGAATATGTTATCTTTTGAATATATGAATATTTAAAAAATGTACTTTTACCACTGAATATTCGTGTACATGAATTTAAATTCATGAATATTGATTTCTTGATTTTTATATGTATTACAGAATATGAATAATTTATGAATTATTTATTTAACACTGACTCAAATTATAATTCGAATATTTTGTGAAATACAGTATAGTTGATAAAAAAATATAGACGAAAATTATGTTATGACATGGAACATTTTCTTTTCCCCTATTTTCATGTAACAATTTTTAATATTTTTAAGATAAAAATTTTTTTTTTCATGTTTAATTATTTGAAAATATCATATACTTATCTACTCTTGGGAATTTTTTTGACATTTTTTATTAGTATTATATATTTACATCGATATTTCAAAGTATCTAACGTATGAAAAAAAACATTTATTCAATCTTCTAAATTATTTGGACATTAATTATAGAAGCTTGTTTATTATTTTTTTTTTTGAAAAGTCGTATTTACTTTAATTTTTTTTTTTTTTTTAAATAATAGCCATAAAAGATTAAATATGTGCTTACTTTCACATTAAAAACATTTTTAATACAAAATTTTATTAGAAATTTAATTAAAATAATCTGTTTAATTACATAAATGGTAAAAATAATTAAGCAGCAAATACAGATTAGTAATTGCGCTTTACTTAGTATTTTTTGCACCAATTAAAAATGAAACTTTTTTAAAAATAAATGTGTACATTTTATATATTTTAATACCTTTTTAAAAATTTTATTAATAAGGTTTCCCTCTACGATTATAAGAAAAAAATTGAAATTAATAAGAAAAAAGTAAGGAAAAAAAGCACATAATGAGTTATAATTTTTTTCTATTATTTTAATAGCTATTGCAAAAAGCATTTCAGTATTAAAAATTAAAATCATTAATTGATACTTTAAACAATTACTATTAATATAACAATAAACAAACTAAAAAAAGCAAACTGAAAAAATATTCAAATGAATTCAGCTCTCTTAGGCTAAAGTAAACACCGTTAACCCATTATTGCTGAGCAGGGAAAGGGCTGTTCCAAAGGTTACAAGGGAACTCCAAATTGGTACAAGTAGGTTGAAAAAGAAAAATACCAAGGGATAGCTTCTATGCCTTCAACAGCCTCCACAATTAAAATTGTTTTGTCGGCAGTATTAGTGTGAATTTCGGATAATTGAAATAGGCTTTTGGTTTGCAAAAGTCAGCGAAAAATTAGGCGTCTAGACATCGGTCAGACATCTCTTTGAAGATGAGGCTTGTTTCAATTTAATTACCGACGTTGGATAAATTCGTAAACTGCGATTTTTAATTAATGAAAGTAGTTTCAAAATTTAATTAATTCTTTATCAGCGTATGTAATTTGATAACGTTTTACGTATAAATGCAGGAAAAGTTTTATGTAAATATTAATTCGGAATAACAATAAAATTTGATGAAGTGTTTTCATTGAAATTAAGCAATGTCTAAGAGCACATTAAGATTTTATTCATTTATATGAACATTTTAAATAATTAATATCAAAATAAAAGGGAAAACTAAAAGTTGGTACACCTACACCAGCTTATGCCTAAAAGTTGGTACACAATTCAAATTAATTATACTAAAAGCTCTAATGAGCAGCAGTTTAATAATATTCAAATGAAATCGTTTTTTTAATGGAGGGAGGGGGGAGGTTGTTATTTAATATTTCAAGAAATGAAATTGAAAATATAAACGAAATGAGGAAACTAAATAACATCTCTCGCTCTCTCTCTCTCTCTCATCATAAAAATTAGTTTTGAACTTTGAGTTGATCAAATCACAAACATGTCTTTCTTTCAGATAAAATTATTTCATGAATTTCAAAAAAGTTTCTAAAATTCTATTTTTGTCATGTTTGTAAATGTATTCTTCTTAAGATTTCCAATACTAAAAGCCCTCCGAAACTTTCAATTCAAATGTTGGTATATGTTTCATACTCATTCAAACTAATTAATATAGATTTAAGTAATAATAATTATACTTTTAAAATCTAATAAATCTAATAATTTATAAAAACCATTAATTAATTAAAATCATAACATTAATAACATATTTTTCAAACCTATTGTATAATATATCTACAATGATTAAAAAAAATAATAAATATATTTTTTATGTAAATTTAGCAATCACTGTTAAAGATTATTTATCTAAAAAAACAGTTTGCTTCTTAATTATAATATGGTATTTGAATGATATACAGTTACAAATTTTATTGTTCATTTATGTGGAATAGAATTTTAATAAAAATAATCCAAAACATTTGCTACTAGTTTTAAAATTGACATTAAACAACAGTAATTAAAAACAGAAAATTAAAAAAAATAAGATATTAAATCGTTTGACAATTTTATTCCTTTTATTTTGGGTGTCATTAAAGCAAGAAGAAAAACAAATTAAAAAATTAAATTAACATAAACAACAATGATACACATAAGCGGGCGGTCATTATACAATTTTTTTCTTCTAATGCAGCTGGCAAATATACCGCGATCTTCGCCATAAGGGCTGCGCCGATGTTACTCCTTTGCATTACCCAAGGGCCGCGTGTAACTTGATGTTAAGCCACGGACGCGGAGTAACAATGCCCCCGCAGCGCTCTACGATCCTATTAGGACCGGGACCTACGGCTTAAAGAGGATTCCGAACCACTACAACATCCATGGGCAAAGCGGGATTTGAACCCGATACCTATGGGACCGAACGCCAGAGCGCTAGCCATTCGGCCATCAGGCCCCACATTATACAAAAATAATCTGAGAAATTAAATAGTATTCTCTTTTATGCTATAGTCGTGAATCATTTAAATGTCTCGATATAACTTTCCAATCGAAATATAAGCTAATATACTTTTTACATTAAATTTTTCACCAATATCAGAAATATGTACATACTTGGCTATGATGTGTCCGGAGCATAACTATCTAAAATGTTTATTCTTATACATACAAAAATTTATGCTTATGGAATCCATCAATTCAGAATCTTAAACAATAGTATCCTGCAGAATGCTCTAAATATCCCAAATAGCCAATAGTGATTGACTACATTATATATACTTTAGCAATTGTAGTCTCTTTATTTCAAAATTGAGATCAATTTAAATAATGCTCTTTGCGTCACTAGCGTTGCAATACCATTTGTTTACTGGAGTGCCATACACAGATAATATTGTGATACAATTTCCTTAACAAAGTTCTATACACTGATAGTTTGGCAGTTTCTCAATAAAACACTAAATGCAGATAATATTGGAATATTGCAGAATATCAGTCTAAACTCGGCTGTAGGATATCCACTTAAATAATCTCAGATACTTTATTTGCAAAACATGTTAAGGAATTGGAATGGAGTATTCAAAATGGCAGTATTATTTGTCTGTCATTTTTGAATGAAAAGAACTTACATATTTCATTTCTCTTGAATTTTTTAAATCTTTTCATTTGGTTTTACTGTTTATTATCATTTGTACATTTTCAAACCAGCACCAAAATATGAAACGTGTATTTTAACTATTGAATAAAAAAAAGTCTGAAATTTAGTATTGGTTGGTCGAGTTACAAACAAATGACTTTTTATAACCTAGAATATCTCGAAATCATAAAATATGGTCGAAATTTCAGATAAAGAATTTTTTTCTAGAACTGTCTTCTTTAAACTATGTTAACCAAGCATTGAAAACATATGTGGAATCTTTGCTCATATGTTTTTTGTATTACATCTTAAATTACCATTCCAAAGAATAAATTGGAATGTTTTTATAAATGCAACATTTTGAAAGTTTCCCATCCATGGATGCTTTTTTTTATTGCCTTTTCAAATTGTTTTCTTGATTTCGCTTGGCCAATTGCATATATAAAACATTAATGAGAATTTCCATATTCCCTTCACGTTTTCTCACTCAGATGAAATTGCAAAATTAAAAGAAGCATGTTCTGATGAAACCCAGAAAGATTTGAATCCTCATACGATACTCATTTTTCTATTTATTTCTCAGAACAAACTATGTAGCTGTTAAAACATTTTTTTTATCCATACAAAGCTGGGAAATTCTTTCCCTAAATGAAAAAACACAGTTTTTTATGCTAATTTAATGGCATGCCTAGTTTAGTTTGATAATGATAAGCAAATTTTCAAACTGTTGATGAACAAAATAAAGTCAACACCCAGTATGAAAGGCACCACGTTACCATGTATTTTTTAGAAATTTGTTTTAAGATATTGTAAATTTACTTATCTTTCTTCCTAGAAAAAGTATTCTTAGAATTTCATTAAAAGTCTTGAGTTATTTTATGTTTCTGTCAAAACAAATAGTTAACTGATAAATCTAGTAACTAGTAACTAAATAACTAGTTTAAAAAAATAAGTTTTTAAAATGTTCAGAATCTTTAAAATAAATTAATAATTACCAGATACATAAATTTATTTTATTTTCAATGTAGTAAATATGTATACAGTATATATATATATATATATATATATATATATATATGATGTTACTTATTAATTTTTGATGTGAAATTTCTCTAAAATTAATGATGTTTAGATGTAAAAAATGGGTAAGCAATTAAATTTAAATTATAGAGAAAATATTTTAAATTTTATTTACATTAATACCATATATGTAAACAAATTGCAACATGCAATCGTAATTAAATTATTCCCAGCTTTCTTTAGAAAGCTAATCGTTTTTAGGATATTTTATGCAGGAAACAACTAAAACAAAAGGTGTTTCCAACAATATTAAGACCTTTCGATGAATATTAATGAATTATAGGATTTATCAAATCGAAATAAATAAAGTCAACGCCCAGTATAAAAGGCACCACGTTACCATGTGTCTTTTTAGAAATTTTTTTTAAGATGCAGTAAACTTATTTATCTTTCTTCCCAGAAAAAAAGCATTGTTAGAATTTCATTAAAAGTGTTTAGTTATTTTACGTTTCAGTCAAAGCACATAGTTAACTGATAAATCTAGTAACTAGTAACTAATAACTAGTTTTTAAAAAAATATATATAAGTTTTTAAAATGTTAAGAATCTTTAAAATAAATTAATAGTAACCTGATACATAAATTTCCTTTAGTTTAATGTAATAAATATATATATATACATATATATATATATATATATATATATATATATATATAATATAAACATATATATATATATATATATATATATATATATATATATATATATATATATATATATAATAAATAAGTAACATCATATATATATATATATATATGTTACTTATTTATTTTTCTCGTGAAATTTCTCTAAAAGTAACGATGTTTAAATGTAAAGAATATGTGAAAAGTAATGTAATTTAATTAAAGAAAATATCTTAAATTTTAGTTACATTAATGCCATATGTGTAAAAAACGGCAAGATGTAGTTTAAGTAAATGCAGGTAATATACAGTCTAATGACATGAAGCTTGGAAAGGAGGTTAGTCTGAAGAAAGTCTGATGAAAGATTGGTTAACGAAAAAAAAAAGGGTTAAGAGAGAAAAATGGTTTTTATCATAAAGATAAAACTAAAAATTTAAAAACAAGAAAATGTTGTAATTATAAAAATTATAATATGATTTACATCTATATATTCAAATAGGTACCAAAAAAGGTATAAAAAATTAAGACTATAAGAATAAATTTAACCCATATTGTGCATAAAACAAAAATTCTCATTTGTCCATCCATTAAACGATATTAAATCATAATAAAATTTTTATTGTTCTTATTCTCCAAAGAAGTAATCTGGCCGCAGATTTATTTTCTTAATAAATTATTGCCACATCCGAACAGCTATGAAGATAGACAAGGAACAATCATAACCCATGTAGACGACCCGACCAGTATACTTCTTACAGCATATGAACACCTCTCATGTAGTGTCATCTCACCCTATGGATTAAGACCTTAATGCTCAAGAGCAACGAAAGTTAACCATAGGATGCACGTTACGACCACAGAAACTGTCTTAAATATTAGCTTCACGTCAGTATATCAAAGATAACCTCAGGCTTAGAAGGATCGAGGCATAAAAGGGGTTATGGAACGCCGAGTTGAGGGGGGAGGTAAAATCTTATTGGGGGGTTGCAAAGCTTCGACTTTTCTAGTTGTAGAGGGCTGGGTATGTCAGAAAGGATGTGAAGGAATTGTTGTCCGTGGACTTATCCTTTTCGTTTCCTTCATGCATCAGAAACGTGCCAAGTTTGTGACATTTTGATAGATTGGATGTCACTAAAGTGAAAAAGGAAGCTGTACTAGAAAATAAAATGGCTTGTTCCATAAATCCATGTATAAAAGAGCTTATATTTAAACGTTTATACATTATTTTAACATACTCTGATATTTGTAAAACTTTATATACCATTAAACAATAAAATATTTTTAAATAGCAAAATGGAAAAGGAAAAAAAAAAGATTACATTTGCCTATAAAAAAAGGATCTTTGATCTATGATAAAATTCGCTAGTTGAATTATTTTGTCCTTTGCTAAGTCTAAAGAATAGTGTTTGATTTTTTATCTATTCCTTAATTTACAGGAACTAAATATTTATGAAGAATCATTGATCAGTAAATCAAAGGGAATTTTTTCATGGGACAAATTAACTAAGTATGGTGACTAAATGCCTCAAATATCGATCCAAAATTAACTTAATTTTTATCTTCATTCTCCACTGATGATTATCCTTTAGAAAATATTGTTGATTGATTAAGCAATTAGTAAAACTTTTGTTTAACAATTTGTAGATAAGGAATGGCAGTCACACCCAAGTTTTGTTTGGTTCTCCAGCTAAGCATTAACAAAAGTAACTTTGTCATATCTTTAATAAGTTCTGTAATCAGTTCTACATTAATAAACCATAAAGTTACTGCAAATGATTTGTTCAAATAATGCTTAGCTTTGCACAAATTATCATTTCTGGAAACATTTTAATTATATTTTGGATATTTTAATATATTAAACATAATAATATTTATACATTTGTACTATAGGTATGAACAAAAATATGTGTATAGCATGTATATCATGTATGATATGAATCGTATATATGATTATGAATCAATATTTTCCATTTTTTTAAATCATTTACTTAAACGGAATATTTTTGCAAAATAAAATGCGCATGAAAGATATATATGATGTGATATAATTTATAAAGTAACATGTAGTATTAGTTTTCCAATATTAGAACATTTATTCTTCTAAGCATTTGACCTATGAAATTTTGAAAATTGTTGATCACTTTTTATAGGGAACAACATATCGTCGAATCCTTGTAGTTGTTCATCAATCATCTTCGGATCAACGTTGCTAATCGTCAGTGCACGTCGAATCAATGTTATTGTCGTATATTTAGTAGTCTTAAAGGGTAAATGCACATAATAGTGATGAGGAATTTTCATTTTCTTTCTATTTCTTAAAGGTCATTGACAGAAATTTTCCAGTTTCCTGATTTATCTCCTTATCTCTCATGTGTACATAGATTTGTTTCATTGGTTAAACGTGAAGCTGCCATAGTTAAAAAATTCAGATGTACAACAAACAGAATTCTCACGATTCTGTTTAATATAAGTACCTGAATAATTTTACAGCTATTTACATCAGTAAAAAAGGCAAAAATAAAGACACTTATTTAAAGAAATTAAAAGTTCATGTTTTCTGGAAAATGTCTGAAAAATTATAAAATTTTTTAATTAAAAAATGGAAAACATATTGAGTTAATTAATACTCTGCAGTTTTAAAAAAATACAATGCTCATTAACCATTTTTTTTTTTTTGAAAAAAAAAGGTTAAAGTAAATTGCATAAAGGTCTTCTGAACCAAAATAAATAAATAAAATAAAACTAGGCAACTTTCATTTAAAGAATCACAAACAAAAAACAGTAATAAGACTTTAAAAAAAAGCTTCACGGATATGCTGCTATCCAAACGATAATTATTATAAGCTCGTTTGTGCTAATAAACTCAATAAATGATAATGGCTAGCTTAAAAGTAGGAAAAAAAATGTATTTATGCAAAATATTATTTGTGTTTTAAATTAAGAAGTGCCTGTTTCTATTGCTTATATTTTCTTTTTATTAGATTATTTAAAAAAATTTCCCCTTTTCCTCCTTTTTTTAGACCATTAAAAAATTTTAATCTTCTAAACCCCTCTAATTGCTGGGGAGAATAATTAGTTTAATCTCTAAAAATTAGAAAATCTTATTTTTCCGGACCAACAAAAAATTAAAAGACGAAAAAAAAAAAAAAAAAAAAAAAAGGCATACTATCCGAAAAAGTTATTAAGCTTCTTTCTGATAGCACCAACCTCAACTAGTTTTTTTTTTTTTTTTTTTACTGACTCTCAATAATTCAACCAAATGCTGAAAAGAACAGAAATTATTTTTAAAAAAAAACCGTTTCTTCGATGTTAATTGGATGATTTGATTTTAACTTATAGTTCTCTTCAAGGTTGTCTTTCTTCTTTGGATATCATCTGGAAATTCTTTGTAAAGTATCGCAATATAAGATACCTCTGATTGAGCTTGATTGCTGAAAAAGATATCTGAAGTAATATCGTCAATTTTGAATTATTTGAGATTGATATATATGACTTCATGAATTGTATAAAATAACATTTATCAAATTTATATTTTACTATTAATTGATTTCAAGGATTTTCTATGTATTGATTCCTATGATAAAATAAATGAGTGTGAGAAGATGTCAAATAATTTGAAATTTTATTTTTATTTTTGTATTTTATCATTCTAAGAATACCATTTTGTTTTTAGTTTTATTCACACAATTCATTAGATTCAAATACTTCTAATATTACGAAACAATGTTTGTGCGTTTGTTATCATAGTAGCCAACTATATAATTATTATTATTATTTACTTTTAATGCGGTAAAATATAATAATTTAAATTCAGTACTTTTATTTCTTTTATTACTTTTAATGCAGTAAAATATAATAAGTCGGTTGAAAAAAATATTTTAATAGGTATTGATAAATGCATTTTAATATTAAAAATTAAAAACATTAGTTAATACATTAAAATTATTATTAATGTAATGAAAAATACGTTTTATTAAACTAAAAAAAAAAACATAAGACGAAGAATAATCAAACGAATTCAGCGCTCTTAGTCGAAAGTAAACACCATTAGCCCATTATTACTAAGCAGGGAAAGGGCTGTTCCAAAAGAACCTGTTAGCGAATTGACACTAAAAAAGTACACCAAATTGTTACAAATCGGATGAAAAAGAGAAAACGACAGGGGATAGCTTCTATACCTTCAATAGACTTCACAATTAAAATAGTTTGTCAGTAGTATTACTGTGAATTTCGGATAATTGAAATAGGCTTTTGTTTTGCAAAAGTCAGCGAAAATTTAGGCGTCTAGACATCGGTCAGACAGCCTTTTGAAGATGAGGCTTGTTGCAATTTAATTACGGAAGTTGGATAAATTCGTAAACTACGATTTTTAATTAATGAAAGTATTTTCAAAATTTAATTAAATATTTATCAGCATATGTAATTTGATAACGCTTACGTATAAATGCAGGAATAGTTTTATGTAAATATTAATTCCAAATAACAATAAAATTTGATGAAGTGTTTTCAATGAAATTACGCAATGACTAAGAGGACATTAAGATTTTATTCATTTATATGCAAAATTTAAGTAATTAATATCAAAATAAAAGTGAAAACTTCAGGAAATACTTATGCTTAAAAGTTGCCACACCATTCAAATTAATTATACTAAAAGCTGTAATGAGCAGCAGATTAATAAGATTCAAATGAACTTTTTTTAGGGGGGTGTTATTTAATACTACAAGGAATGAAATTTAAAATATAAACAAATGATAAAACTATATAACATCTTCCACTTTCTCTCTCTAATCATAAAAATTAATGATGCATTTTGAGCTGATCGAATAACAAACATGTCATTCTTCCAGATAAAATTCTTTCATAATATTCAGAAGTGTTTCTAAAATTATACTTAGTCTTTTCATGTAAGAAAAAATTTTCTTCTAAAAATAAAAAATACCAATATGTCTCCAGAAAGTTTCATTTCAAATATTGATATTCATTTCATATTCATTGAAACTAATTAATATAGATTTAAGTAACAAAAATTATTATTTTAAAATACAATACAAAAAATAAAAAAATAATTCATTACATACATTAATTATTTAAAATTATAACATTAATAGCATGTTTATCCAATTTTTAGCATAATATTTTTATCTGCAATGATAAAAAAATTAATAAAAATTATATTTATCTGCAATGATAAAAAAATTAATAAAAATATTTTTATGTAAATTAAAAAAATTATTTACTAATGTTGAAGTTTATTTATTTAAAAAAAAACAGTTTGTTTCTTAACAATATCTATATCTATACAATACAATATTTTTACAATATTTATACATTATCATTATTTTGACAATATATATATTACAATATATCTATACTAAATTTTTATCTGCAATAATACAATGTTTATTTATGCAGAATAGAATTTTAATAAAAATAATTTTTAAATTGTGCTATTAGGTTTATGATTGACATTTAACAAAAGTAATTTTAAAAACATTAAGAAAATAAGTTAAAAAATCGCTTGAAAAAATTTTAATCCTCTAATTTTCGCTTAATGAAAGTAAGAGGTAAAATAAAATGAAAACTTTAATTAGCATAAACGTCATAGATTCACTTAAGCGGGAGGTTATTGTACAAAAAAAATCTCAGAAATTAAATGCCATTCTCTTTTGTGCGAAAATCTTGGTTCATTTAAATCTTTCGATAAAACATTCCAAAGTAAATATAACATAATAGACTTCTTACATGAAATGTTTCACCAGTATCTACAAATTTTTTCTGTGATGTGCCTGAATTTTCCTAAGAACATAAATATTTGAAATGCTTATTATAAAATGTGTGTTTATGAATTCCATCAATTGATAAATTTAAACAATAGTATCTTGCAGAATGTTCCAAATGTTACACATAATCAATCGTGATTGGATACATTAGCTATACTTCAGCAGTTTTTGTCTCTTTATTTCAAAATTGAGACTAATTTAAGTAATACAAATCCATTAAGTTATATAAACTTTGAAATAAAAGTAATGTTAAAAAAAAGGAATAATAAGTAATATTCTTTGATTCAGCAACGTTGCAATATAATTTCTTATTAGAGTGCTATACACAGATAATATTGCAATAAAATTTCCTTAACAATACTCTATACAAAAATAGCTTGACAATATAAATTTCTTAATAAAACACTAAATGCAGTTAATATAGCAACATGGCTGAGTATCAGATAAAAATCCGTACAGGACATGCACTTAAAAATTCCAATAACTTTATTTGAAATAAAGATTAAAGAATTAGAATGAAATGTTCAAAATAGCAGTATTATTTGTCTGCCATTATTGAATGAGAAGAATTTACATATTTCATTTCTCTTGAATTTTTTAAATCTTATCATTTAGTTTTATTGTTTATTTTCATTTGGTTTAACTGTTTATTTTCATTTGTACATTTTCAAACCAGCACCAAATTATGAAACATGTTTTTTAACTATTGAATAAAAGAAATATGAAATTTATTATTATTTGGTCGTATTACACAAACAAAGGACTTTTTATAACCTAAAAGATCTCGAAATCATAAAATGTATTTCGAAATTTAAGATAAGGAAATTCTTTAGAACAGCAAATACCATATCGTCTAAATTATGTTAACAAAGCATTGAAAACATATGTGAAATCTTTGCTCATATGTTTTTTTGTATTACATCACGAATTACCATTCCATAGAATAAATTGGAATGTTTTTATAAATGCAACATTTTCAAAGTTTTCCCATCAATGGATGTTTTTATGATTCCCTTCTCAGATTGTTTTCTTGATTTCGCTTGGCCAATTGCATACATAATACATTAATGAGAATTTCCATATTCCCTCCACGTTTTCTAACTCACATGAGATTGTAAAATTAAAAGAAGCATGTTCTGATGAAACCGAGAAAGATTTGAATCATCATATAATATTTATTTTTCTATTTATTTCTCAGAACAAACTACGTAGGCGTTAAAAAATTTTTTTATCCATGCAAAGCTGGGAAATTCTTTCTCTAAATAAGAAAACACAGTTTTTTTATGCTAATTTAATGGCATGCCCAGCATAGTTTGATAATGATAAGCAAATTTTCAGACTATTGTTGAAACAAAATAAAGTCAACACCCAGTCTAAAAGACACCACGTTACCATGTATCTTTTTAGAAATTTGTTTTAAGATGCAGTAAATTCACTCATCTTTCTTCCAGGAAAAAATATTCTTAGAATTTCATTAAAAGTGTTGAATTATTTTAAGTTTCAGTCAAAACACATACTTAACAGATAAATCTAGTAACTAATAACTAAATAGCAAGTTTTTTAAAAAAACATATAAGTTTTTAAAATATTTAGAACCTTAAAAATAAATTAATAATAACCTGATATATAAATTGCCTTCAGGTTAATGTAGTGTATATATATATATATATATCCATATATGATGTTACTCATATATTTTCTTGTGAAAGTTTACTAAAATTATTGATGATTAAAAATAAAAAGCAATTTAATTTGTTTTACAGAGAAAAGATTTTAAATTTAATTTACATTAACACCACATATGTAAACAAATAGCAACATGTAGTCTAATTAAAAATGCAGGCAACATGTAGTCTTGCTATATGTGTATTTAGTAGTATTAGCAACATGTAGTATATTTAGCTTTCTGAAGGAAGATCGGTTAACAAAAGAAAAAAGAACAACATTGATTCTCATTGTAAAGAAATTAAATATGTAAAACGAGAAAAAGTGAAGGTTAGAAAAATTATAATATGATTTACATTTATGTATTCACATAGATATAAAAGAATGTGTAAATTAAATTAAGACTACAAGAATAAAAAGAACCTATATTGTGCTAAAACAAATAATCTCATTTGTCCATCCATTAAACGATATTAAATCATAATAAAATTTTTATTGTTCTTATTCTCCAAAGAAGTAATCAGGCCGCAGATTTATTTTCTTAATAAATTATTGCCACATCCGAACAGCTATGAAGATAGACAAGGAACAATCATAACCCATGTAGACGACCCGACCAGTATACTTATTACAGCATATGAACACCTCTCATGTAGTGTCATCTCGCCGCTATGGATTAAGACCTTAATGCTCAAGAGCAACTAAAGTTAGCCATAGGATGACCGTTACGACCACAGAAACTGTCTTAAATATTAGCTTCACGTCAGTATATCGAAGATAACCTCAGGCTTGGAAGGATCGAGGCATAAAAGGGATTATGGAACGCCGAGTTGAGGGGGAGGTAAAATCTTGGGGGGGGTTGCAAAGCTTCGACTTTTCTAGTTGTAGAGGGCTGGATATGTCAGAAAGGATGTGAAGGAATTGTTGTCCGTGGGCTTATCCTTTTCGTTTCCTTCATGCATCAGAAACGTGCCAAGTTTGTGACATTTTGATAGATTGGATGTCACTAAAGTGAAAAAGGAAGCTGTACTGGAAAATAAAATGGCTTGTTCCATAAATCCATGTATAAAAGAGCTTATATTTAAACGTTTATATATTATTTTAACATACTCTGATATTTGTAAAACTTTATATACCATTAAACAATAAAATATTTTTAAATAGCAAAATGGAAAAGGAAAAAAAGAAGATTACTTTTGCATATAAAAAAAGGATCGTTGATCTATGATACAATTCGCTAGTTGAATTTTTTTGTCCTTTGCTAAGTCTATAAGAATAGTGTTTGATTTTTTATCTATTCCTTAATTTATTGGAACTAAATATTTATAAAGAATCATTGATCAGTAAATCAAAGGGAATTTTTTCATGGGACAAATTAACTAAGTATGGTGACTAAATGCCTCAAATATCGATCCAAAATTAACTTCATTTTTATCTTCATTCTCCACTGATGATTATCCTTTAGAAAATATTGTTGATTGATTAAGTAATTAGTAAAACTTTCGTTTATCAATTTGTAGATAAGAAATGGCAGTCACATCCAAGTTTTGTTTGGGTCTCCAGCTAAGCATTAACAAAAGTAACTTTGTCATATCTTTAATAAGTTCTGTAATCAGTTCTACATTAATAAACCATAAAGTTACTGCAAATGATTTGTTCAAATAATGCTTAGCTTTGCACAAATTATCATTTCTGGAACATTTTAATTATATTTTGGATATTTTACTATATTAAACGTAGTAATATTTATACTTTTGTACTATAGGTATGAACAAAAATATGTGTATAGCATGTGTATCATGTATGATATAAATCGTATGTATGATTATAAATCAATATATGCCATTTTTTTAAATCATTTACTTAAACGGAATATTTTTGCAAAATGAAATGTGCATGAAAAATATATATGATCTGATGTAATTTATAAAATAACATCTAGTGTTATTTTTCCAATGTGAGAACATTTAAACTTCTAAGCATTTGACCTATAAAATTTTGAAAATTGTTGACCATTTTTTATAGGGAACAACATATCGTCGAATCCCTGTAGTTATTTATCAATCATCTTCGGATCAACGTTGCTAATCGTCAGTGGACGTCGAATGAATGTTATTGCCGTATATTTAGTGGTCTTAAAGGGTAAAAGCACATAATAGTGATGAGGAATTTTCATTTTCTTTTTATTTCCTAAAGATCAATGACAGAAATTTTCCAGTTTCCTGATTTATCTCCTTATCTCTAATCCGTACATGCATTTGTTTCATTGGTTAAACGTGAAGCTGCTATAGTTAAAAAATCCAGATGTACAACAAACAGAATTCTCACGATCCTGTTTAATGTAAGTACGTTGAATAATTTTTCAACTATTTACATTAGTAAAAAAGGCAAAAATAAAGGCACTTATTTAAAGAAATTAAAAGTTCATTTTTTTTGGAAAAAGTATGAAAAATTATAAAATTGTTAATTAAAAAATGGAAAATATATTGAGTTAATTAATACTCTGCAGTTTTAAAAAACACAATGCTCATTAAAAATTTTTTTGTGTGTGAAAAAAAATGTTAAATTAAATTGCATAAAGGTCTTCTGAACCAAAATAAAAAAATAAAATAAAACTAATCAACTTCCTTTTAAAGAAACACAAGCAAAAAACAGTAATAAGACTTTAAAAAAAAGCTTCACGGATATGCTGCTATCCAAACGATAATTATTATAAGTTCGTTTGTGCTAATAAACTCAATAAATGATAATGGCTAGCTTAAAACTAAGAAAAAAAATGTATTTAAGCAAAATATTATTTGTGTTTTAAATTAAGAAGTGCCTGTTCCTATTGCTTACATTTTCTTTTTATCAGATTATTTAAGAAAATTCTCCCTTTTCCTTCTTTTTTTAAACCATTAAAAAATATTAATCTTCTTAACCCCTCTAATTGCTGGGGAGCATAATTAGCTTAATCTCTAAAAATTAGAAAATCTTATTTTTCCGGACAAACAAAAAATTAGAAGACGAAAAAAATAAATAAATAAAAAAAGGTACTATCCACAAAAAGTTATTAAGCTTCTTTCTGATAGCACCAACCTCAACTCGTTTTTTTTTAACATATTCTCAATAATTCTACCAACTACTGAAAAGAACTGAAATTATTTGAAAGAAACCGTTTCTTCTATTTTAATTGGATGAGATGAAAATTTTATATGATTTTAACTTCTAGTTCCACCCTGACTACGGTGAATTTCTGGTTCTTTAAGCGATAAAATTAAAATGAAGTGTTTGTCTTTCTTCTTGGGATATCATCTGAAAATTCTTCGTAAACTATCACAATATAAGATACCTCTGATTGAACTTGATTGCTGAAAGTATCTGAAGTAATATCGTCAATTTTTGAATTATTTGAGATTGATATATTTCACTTCATAAATTGTATAAAATGACATTTATCAGAGTTATATTTAACTAATAATTGATTTTAAGGATTTACCATGTATTGATTCCTATGATAAAATAAAATAGTGTGAAAAGATGCCAAATAATTAAAATTTTATTTTTATTTTTGTATTTTATCATTCTAAGAATACCATTTCGTTTTTAGTTTCATTCACAAATTTCATTAGATTCAAATACTTCTATTATTACGAAGCTTTAATGTTTGTACATTTGTTATCATAATATACAACTATGTAACTAATATTAATATTTATTTTTAAAGCAGTAAAATATAGTAACTTAAATAAATAGATTTTTTCAAATAAAATAAATAGCAACTTTAAAATAAAAAAAATGAAGTCTGCACAGCACTCTGGAAAAGTGAAAGGGTAGCTCTTGCAATGAAAGGGCTGTTGCAATTTAACCCGCTGCCAATTAGCCACTGAAAAAAATTCTCCAAATTGTTACAAGTCGGTTGTGGCTGATAAAATATTTTAATAGGTATCGATGATTTTACACCTTTATTTTATTGTGAAATTTTACTAAAATTAATGATATTCAAGAGTAAAAAATGGGAAAAGCAATTTAATTTAATTGATAGAGAAAAGATTTTAAATTTTAGTTACATTAATACCATATACGTAAACAAATGGCAACATGCAGTCTTGCCATATGTGTATGTAGTAGTATAAGCCACATGTAATATGTTTAGCTTTCTGAAGACAGAATGGTTAATGAAAGAAGAAAGGTTTAAGAAAGAAGAGTATTGATTTTCATTATAAAGATAAAACTAAATAATGTAAAAACAAGAAAATGTGATAATTAGAAAAATTTTATGATTTACATCGATGTATTTACATAGGTATAAAAAAATGTGTAAAAAAATTAAGACTATAAGAATGTAAGGAACCAATGTTGTGCTTAAAAAAATTATCATTTGTCCATCCATTAAACGATATTAAATCGTAATGAAAATTTTATTGTTCCAAGATGTAATCAGGCCACAGATTTATTATTTTCTTAATAAATTATTGCCACATCCGAATGACCATGAAGATAGACAAGGAACAACCATAACACATGTAGAGGACCAGACCAGTGTACTTATTACAGCCTATGAACACCCCTCATGTAGTGTCATCTCGCCCCTGTGGATTAAGACCTTAATGCTCAAGAGCAACGAAAGTTAGCCATAGGATGCACGTTACGACCACAGAAACTGTCTTAAATATTAGCTTCACGTCAGTATATCGAAGATAACCTCAGGCATGGAAGGATCGAGGCATAAAAGGGATTATGGAACGGCGAGTTGAGGGGGGTAAAATCTGGGGGGGGTTGCAAAGCTTCGACTTTTCTAGTTGTAAAGGGCTGGATATATCAAAAAGGATGTGAGGGAATTGTTGTCCGTGGACTTATCCTTTTCGTTTCCTTCATGCATCAGAAACGTGCCAAGTTTGTGACATTTTGATAGATAGGATGTCACTGAAGTGAAAAAGGAAGCTGTACTGGAAAATAAAATGGCTTGTTCCGTAAATCTTTGTGTAAAAGTGCTTATATTTAAACGTTTATATAGTATTTTAATGTGTTATGTTGATGTATTTGTAAAACTTTTAAATATCATTAAACAATAAAGTAATTTTAAATAGCAAAATGGAAAGAAAAAAAAAGATAAATTTTACCTATAAAAAATTATCTTCTTAATCTAAGATAATGTTAGCTGGTTTGAATGTTTTTATGATTAGCTAAGTCTGGAAGAATAGTGTTTTATTTTTTTATCTATGTCCATAGTTTAATGGACCTAAATATTTATGAAGAATCATTGATCAGTAAATCAAAGAGCATTTTTTTATGAGAGAAATTAACTAAGTATGGTGACTAAACGCTTCAAGTATCGATCCAAAATTAACTTAATTTTTATCTTCATCCTCCACTGATGATTATCCTTTCGAAAATATTGTTGATTGATTAAGCAATTAGTAAAACTTTCGTTTAACAATTTGTAGATAAGGAATGGCAGGCACACCCAAGTTTTGTTTGGGTCTCCAGCTAAGCATTAACAAAAGTAACTTTGTCATATCTTTAATAAGTTCTGTAATCATTTCTACATTAATAAACCATAAAGTTACTGCAAATGATTTGTTCAAATAATTACACAGATTATTATTTCTGGAAACATTTTAATTATATGAGAAGCAATTGTGGATATTTTAATACATTAAAGGAATAAATTAAACACAATAATATTTATATTTTTGTTATACAGGTAAGAACGAAAATATGAGTATAGCATGAATATCATATGTGATATAAATCGCATATATGATTATAAATCAAAACCTGCCATTTTTTTAAAATCATTCACTTAAATGGAATATTTTTGTAAAATGAAATATATATGATATATATATATATATATTATGTGATATAATTTATAAAGAAACATGTAGTGTTATTTTTCCAATATCAGTACATTTAAACTTCTAAGCATTTGGCCTATGAAACTTTGAAAATTGTTGACCACTTTTAAAAGAAACAACATAGCGTCGGATAACCGTAGTTATTCATCAATCATTGTCGGATCAACGTTGATAATCGTCAGTACACGTCGAATCAATGTTATTGTCATATATTTAGTGCTAACACAATTTAGAGTAAATGCTCATAAGGGAGACAAGAATTTTCTTCTTTTCCTAAAATTCAATGACAGAATTTTTCAGTTTTCTGATTTATCTACTAATCTCTTGTGTAAATATGCATCTGTTCCATGGCTTGAATGTGAAATTCCCTTAGTTAAAAACTCCAGAAGTCTAACAAACAGAATTTTCCTATCCAGATTAATATCCAGACCTGAATACTTTTACAAATATTGATTTTAATAAAGAAGGCAAAAAATTAAAGACACGTATTTAAAGAAAATAAGATTTTTATGTTATCCTTTACTTAAAAGGAATAATTTTGCAATATAAAATGTACATGAATGAAATATATGATGTGATATAATTTATAGAGAAACATTTAGTATTAGTTTTCCAATGTCAGAACGTTTAAACTCTAAGTATATGACCAGTGGAACTTTGAAGATTGTTGAACCCTTTTTAAAAAAAAAAACAACTCGTTGGACCCCTGTTGTTACTCATCAATCATCGTCGTTCAATGTTGATATTAATCAGTCCTCGTCTGATCAATGTTACTGTCATATATTTGTGCTAACACAATTTAGAGTAAATATCCATAAGAAAGACAGGGTATTTTCTAACTTTTCCAAAAATCAATGACAGAATATTTCCAGTTTTCTGATTTATCTGTTATTTAAATAAGTATTGTTTTATTGCTTAAAGGTTAAGATTTCACGATTCAGGTTAAGATTCTCACGATCCCCAGATTAATATAAGTACCTGCATAACTTTACAACTATTTATTCCAAAAAAGACGAAAAAGAAAACCCCGCTTATTTAAAGAAAATAAAATTTTACGTTTTTTGAAAAAGTTTTTGCTAAAACGTACAATCAATGTTATTGCCGTAATTTAAGTCTTAAAGGGTAGAGCACATTTTATGGAATTTTCATTTTCTTTCTATTTCCGAAAGGTCAATGACAGAAATTTTTCAGTTTTCTGATTTATCTCCTTATCTCTCATGCGTACATGGATTTGTTTCATTGGTTAAATAAGCTGCTATAGTTAAAAAATCCAGAGCAGTCACGATCCTGTTTAATATAAAAATTTTACAATATTTACATTTAAAAAGGCAAAAATAAAAACTTATTTTTTGATTTTTTTGGAAAAAGTCAGAAAAATTATAAAAATTAAAAAATGGAAAACATATTGATTTAATTAATATTCAGCAGTATAAAAAAATACAATGTAAAAATAAATTGGTGTGAAAAAAAAAAAAAACTTAAACTGTATAAAACCAAAAAAAAATAAATAAATAAATAAAATAAAATAAAGCAAATTCCATTTAAAGAAACACAAACAAAAAACAGTAATAAGACTTTTAAAAAAAGCTTCACGGATATGCTGCTATCCGAATGATAATTATTATAAGCTGGTTTTTGCTAATAAACTCAATAAATGATAATGGCTAGCTTAAAACGTAAAAAAAAAAATGTATTTATGCAAAATATTATTTGTGTTTTAAATTAAGAAGTGCCTGTTTTTATTGCTTATGTTTTCTTTTTATCAGATTATTTAAAAAATTTCCCCCTTTTCCTACTTTTTTTAAACCATTAAAAAATATTAATCTTCTAAGCCCCTCTAATTGCTGGGGAGCATAATTAGTTTAATCTCTAAAAATTAGAAAATCTTATTTTTCCGGACAAACAAAAAATTAAAAGACGAAAAAAAATAAATAAATAAAAAAAGGTACTATCCGCAAAAAAGTTATTAAGCTTCTTTCTGATAGCAGCAACCTCAATTCATTTTTTTTAACTTACTCTCAATAATTCTACCAAATACTGAAAAGAATAGATTATTTGTAAGACACCGTTTCTTCGATGTTAATTGTATGAGATGAAAATTTTTATCTGATTTTAACTTCTAGTTCCACCCTGACTCCAGGGAATTTCAGGTACTTTAAGCGATAAAATAAAAATGAAGTGTTTGTCTTTCTCCTTTGGATATCATCTGGAAATTCTTCGTAAAGTATCGCAATATAAGATACCTCTGATTGAGCAGGATTGCTAAAAGTATCGGAAGTGGTATCTTCCATTTTGAATTATTTGAGATTGATATATATCACTTCATAAATTGTATAAAAGGACATTTATCAAAGTTATATTTAACTAATAATTGATTTTAAGGATTTACCATGCATTGATTCCTATGATAAAATAAAATAGTGTGAAAAGATGTCAAATAATTAAAATTTTATTTTTATTTTTGTATTTTATCATTCTAAGAATACCATTTTGTTTTTAGTTTCATTCACAAATTTCATTAGATTCAAAGACTTCTAATATTACGAAACATTATTGTTTGTACATTTGTTATGTTTGTTTGTGTATAGCCAACGGCCGTACCATGCTGAATATACCGGTTCTCGTTAGATCACCGAAGTCAAGCATCATTGGGCGCGGTCAGTACTCGGGTGGGTGTCCACCTGGGAACACTGCGTGCCGTTGGCAAATTTGGGACCTGAATGGCCGAGTGTCTAGCGCTCTGGCGCTCGGTGCCACAGGTTTCGGGTTCGGATCCCGGAGGTGCCATGGATATTTGTAGTGGTTCGGAATTTCACTTTAAGCCGTAGGTCCCGGTCTTCTATGACTGTAAGAGCGTCACTGAGCAAAAGTCAGGCTTCTACCTACGGGGTGCTCCATCACAACAGAATCAATCATGAGCCCATATGGGCTCGTGGGCTTGGCCAGCCAAGTGGGATAAGAAACAACAAACAACAACAACACATTTGTTATCATAGTAGCTAACTATATTAAATCAGTAAAATATAATAATTTAAATAAATATATATTTTTTAATAAAATAAATAGATGCTTTAAAAAAAAAAAAGTCTGCACAGCACTCTGGTAAAGGAAAAGGTAGTTCTAGCAGGGAAAGGGCTGTTCCAAAACAACCTGTACCGAATAGCCACTAAAAAAAGTAGTCCGAATTGTTACAAGTCGGTTGAAAAAGATATTTTAATATGTATCGATCAATGCATTTTAATATTAAAAATTAAAAACATTAATTAATACATTAAAATTATTATTAATGCAATAAAAAATACGTTTTATCAAACTAAAAAAAAAAAAAGCATAAGACGAAAAATAATAAAACGAATTCAGCGCTCTTAGGCCAATGTAAACACCGTTGAGCAGGGAAAGTTCTGTTCCAAAAGAACCTGTTACCGAATAGCCACTAAACGAAGTACTCCAAATTGTTGCAAGTAGGTTGAAAAAGAAAAAAACACCAAGGGATAGCTTCTATGCCTTCAACGGACTTCACAATTAAAATAGTTTTGTCAGCAGTATTAGTGTGAATTTCGGATAATTGAAATAGTCTTTTGGTTTGCAAAAGTCAGGGAAAAATTAGGCGTTTAGACATCGGTCAGACAGCTCTTTGAAGATGAGGCTTGTTTCAATTTAATTACCGAAGTTGGATAAATTCGTAAACTACGATTTTTAATTAATGAAAGTAATTTCAAAATTTAATTAATTCTTTATGAGCATTTGTAATTTAATAACGTTTATGAATAAATGCAGGAAAAATTGTATGTAAATATTAATTCGAAATAACAATAAAATTTGATGATTTGATAACAATAAAATTTAAAATTTGATTTTATTAAAATTGCTCAATTGCTTAGAGGACGTTATGATTTTATTCATTTTTACGCACAATTTAAATAATTAATATCAATATAAAATTAAAAACTTCAATAAATACTTATGCCTAAAAGTTGTCACATAACTCTAATTAACTATACTAAAAGCTTTAATAAGCAACAGTTTAATACGTTTCAAAGTTTTAATGTTTTGTAATAATTTTTTTTTGGGGGGAGAGGGGTTAATTTAATATTACAAGTAATGAAATGTACAATATAAACAAAGTGATAAAACTAAATAGCATCTCTCACGTTCTCTCTCTCATAATAAAAATTAGTGATGCACTTTCTCATATAAAATTAGTGATCGAATTACAAACGCATTCTTTCAGATAGAATTCTTTCATAATATTCGAAGAGTTTTTAAAATTCTATTTTTCCATGTTAGAAAATGTATTATTCCTGAAGTTTACACTGTCAAGATGAACTCCAAAAGTTTTAATTTAAATGTTGATATTTATTTCATACTAATTAATGTATGTTTAATTAACAAAAATTGTCGTTTAAAAATATAATACCGAATTAAGTTTTAAAATAATTTATCAAAACCATTAACTAATTAAAATTATAACATTAACATAATCACAGCTATTGTATAATATATCTACAATGATAAAAAAATTTATAAATATATTTTTTATGTAAATTTAGTAATCAATGTTGAAGGTTATTTATCTAAAAAACCATTTTACTTCTTAACTAGAATAAAATATTTGAATATTATAAAATTTCAAATTTGGTTGTTTATTTTTGCGGAATAGAATTTTAATAAAAATAATTTCAAAATTTTGTTACTAGGTATAAGATTGACCTTTAAGAACTTTAATTAAAAATACAAAAGTAAGAAGATAAGTTAGAAAATCGTTTGAAAAGTTTTATTACTGTTATTTAATAAAAGTAAGAAGAAAAACATATTAAAAATGTAAATTACAATAACCATCATAGACCCATATAAGTGAAAGTGTATTGTAGAAAAATAATCTGAGAAATTAAATGGCATTCTCTTTTATGCGATAAAAGTGATTCATTTAAATGTTTCGATGGAACATTTCATATGCAAATATAACAGAATGGATTTCTTACATCAAATTTCTCACCAATATCAAAAATATGTACTCATTTTCCCTATGGTGTCCGAGGTTTCTTAGGAACACAGACATCTGAAATGTTCATTCTTACAGATACAAAAAAGGAGTGCTTATGGATTTCCATCAATTGATAAACTTAAACAATAATATCCTGCAAAATGTTCCAAATATCCCATATAATCTATTGTGATTGGCTACAATAAATATTCTTTAGCAATTTTTGTCTCTTTATTTCAAAATCGATACCAATTTAAGCAATATTATTTGCATTAGTAGCGTTACAAAATAATTTGTTTATTGAAGTGCTAGACACAGATAATATTATAATACAGTTTCATTAACAATGTCATATACATAGATAGTATGACAATATAAATCTCTTACTAAAACACTAAATGCAAATAATATTGCAATGTTGCACTTTGCAGAACATGAGCGAAACTCGGTTGAAGAACATACACTTTAAATAACTTCAAGTCCTTTATTTTCAAAACAAATTAAAGTATTTGAATGGAGTATTCAAAATGACAGTATTATTTGCATACCATTTTTGAATGAGAAGAATTTACTTATTTCATTGCTCTTGTTTTTTTAAACTTTTCATTTGGCTCATTATTTATTATCAATTGTACATTTTTCAAACCAGCACCGAATTATGAAACGCGTTTTTTAACTATTGAATAAAAAAACTGAAATTTAGTATTGCTTGGACGAGTCACAATAGCAAAAATCAATTTATAATCTAGAAGTTGCCGAAATCATAAAATGTGGTTCGAAATTTCGCAAAAAGGAAATTTTTTTTAGAACAGCAAATACCATCTCGTTTAAATTATGCTAAAAAAGCATTGAAAACATATGTGGAATCTTTGCTCATATGTTTTTTGTATTACATCTTAAATTACCATTCCATAGAATAAATTGGAATATTTTTATAAATGCAAAATTTTCAAAGTTTCTTCAACCATGTTTTTTTTTTTTTTTTTTATTCCTTCTTCAAACTCTTTTCTTGATTTCGCTTAGCCAATTGCATACATAAAATATTAATGAGAATTTCCATATTCTATTCACGTTTTCTAACTCACATGAGATTGCAAAATTAAAAGAAACATGTTCTTATCACACCGAGAAAGATTTGAATCCTCATACAACATTTGTTTTTCTATTTATTTCTCAGAACAAGCTATGTAGGTGTTAAAACATTTTTTTTAACCATACAAAGCTGGGGAATTCTTTCCCTAAATGAAAAACATAGTTTTTTATGCTAATTTAATGGCATGCCTAGTTTAGTTTGATAATGATAAGTAAATTTTCAAACTATTGTTGAGCAAAATAAAGTCAACACCCAGTATAAAAGGCACCACATTACCATGTATCTTTTTAAAAATTTGTTTTAAGATGCAGTAAACTTACTTATCTTTCTTCCCAGAAAAAATATTCTTAGAATTTCATTAAAAGTGTTGAGTTATTTTATGTTTTAGTCAAAACACATAATTCACTGATAAAGGTATTCTTCAAAAAATATAAGTTTCGTAAGTTAAGACCTTTCAAATACATTAATACCCTGATACACGAATTGCCTTTAGTTTTTATTTTCTTGTGAAATTTCACTAAAATTAATAATCTTTAAAAGTAAAAAAATGTGAAAAGCATTTTAATTTATTTCATAGGATAAAGATTTAAAATGTTAGTTACATTAATACCATATATGCAAACAAAATGCAATATATAGTCTTATCATATGTGTACGTAGCAGTATTAACAACATGTAGTATGATTATCCATACAAAGATGAGAAACTCTTTTACTAAATGAAAAAAAACGCAGTTTTTTTATGCTAATTTAATAGCATGCCTAGTTTAGTTTGATAGTGATAAGCAAATTTTCAAACTATTGTTGAACAAAATAAAATCAACACCAAGTATAAAAGGCACCACGTTACCATGTATCTTTTTTAGAAATTTGTTTTAAGATGCAGTAAACTTACTTATCTTTCTTCCTAGAAAAAGTATTCTTAGAATTTCATTAAAAGTGTTGAGTTATTTTGTCAAAACACATTGTTAACTGATAAACGCATTTTTTTAAAACAAAGTATAAGTTTTTAAAATGTTAATAATCTTTCAAATACACTAATAATAACCTGATATATAAATTGCTTTTAGTTTAATGTAGTATATATATATATGATGTTACTCATTTATTTTCTTGAGAAATTTTACTAAAATTATTAATGTTTAAAAGTAAAAAAAAATGTGAACAACAATTTAATTTAATTTATAGAGAAAATATTTTAAATTTTAGTTTCATTAATAAATTATATGTAAACAAATGGCAACATGTGGTCTAATTAAAAATGCAAGCAATATGTAGTCTAATGACATACAACATGTAGTCTTGCCATATATATATGTAGTAGTATTAGCAACATGTTGCATGTTCTGCTTTCTGATGAAAGATAGGTTAACGAAAGAAGAAATGTTTAAGAATGAAGTACATTGGTTTTCATTGTACAGATAAGACTAACCATGTAAAAACAAGAAAATTTGAAAAATAGAAAAGTTATAATATTTATATTTATGTATTCACATAGATATAAAAAAAATATGTAAAATAAATAAAGACTATAACAATATAATAAACTCATATTGGGCTTAAAAGAAAAATTCTCATTTGCTCTTCCGTTAAAAGATATTAATTCATAATAAAATTTTTATTGTTCCAAGATGTAATCAGGTCACACATTTATTATTTTCTTAATAAATTATTGCCACATCCAAAAAGGCATAAGATAGACAAGGAACAACCATAACCCATGTAGACGACCAGACCAATGTACTTATTACAGCATATGAACACCCCTCATGTAGTGTCATCTCGCCCCTGTGGATTAAGACCTTAATGCTCAAGAGCAACGAAAGTTAGCCATATGAAGGACGTTACGACCACAGAAACTGCCTTAAATATTAGCTTCAATCCAGTATATCGAAGATAACCTCAGGCTTGGAAGGATCGAGGCATAAGAGGGATTATGGAACGGCGAGTTGAGGGGGGAGGTAAAATCTTGGGGGGGGAGGGTTGCAAAGCTTCGATTTTTCTAGTTGTAAAGGGCTGGATATGTCCGAAAGGATGTAAGGGAATTGTTGTCCGTGGACTAATCCTTTTCGTTTCCTTCATGCATCAGAAACGTGCCAAGTTTGTGACATTTTGATAGATAGGATGTCACTAAAGTGAAAAAGGAAGCTGTACTGGAAAATAAAATGGTTTGTTCGATAAATGTATACATAAAAAAAAACTGTTTTAAAGGTTTATATATTATTTTCATATGTTCGTTTGACATATTTGTAATACGTTTAGATATCATTAAGCAATAAAGTATTTTTAAAATGAAATATGAAGAAGAAAAAAAAAGATAATTTTTACCTATACAAAAATCATTTTAATCTCTGATAAAGTTCACTCATTGAATTTTTTTGTCCTTCGCTAAATCTGGAAGAATAGTATTTATTTATTTTTTTTTATCTATATCATACTTTAATGGAAATAAATATTTATGAAGTAGCATTGATCAGTAAATCAAAGGGCATTTTTTCATGGGACAAATTAACTATGTATGGTGACAAAATGTCTCAAGTATCGATCCAAAATTAACTTAATTTTTATCTTTATCCTCCACTGATGATTATCCTTTCGAAAATATTGTTGATTGATTAAGCAATTAGTAAAACTTTCGTTTAACAATTTGTAGATAAGGAGTGGCAGTCACACTAAAGTTTTGTTTGGGTCTCCTGCTAAGCATTAATAAAAGTAACTTTGTCATAGCTGTAATAAGTTCTGTAATCATTTCTACATTAATAAACCATAAAGTTACTGCGAATGATTTGTTTAAATAATGTTTAGCTTTGTAGAAATTATGATTTCTAGAAACATTGTAATTATATGAGATGCAATTGTGAATATTTCAATACTTTAAGGAAATGTATTAAATATACTAATATTTACACTTTTGTCTTATAGGTATGAGCCTGATTATAAAGCAATACATGTCATTTAAAAAAAATAATAATTAAACGTAATACTTTTTGCAAAATGAATTGTGCATGATTGATACTACATATATATATATGATTTTATATATTTTATAAGCATTTATTATTAGCTTTCTAATGCTAGAACATTTAAACTTCTAAGCATTTGTTCTATGAGACTGAAAGTTGTTGACAACTTTTTAAAGGGAATAACGTATCGTCGCTGTTGTTGTCGTTGTTAAAATTGTTATTTATAAATCATGGTCTGTTCAATGCTGATAATCATCAGACCTCGTCTGATTAATGTTATTGTCATATTTTTAGTGTGAACTCAATTTAGAGTAAATATTCATAAGAGAGACAAGGAATTTTCATTTTCTTTCTTTTTCTTAAAACTAAATGACATAACTTTTCCAGTTTTCTGATTTATCTCTTTATATCTTATGTATATGTGGATCTGTTTCATTGCTTAAATATGAAGCTCACATAATTAAGAAATCTGAATTTATAACAAACAAAATTCTCATAATCCAGATTAATATAGCTACTTGAATATTTTTACAACTATTTATTTTAATGAAGAATGCAAAATAAAATAATAAAAGACAATTATTTAAAGAAAATAAGATTTTATGTTTTTGGAAACAGTCTAAAAAATTACAAGATTTTTAAATAATTAATATTCTGCAGGTTTAAAAAATACAATGCTCATTAATAATTTTTTTTTTTTTTTGGTGACCTCTTTTAATAGAAACAACATATTGTCGGATCCTCCTAGTTATTCTTCAATCATAGTCGGATCAACGTTGATAATCTTCAGTTCTCGTCGGATCAATGTTATTGTCATATATTTTGTACTAACACAATTTAGAGTAAATAATCATAAAAAAGACATGGAATTTTCCTTTTTTTCCTAAAATTCAATGACAGAATTTTTCCAGTTTTTTATTTTTCTGCTTATATTTTGTGTAAATATGGATCTTTTTATTGCTTGTATGTGAAGTTACCTTAGTTAAGAAATCCAAATGTATAACAAACAGAAGTCTCCTCACCACACAGATTAATATAAGAACCTGAATAATTTAACAACTATTTATTTTAATAAACAAGACAAAAAAGAAAGACATTAAAGAAAAGAATATTTTATGTTTTCGGAAAAAGTCTTAAATAATTACAAGACTTTTTTTAGAAAATTATTGACTACTTTTTAAAAGGATAAACATATCTTCTGATCAACGTTGATAATCGTCAGTTGTCGTCCTATCAACGTTATTGTTATATATTTTGTGCTCACACAACTTAGAGTAAATAACCACAAGAGAGACGATGAATTTTCTACTGTTACCTAAACACTCAAGGATAGAATTTTTCAAGTTTTCTGATTTATCTCTTTATCTCTAATGTAAATATGGATTTGTATTGCTTGAATGTGAAGTTCCTTTATTTTAGAAATCCAGATGTCTAACAAACAGAATACACACGATCCAGATTAATATAAGTACCTGAATAATTTTACAACTATTTAATTTTATAAAGAAGCCAAAAAAGAAAGACAGTTTTTAATACAAAAAAGTGTCTTACAAAAAATTATAACATTTCATCAGCCATCGTCGGATCACTATCGGTTAATTAATGCTCTACAGTTTAAAAAAATACACAACTCATTAATAAATATTTTTTTAAATGGTTGACCACTTTTTAAAAGGAATAACATATCATCTGATCCTCGTAGTTATTCATCAATCATCGTCGGATCAACGTTGATAATATCTAGTCCTCGTCGGATCAATGTTATTGGCATATATTTTGCGCTAACACAACTTAGAGTAAATAGTCATGAGATATACAAGGAATTTCCTTTTTCCTAAAACTCAATTACAGAATATTTCCAGTTTTCTGATTTCTCTTCTTATCTCTTATGTAAATATGGATCTGTTGTATTTCTTGTATGTTCCCTTATTTAAGAAATCCAGATGTCTAACAAACTGAATTCTCACGATCCATACTAATATAAGAACCTGAATAATTTTACAACTATTTACTTTAATAAAGAAGGCAAAAAAAAAATTAAAGACACTTATTTAAAGAAAGCAAGATTTCATGTTTTTGGAAAAAGTCTGAAAAATTATAAGACTTTTTAATTAGGAAATGGAAAACATATTGAGTTAATTAATACTCAGCAGTTTTTTAAAAAGTACAATGCTCATTAATAAACTTTTTTTGTAAAATAAAAAAAAAACGTTAAAGTAAATTGAATGAAGGACTTCCAAGCCAACAAAAAAAAAAAAAAAAAAAAAAAAAAAAATAAATAAAAAAAATTTCATTTAAAGAAACACACAAAAAAGAACCAGTAATAAGACTTAAAAAAAAAAAAGATTCAATGATATGCTGCTATCCAAACAATAATTATTATAAGCTCGTTTGTGCTAATAAACTCAATAAATGATAATGGCTAGCTTAAAAGTAAGGAAAAAAATGTATTTATGCAAAATACTATTTGTGTTTTAAATTAAGAAGTGCACGTTCCTATTGCTTATGTTTTATTTTTATCAGATTATTTAAAAAATTTCTTCCCTTTTTTAAACCATTAAAAGATATTAATCTTCTAAACCCCTCTAATTTCCGGGGACCATAATTAGTTTAATATCTAAAAATTAGAAAATCTTATTTTTCGGGACAAACAAAAAATTAAAAGACGAGAAAAAAAGGGCATACTATCCGCAGAAAGTTAATAAGCTTCTTTCTGATAGCACCAACCTCCACTCGTTTTTTTTTTTAACTTACTCTCAATAATTTTACCAAATACTGAAAAGAACTGAAATTATATGAAAGGAACCGTTTCTTCGATGTTAATTGGATGAGATGAAAATTTTTATCTGATTTTAACTTCTAATTCCACCCTAACTCCGGGGAATTTTTGGTACTTTAAGCCATAAAATGGAAATGAAGTATTTGCCTTTCTTCTTTGGATATCATCTGAAAATTCTTCGTAAAATATCACAATAAGATACCTCTGATTGAGCTTGATTTTCATTATAAAGATACAACCACGTAAAAACCAGAAAATGTGACAGTTAAAAAAATTATAACATGATTTATATTTATGTAATCACAAAGGTATAAAAAAGTGTAAATTAAATTATGACAATAAGAATAAAAGGACCTACAGTAAAACAAACATTTTCATTTGTCCATCCATTAAACGATATTAAATAAGAATAAAAATTGTATTGTTCTTACTCTCCATAGATGTAATCAGGCCACAGATTTATTTTCTTTATAAATTATTGTCACATCCGAAAGGCTATGAAGATAGACAAGGAACAACCATAACCCATGTAGACGACCAGACCAGTATACTTATTACAGCATATGAACACCCCTCATGTAGTGTCATCTCGCCCCTGTGGATTAAGACCATAATGCTCAAGAGCAACGAAAGTTAGCCATAGGATGCACGTTACGATCACAGAAACTGTCTAAAATATTAGCTTCACGTCACTATATCGAAGATAACCTCAGGCTTGGAAGGATGGAGGCATAAAAGGGATTATGGAACGGCGAGTTGGGGGGGGGTAATTTCTTGGGGAGGGGGGTTGCAAAGCTTCGACTTTTGTAGTTGTAAAGGGCTGAATATGTCAGAAAGGATGCAACGAATTGTTGTCCGTGGACTTATCCTTTTCGTTTTCTTCATGCATCAGAAACGTGCCAAGTTTGTGACATTTTGATAGATTGGATGTCACTAAAGTGAAAAAGGAAGTTGTAATGAAAATTAAAATGGCTTGTTCCATAAATCTATGTATAAAAGAGTTTATATTTAAACGTGTATCTACTATTTTAATATGTTATATTTAGGAATTTTTCAAGAGTTTAAATATTATTAAACAATAAAGTATTTTTAAATAGCAAAATGGAACAGAAAAAAAAATATAACTTTTACCTATTATCTATTAAGCTATTATTACCTATTACCTATTATCTATTATATCCTATTATCTATTTTACCTATTTACCTATTATTATCTACTTTTACTAGGTTTGATTTTTTTTATCTATGTCCATAGTTTAATGAACCTAAATATGTATGAAGAATCATTGATCAGTAAATCAAAGGGTATTTTTTCATGGGACAAATTAACTAAGTATGGTGATTATATGCCCCAAGAATCGATCCAAAATTAACTTAATTTTTATCTTAATCATCCACTGATGATTATCCGTTTGAAAATATTGTTGATTGATTAAGCAATTAGTAAAACTTTCGTTTAACAATTTGTAGATAAGTAATGGCAGGCACAACCAAGTTTTGTTTGGGTCTCCAGCTAAGCATTAAAAAAAGTAACTTTGTCATATCTTTAATAAGTTCAGTAATCATTTCTACATTAATAAACCGTAAAGTTACTGCAAATGATTTGTTCAAATAATGCTTAGCTTATACAAATTATCATTTCTTTAAACATTGTAATTATATTTTGGATATTTTAATATATTAAACATAATAATATTTATACTTTTGTTCTATAGGTATGAACAAAAATATGTATATAGCATGTGTATCATGTATGATATAAATCGTATGTATGATTAGAAATCGATATATGCCATGTTTTTAAATCATTTACTTAAACGGAATATTTTTGCAAAATGAAATGTGCATGAAAGATATATATGATGTAATAGAATTTATAAAGTAACATCTAGTATTAGTTTTCCAATGTCAGAACATATAAACTTCTAAGCATTTGACCTATGAAACTTTGAAAATTGTTAAACATTTTTTATAGGGAACAACATATCATCGAATCCCTGTAGTTATTCATCAATCATTTTCGGATCAACGTTGCTAATCGTCAGTGCACGTCGAATCAATGTTATTGTCGTATATTTAGTAGTCTTAAAGGGTGAATATACATAATAGTGATAAGGAATTTTCATTTTCATTCTATTTCCTAAAGGTGAATGACAAAAATTTTCCAGTTTCTTGATTTATCTCCTTATCTCTCATGCGTACATGGATTTGTTTCATTGGTTAAATGTGAAGCTGCTATAGTTAAAAAATCCAGATGTACAACAAACAAAATTCTCACGATCCTGTTTAATATAAGTACCTGAAGAATTTTCCATAATTTAAATTAGTAAAAAAAGGCAAAAAGTGAAGTCTCTTATTTAAAGAAATTAAATGTTCATGTTTTTTGGAAAAAGTGTGAAAAATTATAAGATTTTTTAATTAAAAAATGGAAAACATATTGAGTTAATTATTAGCAAAAAAATACAATGCTCATTAACAATTTTTTTTGGGAAAAAAAAAGGTTAAAGTAAATTGCATAAAGGTCATCTGAAACCAAAATAAAAAAATAAAATAAAACTAGGCAACTTTCATTTAACGAAACACAAACAAAAAACAGTAATAAGACTTTAAAAAAAGGCTTCACGGATATGCTGCTATCCAAACGATAATTATTATAAGCTCGTTTGTGCTAATAAACTCAATAAATGATAATGGCTAGCTTAAAAGTAAGAAAAAAATGTATTTATGCAAAATAATTTTGTGTTTTAAATTAAAAAGTGCCTGTTCCTATTGCTCATGTTTTCTTTTTATCTAATTATTTAAAAAAATTTCCCCTTTTCCTCCTTTTTTTAAACCATTAAAAATATTAATCTTCTAAACCCCTCTAATTGCTGGGGAGCATAATTAGTTTAATCTCCAAAAATTAGAAAATCTTATTTTTCCGGACAAACAAAAAATTAAGAAACGAAAAAAAATAAAAAAAAAGGTACTATCCGCAAAAAGTTATTAAGCTTCTTTCTGATAGCACCAACCTCAACTCGTTTTTTTAAACCTGTTCTCAATAATTCTACCAAATACTGAAAAGAATCGAAATTATTTGAAAGAAACCGTTTCTTCGATGTTAATTGGATGAGATGAAAATTTTTATCTGATTTTAACTTCTAGTTCTATCCTGACACCGGGAATTTCTGGTACTTTAAGCGATAAAATAAAAATGAAGTGTTTGTCTTTCTCCTTTGGATATCATTTACAAATTCTTCGTAAAGTTTCAATATAAGCAGTATAAGATACCTCTGATTGAGCCTGATTGCTGAAAGTATCGGAAGTAGTATTTTCCATTTTGAATTAATCGAGATTGATATATATGTCTTCATAAATTGTATAAAATAACATTTATCAAAATTTTATTTAACTCTTAAAATTGATTTCTAGAATTTACCATTGATTTTTTTCATCGATTTCATATGATAAAATAAAGGAGTTCGAAATAATAGTAGAATAATTAAAATTTAATTTTATTTTTATTCTTTATCCTTCTAAGAAACCTATTTTCAATTTAGTTTCATTCATGAATTTCATTAGAATCAATTACTTCGGGGATTTCAAAAACATTCATATTTGTACGATTGCCATCTAAGTAGACAACTTTATAGCTAATAGTATTATTTACGTTTAAATCAGTAAAATATAATATTTTAAATAAATAGATTTTTACATTAAAATAAATAGCTACTTTAAAATAAAAAAAATGAAGGCGGCACAGAGCTGTGGTCTACATAATTGTCTTACTGTGTGTAAACAACTCTGTGAGCAGATTTGCATGGTTGGAGATGAGGAGAGTTGAAAGAGAATGGATGAAATAAGGATACAAAGGAATGAATGAAGAAACTAGATATTTATTCAAAAAAAACGATCATCACATGTATTGGTCCACTTGAATTCAACGTCCATAACCCTTCTACAGTTCTCTATATAGCAGTTATATCCATTGGCTGAAGGATACGAATGAATGAAGTAGATATTTACTGAAACAGAACTATCATCACACGCATTGGCTCTCTTGAAATCGACGTTCATAGGCTCTCTTCTCTTCTAATATGCTCAATATCACTTATATCCATTTTCTCAATGATACGGCAACAATACGAATGAATGAAGTGTATATTTATTGAAACATAATGATCATCCTATACATCGGTCTTCTTGAAACAGAACGATCATCATATACATTGGTCTTTTTGAAATCAAAGTCCAAAAGCTCTTCTACAGATCTAATTTGCTGTATATTTATATCCCTTGGCTCAATGATACGAATGAATTGAGTATATATGTAATGAAACAAAACGATCATCACATACATTGACCCTCTTGAAATCAATGTCCAAAACCTCTTCTGCAGTTCTAAGATTCTCTATATCACTGATTCCCATTACTTCAACGCTTGCTAAATTTCGATAATATGTCCTGCATTTACGTTTCCTTTCTTCAAATGAATTTTTAAGCTTTTGATACTCGCCTTGAGTTCATGTACCTTTTGCTAAATGTATCGTCGAATTTGGTTTTGACCTTCGTTGCATTTAAGCCATCTATTTAAAATTTCACCAAAGATTTCATTCATTTTTTGGATTTAACAAGTATAAATTTTTATTAACAGTAGATTTCATTGGTATACTTAATTAGATATCTAATGATATTACTACTACTCCCGTAACTCGTTTACATCCCGAGATATAACTGCTGGAACTAAACTCATGGCACTAGATTCTAGGAAAATGCTTCCTCACCACCCGCTCCCCTCTACTTACCGTGAGGATCCATCTACTTTTCACTAGATTATTTCAACCTTCCTGTATGTGTTAATGTATTTAGATTATACACATTATGTATAGTTTTGAAGTTAATAATTTTTCTAACTGAACATAAAAACGAAACAGTCCAATCCTGAACCACTACCCTTATGAATTATACAGACAGATGTTTTCACAAAAATAATATTTACAATGTAATAAACTAGAGAAAATTATGAAAAAAAATTAAGTTTCCAAGAAAACTATTAATGCAACCAAACTATTGAAATTTATAAATAAAAAGACTATCAAAACTTAGGCAACGGCACGTTTAATAAATAAAAAAAAGAAATCACAATGATTTTTTAACTTTTTATAATAACATTTAATATAAGAAGAAGCATTATAAAGAATATTATTAGAAACAACGTACGAGCAAACTTCAATCCACATAATTAATAAATTTTATCAGCAAAACCATTTAAAGTGAGATGACTCGCTATATTGATTGAATTTCATATATATATATATATATATATATATCTTTATTCCTTATATTAAATAACATCACAGCCGCAACTACACAAAATAAATAAGTACAATAAATTTAACTCAAATACCTCATTTTATTATTTGAAAACCTGAACATGAAATGACAACAAAAGAAGAGATTAAAAATATATTTTTGAAAAATTATTTAGTCTTATCATAATTTTTTTTTGCTGCTAAATGATAAATAATGTTTACTACGTGAAAGAAAGAATTAAATTTTATTTATTCAGTGCTTATGTCTTTAGATATAAAAATATGACTTAATATAAGATTTCTTTTATGTTAAGTCATGGTTTGGAAAACATACCATTGATCTTTAATAAACATTGATAATTTTTAAATTAGTAAACATTAATCAAATATAGTCTTTTCAAAGCCAAAACCTGTTGTAAACAGTTGAAAAAAAGGTTCAGAGTATTAACATTGCTTCAAAATCGTGTTTTTCATAAAAACGGTATATACCCTAGAGATACAAATACCTTGTTTACAAAGAAAAGCTAAGAAAAATGGGAATAGAAGAATATATTTTTTTTAAATATTGTTTAGGATGAAAAAGAAAATGGATTGCATCAATTTTTCGTAAGATTCTTTTTATTTATAAATATATATTGTACATTTTTAAAAGAAAGTTACTGTTTGGAAATGTATTTTTTTAATCATACAGTTTAAATAATTTGAATATCGAATAAAATATTTTACTAAATTAAGAAAACATAAAAAATAATTAAAAAAAAAAAAATAGTATAATATGTTTTTTTAATTATTATCTGTACTAAATATTATTATTATATTTTTTATGATAATAATTTTAAATATATTTGAATACTTATTATTGTATGAAAAATATTCAAATTTAAAAATATTATATTTTTAAAAAAAATCATAATAATATTAATATAATTGATTACTTATTATTATCTATGTTTTACTTTTAATTAATAAAAATTATTATTATATTTTTATTTATTAAGTATTACTGCATTTTTTACAAGAAATTTACTATATTATTAAATTTATTTAATAATAAAATAATAATTAATACATTTTATAACTATTTTTTAAATAATTATAAAAATTACTCCTAAAATTCAATTAGCACATTATGACATATTTTCCAACTTCAAAATAATATAAAGATTTGAGATTTTAGTAAAATTGTCTGGATTTATTATTATACAAAAACGTATGCCAATAAGAAGCATTTTAATGCTGTAAATTATCTATTCTTATTCTGATATTTTTAGAGTATTACGTAAAGTTGCTTAAGCGATTGCATGAGGAAAGATTTGTTTACAATAATCACGTACGTAATAATAAGTAGTCACGAAATTATTCTTGGTATAATTAATTTAGAACAACAAATATGTATGAAAGATAACGTGAAATCTAACGGCAACATAGGCAAGGAGTATCCATGTGATTTTAAAAATTTGAAGCCCTTTCATCAGAATTAAATTTTAATAAATACATTAAGGGTGTTGCATAATTAAGTATGTTATGCAATATAATATATGAAAATGCATTTAATTTTCTTGTCACTATTCAGTACTGAAAAGCATTAATTATAGTAATTACGATAATGAAGTGGTCGTATGACAGATCTATAAATATTTTAACATACTTAATTAGATTTTAAGTATGTCACATTAGACTATATAGATAATTATAATAAAAATGAAAGAACTTAAAATTACTCCCAGATTTCATGAAAAATTTAATAAATGTCTAAAGAAGTGGAAAATATATATAAAAAAAAATCCAACAAGTTGGGAAACTATGATTTATTTTTTGTTTCATTACTTATCATTAATGTTTAGCAGCCACATTTTTGGACATTATTTATTTTGTATATTTATATATTTTTTAATCTTTCCATTTCATTATAAAATATATAAAACCCTATATATTCAACCCTACATTTTATCTATTTTTATTCTATCACTTTAAAATAAATATGTTTTTGTTGTTTCCGAATACCGGTATATTTGTTTAATATCATTAGTTTCTAGAATGATGGAATAGTAGAATAAGCGTTGCATCATGAAGGGCCTGATACATTTCACAAATATTGTCATGAGCTATTTTTAAATGAAAAATACTTTTAAGTGTGGTGTATGTTGTGTTTGTATTTTCCTCCTTTTTACAATTCCTTCTATTAGCTCACACTCTCCCTGTATATATCTTGTTCAAATTTTTAATCGTTAATAAAATACTTTTTATTCATCCACCCAAGTTCAAATACCTTTTTTTTAACTTGTAATGGGTGACACTTGATGTTAATACAGTTTTTTCAAATATTAATTCATTAATTAAATTTAATTAATTAATTTTAGTTTTTTTTAGATTTAAGTTGCATATACCTACCAATAGATGGCGCCAGATAAACTTTAAAAAATGAATGAAAATTTATTTAGGAAGGACATTTTGTAATATAGTGAAAAAAAAAAAAGGGGGAATTGACTTAATTTTGTTTTATATTACTTGTTTCTCGTAGCATAACTACAGAAATGTAGCAGACTAAGAATCGCATAATTAAGCTCATGCACGTAAATTAAAATCTGTCCCCATAAAATTTTAAAGAAAAAAAAGTTATGATTGGCATCTGGAGGATTTGTATTTTCCTCCTCGAGCATAAAGAGAGAAATGTAGCAGAATAAGCGTCGCATAAGGAAGGTCCTGTTGCTGTCCACAAACCTTGTCCCAAACAATTTTAAAAGTTTTTTTTTTTTTTTTTTCAAAAATCCAGATTGTATTTGGATTGGATTGGATTCAATTTTCCAGATTGGCATCTGGAAGTTTTTTATTTTCCTCTTCGAGCATAACGACAGAAATGTAGCAGATTCAACATTGTATGACGAAATCCTGATACACTCCCCAAACGGTATATATGTAAATTTCAAATAAATATCGAAAGAGGATTGCTTATATTGCTATATTTAAGATTAAATGCAGCAGAATAATCATTGCATAATAAAATTCTTGAAACACTCCACAAATATTGCCCTATAGTAAACAGAAAAAAAAATTTACGATTTTAATCTGGAGAGTTTGTATTTTCCTCCTTTATATCGAGCATAACGACATAAATGCAGCAGAATAAACGTCGTACGATGAAGTTCCTAATACACTCCATAAACATTATCCATGTTACTTAAGAAAAAAATACTTTAAGAGTGGCATCTTATGGGTTCATATTTTCTCACAAAGGCAGGGATGTAGCAAAATAAACATTGGATCACGAAACTTCTTATCGTTCTTCCAAAAACATTGCCCCAAGCAAGTTTGAAATTAAAAAAATATATATTAAGAGTGGCATCTGGTGGTTCCGTATTTCTCTCCAAGCTGAAATGAAGAATATTCAGATTAACAAATTCTGCTTATCATAAGATTCAAATCGAACACCCTTGATTTGGATATCCAATCCCCTATCCCCCTAGATTGCTCTATCACTTTTATTAAGCATAATAAAACATATATTAATAATAAACATATATACTCTGTGAGTTTTTTGAAAAAACTTTATTTATTTATTTGAAAAAATTTATTTTAAATTTTTTTTAAAAAAACACTTTAAAAAACCTGTAAAGTGTAAAATGTATACAAAGTAAAAAAAACGTCTTAATATGATTCAAATAAATACAAAAAAAATCGTGCAATCTTACCTCCTGTGAGCGTCAATGTAGCAAACACATATTCCGCATCGGTCGAACCGGCATCATTCCTAGCTGTCATGAGCAGGCTGTACCATGCTCCGGGGGTTAGGTCCGTGATGGTTATTGTCTGTTGTTCCGGTATGATATTGTTGCTGACCAGCGTCCACTCGTGATGGCCAGCTGACTTGTATTGAATAACAAAAAAAGTAATGGGACATCCTCCGTTATGCCAGCTGTTTAAGTTCACCGTGACAGTTGTTTTATTGACTGTAAGCAGCATCCTTTTATCTGGAGCTATGGGCGCTGAGATACCAAAAAAGAAAGTTAAATTATTCTAATGTATTTTATTAAGTAAACATTTTCTTTAAATAGCAATTTTTTAAAAGTTAATAGTAATATTATTATGGTTACTTACGAATTTAAGAACTAATACGAAGAATTATTTTGATGCAAAGATTATAGCTGATTCAGACATGAAAAATGAATAAGAAAACTGCTTTTGTTTAAATGAGATGTTTAAGAGTGTAAACTAAATTGATTAAGAGACCTTTCTATTTGCCTAAAGGTTCAAAATATAAAATAATATTCAAAAAATCTAAAATTTATCATTACAGCATTTACAACATAGAAGGAAAATTACAAATTAAAACACAAATTTGATAATCATACTGTAAACAAATTCTGAAATATTTTAACTAATGAAAAATTAAATTATTCAAATTCAGTTTTTTTAAATAAACATTTTTTAAATCGCATTTTTTTAAAAGGTAATTTTAATAATATTATGAATTTAAGAGTTCAAATATCATTAACTAATACGACGAATTTTTTTGATGTAAAGATTATAACAGATTTAGCTATAGGCATGAAAAATAAACAAGAAAATTACTTTTATTCACATCAAATGTTTAAGAGTGTTAATTAAATTAGTTAAAAGACTAATCTGTTTTCCTAAAGAGTCAAAATATAAAATACTATTAGAAAAACTTTCAATATAAGCCTTGCAATGTTTACAAATAAAAAAATTACAAATGGAAACACAATTAATTTTGTTAATCCTATTGTTAAAAAAATTCTGAAACATTTTAACTAATGAAAAAGAAAATTATTCAAAATTTGATTTGGTAAATTTATTTAATTAACTAATTTGGTAACGTTATTTAATTTTCTTATGAAACTCTTCTTTCACATTTGAAATATTTAAGTTGTTAAAATGAAATGCTTCAGAAATATTATTAAACATTCAATTAGTAAACTTCAAAATAGATAATTCTGTATTTAATTTGAAAATGTAATATTTTTAAATGCTGCTAAATAAATAAAACTATTTTAAATAAAAGAAGAAAACCGAACGTTTAAACAAACCTAGAAATAAAATCAAAATGTTAAAATTAATATTTATGATGAAAGCAAATAATTATAGAAAATGACATTATTTCATTTTGTAAACATTGGTAAACTTATAAATGTAAACTAAGAGTAAATAATTCATTTTTAAAACATAATTTTTTCAGTAAGACACAAATTAATAATATTTCACAATTTAATTTCCTTTTCTTTATTACTTTATTTGGCCTAATACATTTTTTAACCATGTTAATTTTGCTGGAATATTTTTTTTTTTACCATTTTAAACTTAATGTTTACTCAATAAATTAAATAGTTTATATTAAATTCCACAATCTATTCTAATTTTTCTGTTGTACATATAACATATTATTTACATAGATGTAAACTAAATATTTAATGTGATGCAATATATGATCAAAAATAAAAAAATCTTACTTTTTAATAGATTAAATATATGAACAAAATTCTATATCGTACAGTCAAATTGCAATATTTTTTAAAGAAAAGTTAAAAGTTTTTATTAAGAAATTACATAATAATTGTATTTATAAAATAAGATTTGCTGACATACTTTCCCATTATAACGGACTACTAATGATAGGAACAAAGCTAAAAATGTTTTAATATATAATAATATATAATTATGGTGTGAATAGTACAGTTAATGAAAATACCGTACTAGTCAAATTGTAATATTTTTTTAAAAATATGTTATAAATTTTTATTAAGAAATTACATAATAATTGTATTTATAAAATGCAATTTATTGACATACTTTCCCATTATAACCGACTACTAATGATAGGAAGTATTGAAAAATGTTTTAATAAATAAGAATATATAACTATGGTGTGAATCATACAATTAATTAAAATATTGTACTAGTCAAATTGTAATATTTTTTTTTTTTAAAAAAAGTTATAAATTTTTACTAAGAAAATGCACAATAAATGTATTTATAAATAAGATTTATTGACATGCTTTCCCATTATTAGGGACTACTAATAATAGGAAAAACGTTTTAACCAATAATAATATGTAATTATGGTATGAATCGCATAGTTAATGGATATGTTACTAAATAAAATTACTTCTACCGGAAACATGTAAAAAAAAAAATGATATTTATACAGTGACTAATTTTTTATCGGTTTAATCCTTTGCATCACGTAAGTCATTTAAGAAAATGAGTATATGTCACATTTTACCTTCTTAGCGCTTAATCTACCAGTGAATATTCCAGTGTTAAGTACCTGTTAAACCACAATACGCCCTAATACTTTCGAGCTTAGCAACATAGAACAAGCGACACAGATGTACCTACTCTCACAATTAAAAGCATAGCAGCATTTTATTCTTTTGGTCTTTCTTTGCTAGGTTTTATTTCTTTTTCACTGCAAAAGTAGTTCTCAGGAAACCAGTAATAATAGTTTTACTACCACTTCTCTTCGTTCTTATATTGGTCCGGAAATGTTCTCCCAAAGACATTAAAACTGCGGCTTTCTTCTGATCAATATATGAAGGAACTTTTTTCACAAAAACCACGTCGTACGCCAAACAGAGTTTTAATGCTTCGTCTCGCTCCGATGGGAAACATAAAGATAACTGGGGCCTTTCGGAAAATTAGTTTAATATTTCAGTGAGATTCTCTCTCCCTTATCAAAGATCGGAATAAAATTTATTAAGAACAGCACTTAAACTGAGTTTTTCATCTTTCTTTTAGTTTTCTTGGTGATTCCTTAAATTAAAAGGAGTTTCCTGTTATCAAAGTTGGACCATCAACTCGCATTAAGGAATAATAGCATGGCCTTCAATGTCTCTGGTAGAATGTCTCGATGTAAAGATGGAACAATTGAAAATAATTTCCAGGAAAATGTGTTTTAGTAAAGTTCTGAACAAAAGAAGTAATTCGTAATTGAAACTTTTTCCTCTAAACGTGGCAGACAAATTACGTTTTGAAGCATCAAGAAAGAATGTGATCAAATCATTTAATTATGTTTATATTAAAAGTAAACTAAATTTTCTATTACATACATGCAGTGAACTAAAATCCAATTATCTTAATTTTTATTAACCTACAGGATTAAATGATAAATCTTTACTTTATTATATAAAGCAAAAGTTTGCCCTCTAATATTTTTGATTCCTTAAATTAAAAGAAGTTCCCTGTTATCAAAGTTGGACCATCAACTCATTAAGGAATAATAACATGGTCTTAGATGTATTGATGTAAAAATGGAACAATTGAAAATAATTTCCAGGAAAATGTGTTTTAGTAAAGTTTTCGAACAAAATAAGTAATTTGTAACTGAAACTTTTTCTTTACTAAACGTGGTAGACAAATTAAAGTTTTGGAATATCAAAAAAGAATGCGTTAAAATCATTTAATTATCTTTGTATTAAAAGTTAACTAAAAATTGTTTTCTGCAGATATAGCATTGAAAAAAATTAGAAAAAGTTTATAAAATAACTAGTTGATTCTAGTCTAATAAACTGACTAAAGACTACAGACAATAAATTTGACTCTAGATTAATAAACTGACTAAAAACTACTGACAGTAAATTTGACTGTAGTCAATAAAATGTTTAGTTTATAACATAGTTTGTGTGTTAACAAACTATGTTGTTAGTTAACAAATGTTTTTAGTTTATAACATAATCATAATTAATCTGAAAAATGTTTTTAAAATATTGACATTTTGTATCACATAAATGAAGTGAACTAAAATTCAATTATTTTAATTTTTATTAAGCTACAGGCTTAAATGATCAATCTTTACTTTTTTATATAAAGCACAATTTTGCCTCTAATCTATTTGTTTCCTTAAATTAAAAGGAGTTTCCTGTTATCAAAATTGGACCATGAACTCACATTAAAGAGTGGCCTTCGATGTCTCTTGTAGAATATCTCTACGTAAAGAAAGAGCAATTGAAAATAATTTTAAGGAAAATGCGTTTTAGTAAAGTCTTCCAACAAAAGAGGAAATTTGTAATTCAAACTTTTTCCCCTAAACGTGGCAGACAAATTACGTTTTGAAATATTAAGAAAGAATGTGTTCAAAACCATTTAATTATGTTTGTATAAAAGTTAACTGAAAATGTTTTTTTGGGAAACGTAGCAATGAAAATTTGTAAAAAGTTTTTTTAGACAGCATATAATTTATAAAATAATCATAATTAATCTGAATAAATATTTTACAATATTGACATATTGTATATACTAGAAATGTAGTGAATAAAAATCCTATTATTTGAATTTTTACAAAGCTATAGGCTTAAATGATAAATCTTTGCTTTGTTATATAAAACAAAAGTTTTCTTCAGATTTTAATTTTAAATTGTCATAATATTAAGGGGAAATTAAGATTAAATATGGGCTTAACATTACAAAAATGTATTAAGTAATTTTCAAAATTGTGTTAACTTAATTATAATGAATCTTTTGTTAATATTAAAATTAGTCAATTTAATTAATTATTTTATCTAAAAAGAAATTAGATCTTCTGTAAGTAAAATGAAAGTTAATTAATATATGCTAATTTAAGAAAAGAGATTTAGCAATTTTAATACCAGGTTAGAAATTAATTAAACTATTATGTATGAATATATTATCATTAAAGTTATATAATTATTTCTATTGGGAAATAGAATTTGTTAATAATTGTTAATAAATTGTTGTTAACTAATTAATAAATTGTTAAATTATTAATTTTATTTATTTATTCATTATTATTTTAAAATTTATCTATCTAAATTTATCTATTTTTTAAGCGGTATTCAAATATATAGCTTATATTTGTAATCAAATGTATTAAAATATTATAACATTTTATGTACGCTTTTAAGTTGATCCCAAATATATTTTCTTTTCATATGGTATGTTATCGAACTGTTTCGTTTTAACAAATGTTTTTTTTTTTTTTTGTAAGTCTCAAAATTTTGTTTTAGAAAAGTAATTTGCTGAATTCAGAGAGCCTCATGTTTCTTGCAGTGATTGTAAAACAAGCAAACTTTCTAGACAATCTACTATCATGTCACAGTGATGCTTAACAGCACCTAAGTTTATTTTTATTTTAAAAATACTTTTCTAACGAAAATGTGACAACTTCCATGTATAGAAAACTTACAATCTTAAATTATTCGACAAAAAAAAAAAAGTTTTTTTTTTTTTTTTGCATATGGCGGATATATTCTGAAGTTTTAAAGGTATGCTTCTTTTTACATTAAATAATGTAATTTTTTTATCATTGATTATTTAGGTATATCTTTTGAAAACTGGTTTTTTAACTGAATAAACGTGATCACAAAAGTATTTCCTCACAGATAAAACAATAAATTTTAATAAAACCCTCTTAAAATAATTAAAACATATTTGCTTTATATTCTATAATGTTTAGGCTATCATCTATTACAATTTACGAACAAATAAATAAATATGCTTCTATTAATGGATAAAAAGAGTTTTTTTTAGTGTGAAAATTATAAATGCAATCACGCTCATATTTTATCATTTATTTTCTTTATTAATCTTCTATGGTTTTTTTTATCCAAAAAATGTAGATTTTTTTTCTTTAGTAAAGGTTTCTTTTAGATAAATTTGGTAATAAATCGGTGGAACACATTTTTAAAAAAATAATCAAAGTTTATAGTTAAATAAATCTGGTTTTTGAAAAGCATCTACATGGAACATTTTAAATGTAAACTATATAAAATATATATTTAAATATTTAAACTGAAACATTACTAACTTTATTTCTATGTTAAGAATACTTTTCGTAACAAAATTGTGGCACCTTCCATCTATAGAAAGCAATGGAATCTTAAATTACTCGAAGAAAAGTTTATTTTTACCTATGGCTAATATATTTTGAGGTTTTAAGCATGGCTTTTTTTACATTAAAAAATATACACTTTTTTCTTTAAATTATTTAAATATATTTTTTTGAAAATCAATTTTTTAGTTGAATATATGTGATCCTAAAAGGAATTTTTCGAAAATAAAACAATTAATTTTATATTTTACAATCTATTCCCTAAAAAATAATTTAAACATATTTGTTTTTACTCTATGATGCTTAGGCTATCATCTATTACAATTTGCAAAAACATTTAAAAATATTCTTCTATTAATGATTATACAGATAATTTTTTTCCAGTGCGAAGATTATGAATGCATTCATGTTCATTTTTTATCATTTATTTTTTATTAGTCTTCTATGTTTTTTTATCCAAAAAACGTAGATTCTCTTTAGTAATGGTTTCTTTTGGATAGATTTCGTAATACATGGGTACAACACCTTTTTAAAAAAAAAAATGAATATTTTATAGTTAAATAAATCTGATTTGTGAAAACCATCAACATGAAGCATTTTAAATCTATGATATATAAAATATATATTTAAATATTTAAACTGCAACATCACTTACTACACAAAATTAAAATAAATGAAGCCAATGACAACATTTTAAAAAGATAAAAAAAATCACGTTTTAAGATAAATAATATTGCATACTGTGACATTGCAAATAATCTTTTAATATCCCTACTCATCTCCCCAATCTTTTAACGTCATAAAAACTCTAGCGATATACCCCTTATTTATTTTTCTGCTTATTTATCCATCGTTTCACGTAAAAAAATTATTCCGAAGACTACGTTATAAAACTTTATGACCATAGGAATAAAGATAATCAAGATATATCGATATTTTCCCTAGGGAGGGAAATTTTGATGCATCGTCCTTTTCATTCCACCGTTGCCATTTGTTTTTTCCAGAAGGATAAAATTCAAGATAAAAATAAATCAAGCACATAGTGATTAATATGGTATCTATCATTTAAGCATTTGAAATAAATTTCCATAAGGAATATGCTACTTCGAAATATTGATAGTCCATTGATATTGATTTGTAGATTTAGTCGTTGACTTTTGGTATTACCTATGACAAATAACTCTTCTTTTTTTCTTTTACAATTATTTATCGGTATTGGATTGATTGTTAGTCATCCAATAGTGAAATGATAATTAATGTATCATCTAAGAAATCATAAAATTATTTATTTTGGATAAAGTCAAAATTAAGGAACATTTCATGACGTTACAATTATAGGAGATCGAAATGATAACTCACAAAATGCAAATAAGTAGATAGAAATGACACAACATCCTAATGCAAAATTGAATCATGAAATCGCTCGTGGACAGCCAAAAATAGGACACACTAATTAATATTTTGGATACTGATTGATCGTCTGATTGATTTAATTTGATATTGGATACTGATTGATCATATGATAGAATTAATTTGATTTAGGATACATCATCTGATTGATTTAATTTGATTTTGGAAGCAACATCTGATTGGTATAATTTGATTTTGGATACATCATCTTTAATGAATGATTATTCTGTTTATAAGTATTTATCGGGATAATTAAGATCCCTTTTCAAACAACAATTTAGAAAAAGCATAATTTTGTTGATTATTAATGAACATCTCCAATTTATAATGGACGTAATTCCCCGTGTTTTCTACTGATTTGGTTGTTAAATAAATATCTGAGAACAATATTTCAGATCTTTGGAATGATTTTAATCGAGTTCTAGTTTCTTGCTTACCAATATAACTGGATACTGGAAAAAAAATAATTTATTTGAATTATTAAGAGTTTAGAAGTTGCTTGCTGTACGGTACGTACTATGATATCAAAGATTTCGTGTCATAGTGGAATCATTCAATATAACGTTTAGCAAAATTTAGTATGACAAATTTAGATATAACGTGTTTACCAAATAATTTTTATATTTTTTAAGTATTTTTTAAGCCTTTAGAAAAATTTATAAACCGGAAAACTTTTTTCTTTAAGTAAAATGTATAAGTATTATAACTGCTGAACAACAGACAAATTAAAGGATAAAAATTTGCCATCTAATAATAAAAACATCTGTTTGTTTAGAAAATCCGCTTATATTCAATTCATTTATATGCTACTTCCTTAAAAATAAAATATATGGAATTTATATTAGTATATTTAAGAGGGCAAACTATTCTCCTGATTTTGTATACTGAAATAGTTTGGAATCATTCAAAATATTTTCGAAAGATACAATCGTAGATAAAGGAAATTAAAAAATTATGATTATCATTTTTGAATTCATTTTGCTCGCTACGTTTTATTTATTTTAGAACAAATATTTATACAGTTTGTACATTTATCTTTGTATATATTAAAATATGAAATTGAATACATACTTAACTCGTTTTTTCAGACATTTATTATAGGAGTACAGTATACTATGGCAAGTGTACTGTACTACTTAGTACAGTATTAGATAAGAAAATATTTAAATAAGTATTTATAAACTTAGATAAGAAAATATTTAAATAAGTATTTATAAACTTAGTTTAAATATTATAAGCATTTAAGCTATTTTGACTAAAATTAGTTACTAATGGGTCAATGATCGTGTGTTATCATTCACCATTTGCATTAATACTTTGTAGTCTGGAAATAAAGTCATTTGTCTGTTAATTAAATATTGTAATAAATACCTAAATGCATATTGCATAACTTGTATATTATCCTGCAAATCCCAAATAACAATTTGCTAATAAATTTACATTGATTGTTGAAATGTAATATTTTTATTTTTATATTTTCCACGATTACATCTAAACTGCAATAGTTAAAATAAAGGATAAATTATATGATATATAATTGCAGTTATTAAAATAAATGATAAAATTACAATCCACTAAATCTATTATGATTATGTTGTTTATGAAGCATGAAAATTTATTGAAGAATGCTTAATTTTCCTTATTCATTATGCGTTTATTTCATGAGCGAATGTATATAAAACTAACTTAAAAATTGTATAATTAAGGAGATTTGATTTTCGTTGTTTGTTATAAACAGGTAAATTATTCTTGTACTATAAGTAATATTAATTTTGCATAGTAACTAATAAAATATATTTCTAATTTTAATATTTAGAACCTCAAAACCAAGATTCAAAACTGAAGACAAAAATAAATTCATTTTGTTTTAATTTCAATTATCATCATATATTCTTTGTCATTTCAAAACATCATTATGAGTATAATTATTTGTATTGAACAAACTTTTCACATTACTAACAAATAAATTATATCAATAAGATATTAAATATCATTGAATATTTTTATAAATGTTTAAGTAAATAGTAACTTTTTCATTATTCGTCATCAGAAATCTTAATCTGCAAAAGTAATTTATTGAATTTAAGTCCCAGTTTTATATTGAAATTACTTCCGTTGCGATGCCTTTGTTTAATTTTATTTACTAATTACTTAAAACAAATATTTTCCTGTCAATAGAATCAAATTACGAATAAAATATACCTTTCTGAAGGCAATTTAATTTCAATATTGCCGTTTCAAAAACATCCATAAACCTTTTTATTCAAAGAAAAATTCAAACTGCAAACAAACATCACCATAAATAAACATTCTAGGAGCAATATTGTAATCATTAAATAATTGCTCTGATAATGAATATCTGCTGAGGAAAATAATCCCCATATCTGACTAAATCGTACAGAAAAATTATTTCATGATACAACAAAACATTAAAAAGAAAAAGAAAAAAGAAAGAGAAAGTTCAGTGTGGCTTGCGATTAAGTAGATGGCAGAAACAGATGTGAAAAAAATGTCTTGGATGAAACGAAGCCAAAATAATTAAAATAAATCCTAAAGTGCATCACGTCCCACTTTTATTGTCCACATAGCTAGCTTAAGCGTTCTGATAATGTTTTTCTTTACATCTCCGAGCATAATTAGAAGAGAGGAAAATTTTCAGTTGATACAAAACGCACTTGTTAAGAAGGGAATAAAATATGAGAACGCATTTGTCAAATGAAACCATTACCTTTCTTACCTGCTGCAAATGACATAAATAATTATCTTCATTTAATTGAATCTTCCTTTCCCCGCATACGACTCTCCAAACGCCAGCAATAATTACAGAGCTTTGCAACTTTAACTCCTCAAATTACGGCCCAGGATTCAATTTGAATTAGAATCTTTGTTTGCTTTGCTTTGGGACCATCCGTTCAAAAGGGGAGACACAATTATTTCGCTTTTTTGTTTGCCTTCCTTGGTTGAATAGACAAGAAACCGTTTGATTAAATGCAAACCTAGGCTGAAGGGTTCTTGAGATGAAAATAATAAGGAAGTTTTTATCGATTGAGGTCAGATAAAGTAATGGGGGTCGTTTGTGAGGAATCTTTTTGTGTGACTCCTGTAATCCTCAAGCATTCTTCTTGTACATATCAGGTAAGTATGCTTCAATCTAGAATTTCCAATTTGATAATGAATGTTTTAATTAATTATTAACGTCAGAAAGTATATATGCAATTAATTTTTTATTTACTTAATGCTTCATGCTTAAAAATTTCATTATTTGAATAATTACTTTTTGATACAATTCATGTTAATTACTTTTTCCATTAAAGTATTTTGTTTTACCAATTAATTTAGGAAATAATGAAATGTACTTGACGAAAGGAAAATTACAAATTGGGAAATCTGATATTCCTACCTTTATTAAATTGGCTTCTAGTAGAAATTAATGACTTTGTTAATTAATGCGTAGTATTGAAAGTAGTTTCTCTGAAAAAAAAATATATTTTAAAGAAATTTATTCGTTTTTGTTAAAATTAATTTTTAAATGCAAAACAGATTAAATTATATCATTAGGATATTATATATTAATACTAATTTTTATAAATTCTTAAATTATTAGTAACTTCTTCAATATTCATCATAAGGAATCTTAATCTACAAAAGTAATTTATTGAAGTTTACTCCCAGTTTTAATATTTAAATTATTTCCGTTGCAATGCCTTTGTTTAATTTTAATTACTAATAAATTAAAGTAAATATTTTCCTGTCTATAGAATCTAACTATGAATAAAATATACCTTTCTGAAGTCAATTTAATTTCAATATTGCTGTTGCGAAAGCATTCATAAACCTTTTTTTATTCAAAAAGCCAAACAAACATTCCCCATAAATAAACATTCTACGAGCAATATTGTAATCATTGAATAATTGCTCAGATAATGAATGTCTGCTAAGGGAAATAATCCCATATCTGACTAAATCGTACAGAAAAATTGTTTCATGATACAACAAAACATTAAAAAGAAAAAGAAAAAAGAAAGAGAAAGTTCAGTGTGGCTTGCGATTAAGTAGATGGCAGAAACAGATGTGAAAAAAATGTCTTGGATGAAACGAAGCCAAAATAATTAAAATAAATCCTAAAGTGCATCACGTCCCACTTTTATTGTCCACATAGCGAGCTTAAGCGTTCTGATAATGTTTTTCTTTACATCTCTGAGCATAATTAGAAGAGAGGAAAATTTTCAGTTGATACAAAACGCACTTGTTAAGAAGGGAATAAAATATGAGAACGCATTTGTCAAATGAAACCATTACCTTCCTTGCCTGCTGCAAATGACATAAATAATTATCTTCATTTAATTGAATCTTCCTTTCCCCGCATACGACTCTCCAAACGCCAGCAATAATTACAGAGCTTTGCAACTTTAACTCCTCAAATTATGGCCCAGGATTCAATTTGAATTAGAATCTTTGTTTGCTTTGCTTTGAGACTAACCGTTCAAAAGGGAGGACACAATTATTTCGTTTTTTTGTTTGCCTTCCTTGGTTGAATAGACAAGAAACAGTTTGATTAAACGCAAACCTAGGCTGAAGGGCTCTTGAGATGAAAATAATAAGGAAGTTTTTATCGATTGAGGTAAGATAAAGTAATGGGGTTATTTGTGAGAAATCTTTTTGTGTGACTCCTGTAATCCTCAAGCATTCTTCTTGTACATATCAGGTAAGTATCCTTCAATCTAGAATTTCCAATTTGATAATGAATGTTTTAATTAATTATTAACGTCAGAAAGTATATATGCAATTATTTTTTTTGCATAATGCGTCATGGTTAAAAATTTCATTATTTGAATAATTACTTTTTGATACAAATCATGTTAATTACTTTTTCCATTAAAAGTATTTTGTTTTACCAATTAATTTAGAAATAATGAAATGTACTTGACGAAAGGAAAATTACAAATAGGGAAATCTGATATTCCTTCCTTTATTAGATTGACTTCTGGCAGAAATTAATGACTTTGTTAATTAAAGCATAGTATTCAAAGTATTTTTTCTGAAAAATATATTTTAATGAAATTGGTTTGTATTAGTTAAAATTAATTTTTACATGCAGAATAATTAATATGATTTTTTCTTTGTATCATCTGGCTATGTACCATGTTTATAATTTTTGTTTTATTTTTCATCAAGGAAACTACATTTTAAATAAGATGTATTTAAACTAAATAATTCAAAGAATTCGAAATTGAAATATAACAATCATAAATCAATTATTCTATTACTTTTCTGTTCATCAATAGTGAGGTTAAATAATACGTCAAAAGTTTGATAATAACATTACTAACAAAAAAGTTATTTTAAACTAAACGTAAAATGAATAATAATCGAAATAAATGTTTAGTTTTTAAGACTATTGATTTATTTAATAAAGTTTATGACTTAAATTTTGAATTGTGGGTGGTTTGTTGATTCAAATTCATTAAGATTATGAATGTTTAAGCTATACTTACATGCTGTTGGGAAATATCCTTGATTAACAGGGGGAACACTGAATCTGCTTACAAATATAAATAACAATTTAAAAGACCTACAATAAGTCACGCATCGTCCAAAATATGTTATTTGAGGGGACTCTAACAACATATTTTGTATAACGTTGAATCTGCTTTAAATCTGTTGTATCAATCTTTAAATCTGTTGTTGTGTAAAAAGTAACTGGTAGAAAGTATTTAAAAACAACTGTAAAAATAACAAAAAAAGCTAAATAACTGGTAAAATTATTTAAAAATAACTGGTAAAAATATTTAAAAATAACTGGTAAAAATATTTAAAAATAACTGATAAAAATATTTAAAAATAACTGGTAAAAATATTTAAAAATAATTGGTAAAAATAACCAAAGGAAGCCAAATAACTGGTAAAAAGTATTTAAAAAGTATCCCTATCATTTATCATCGATTTAAGTAACTTTATAAAATTTATAACAATCATTCACCTTACGAACAATTAATTACATTTGCTTAATGTTTTTAATTTCATATGATAAAATTGTTTAGTCGTTAGAGTATTTACTTTAAATAAAAGAAACCATAATGAAATTGAAATAACATAAAATTAAAACCCTGTATTTTTCTAAAAAAACTCAATCTTTAAGAAATGAAATTTTTATATTATAATATTCAAAGATTGAACATAAAAGTAAAATATTGTTTTTATTAAATACCAAAAATAATTGCCATTAGGTATTAAAAATAAAAATAAAAATATTAATCCATTTGTAAAAATAGCAATGCACCAAAAATATTTTAAAATTGAGCTTGCCTTGTATTTATTTTAACAAATCAAACCTCATGTGAGTTTTGGTATTAAAGAATCTTCAAATAAAAAAAATAATAAATCAATGCTTTAAAGTAATTTGATATGCTTATAATTAAATTTCAATGTTTTCATATTCTGATAAATATTATATAAAATGAAAGAATTAAAATTCCAATATACATAACTTTCTTATCAATAAAATAAGTATAAATACCATTTCCATTTGTTTTCGCCGAAATCACTTCACTGCTGTTTCCTTGACTTACAGAATTGAATGCAACTAGGTAGATGTAGTAAGTCGAACCACACTGTAAGTCTCTCAATGTATATACATTCTGATCCCCATTTAAATGAGTTTCTTGCCAATGATGATCTTCTAGTCTGTGGTGCAAAATGTAACCTAAAAACAGAAATGTTATTCAAAATATAATTAATACTTTTTGAATCCATAACAGTTAATGGATATATAAATGTTGCTAATAATTAAGCACTGCATTTTAATGTTAAATAAGTTGGCTAATTTCACTAAATATGATTTTTTTTCAAACTATTACCATTATTTGTATAATTTTGTATGTATAAAGATATACAAATGCTTAACTATGCCATTGATTTTAAATTGTTCTCAGTTTTAATCTATGAAACATGTTTACAAAAGTTTTTAAAAAATTAAAATACTAAAATATATTAATACACTAAGAATAAAAATTCTTACCACTGTGCGATCTTTAGTGCCATATTTGTGCCATTTTGTAATTGTGCCACTCTTTAATTCATCATAAATTATGCAAATTACAGACATTCTAAATAGAATAATAACTCTAACATGTGGCATTAAATGCTCTAATCCTAGTTCAATATAGATCTAGTAGATTTCCACTATGTTGTAAGATTATAATTAATTTTGAAAAATATAGAAGACGAAATAAATCAAATAATAAGTCATAAATCCTTCATTACCACTGTTCACTTAGTGCCATCTTGGTTATTATGCCACTCTTTGGTATCTCATAAATTATACAAATTACAAACATTCTAAATAAATTAATATCCCAAGCATGGAATCATTAAATATTCTAGGCCTAGTTCAATATCTATCTAGTAGATTGCAGATATCATGTAAGGCAATCAAGGATAAGGATATCATGTAACTAATTTTGAAAAAATATAGAAGTTGAAATAACTCTTTCGTTTGTCAACTGCAAGTTGTGATTTAACAAAAGTTGTAGATTTATTTTGCAATAGTCCTGCTTTTTAATTCCATTTTCACTAATTTCATGATCATCAGTAAAGCAAAAGTAAAAATGCAATCGACATATTTTTTTAAAGTGAAATATAGTTAAAAAATGGTTAACAGAGAAGTTATGGATCGCGATATTTACCCTTTATATAATAAATTAAACAAAATAATTTGGAAAAAAAACTTTGATTGAAGTCAAATCAATTTGAGATAAGAAATCTTTTCAATAATTACTCTAGAGTTCATTAATTATATTTTGCTACAAAATAAGGGAACTTGAGAAGTAACATCACAAATTATAAAATCAGTATAAAATATCTAAATAAGATTTGATACTATTCTTGATATTTAATTAAAACATTGATGAAGGGAGCTATTTTGTAAGGTTTCATAAACATGGACAAAGAAATTGAACAATAATTGGACAATGAATTGTACGTCCAAAGACATTGATTAATTTGATTTTTCCAGCGATGTTTTTTTTTATTTTTTAGCCGATGTACATTCAAAATAACATTTAAGTTTAGATATTTTTTAGAATAATTTTTAAGCACTGAAATTAGAGGAAAGTGTACTTACAGTTATATCAATAAATGAACTTTTAATCTAATTTTATGTTTTTTAAAGAAAATTTTTATATCATTTTAAATACTTACGACATAATTTCTATAATTGTAATCTTTTTTTTTTAGGAACAACAAGGTTGAAAATATTTTATATAAAATTTACACAAAAAAGTTTTTAAAAAATCGGCTAGGATTAAAATTTCGAAGATACTACGATTCTAGTTAAAAATAGAAATGCATGGATATTATTGAGTATATAGTAGAAAGGTGACAATAATATTTTTTTAAGCAAAGATGTAGAAAATTTTGAAACTATTAATTTATAATTGCAAAGTAAAAAAATAAACTATATAATAGTGGAAATGGGGAACGGAAAATTCAATACAGACAATCAGATATTTTTAAGATGATTAAATGTTCTTTTTTATTGCAAAGCTCAGATATTTTAAAAAGTCTAAAGTAGAAGCTCATTTAAAGTCAAAAAACGTTTATTCTCATACTCTGAATAATGGTATATCCTGAATACGATTTTGATGGAACTATTTCACAGTTTTAAGACTTGTATCAGTTTTTTGTAGCGTTTGCATTTTATTTTGAAAACTTAAAAACATGTAATCCAATTAAAATTAACAAATTACAAATGACTAAATATTAAATCGATGTCCATATACATACAAAAATTCAATAACTTATTCGTATCATCAGCTTTTTAAATATTCATTTTTAAATCACATTTAAAACAGTTTGCATCACAATAAACTTATTTAATTAGAGGGCAAAATCGTATGAATTTCCACGAATGAGGTACTAGTTTACGAAAATCAAACGTAAATCTAGTTAGTGCTTTACTAACAAAGATCAGATGCTAGTTAGAGAATATTAAAAGAGGACTAACATAAAATGTATGCTAATTAAAACTATTACTACAAGTCTTACACATTATGGGGAAATTAAAAGTTATTTCGTAAATTAAATTAGTTAGACTGTTTTATGTTGCTGGTATCTCTTTTGCAAAAGTTAACTTTAATTTGAATAATTGAAGAAACTTGTTGGGAAGAAGTTAGAAATAGTAAATTTTTATGCTAGTTAAATGCATCTGTCTTTAAAAAATGAGCCATTTCGATAAATATATACTTAAATAGAGTTATCTTAAATATTGGAAATTGAGCAATAATACTTCGTTTCGAAATATATTTACGATTTAATTTATGAATAATCATTCATGCAAAAGTGTCCATTCAAGTAATCTTTTATGTTATGCTGGGATAGAATTATTAATCAATTTGTCATTATAAATCAACATTTGTTCAAAATATTTCAAATAAATGTTTCTCAATTGTTAGTGAATATTCCATTATTCTGATGTAATAATATCTGTGAAATAAATGATTAAATTATTGGAAATAAGTTTCATTTTCTAACGATTTACATTAATTATGATTTTCGGATGAATGCAAACTACTGGAGAATTAATGTGATTTTCACAATAAATATATAGCAAACTCATTTAAATTATTCTTAAATCAGTATGACTGTATTTATTTTTACTTTAATATATGTTTATCAATACTGAACATTTATAGCTAAATTAATTCATTTTAGTTTTCGAAATATTTTTTTAATCATCGATGGACCTCGTGTTCCTCTTATATATACCACGCTATTCCACTTATATATATATATATATATACCACCAAGTATGATGAATGAAATATTTTGCCTTCCGGCTGTACTTTTAGGAAAAACTATCTGACATTGGCATGTCATATCGGAAAATTCTCAGGAATTTTTTTAGCTAGAGTGTTTATTAAAATTAAAAAAATAATAAGGAAAACAAAGTACGGTAGATATTTTAAATATTCATTAACTTTTAATCCTACAAATGGAAACTTACAATGTACTTTTTTTTGTTTCCCGGTATTTTTGTTTCCCCTATCGGTGCCTAGTGAGTGAATTAAAAGAGGAAGATTGTCTTTTCATTGGAAAACTAGCTATAGTAACTCCAAGACAAATTAGAAGTTACTGATAGGAATCTGAAATTGTGCCAAGTTAAAATATTTTTTTTTTTTTTGTCCATGTAGTATACTGAGTTTTACGTGAAAAGTCCTGTAAATGTACATACAATATCTAATGTGCTCTCTTTACTTTAGAAGAAAATAAAAACTCTATTTTTGACAGATTTTGTATTATTAGCTGAAATTTGTTGCTTTACGTTTTTTTTAATTTTTGATGGTATTATGTAATTAATTAGCAGACTGCAGAGTTATAGTTTCATTGTAAGAGTTATGTCTGTTCATTATTTTTTTCTATTTCATCCGTGGCTATGTAAGCAACATCGTCTGTAAGATTTCGAATGTGCTTCTCCATGCAGGGCACGGCTAAAATGCTTCAGGAAATAAATTTTAAATTATGATTCTGTTAGATTGTTTTTCACAGGTTGGCAGTTTAAAAAATTTATTGAGCTTCGAACATAAAAGAAATTTTAGTTTTTGTTCAGATTTTAATTAAGTAAGTCGTAGTGCCTTGTAATCCCATAGGCATGCTGATGCAATAGATTGTTTTTGGAATGGTTTAATTCATTGAAAGCACTCATCCCTAGCGTTTCTGCTAGTTTAGTGCATATTATAATTAATATGAATAGATATGTTGTTAAATTTTGATGTTTTTGTTGAAGTTTGCTTACTCATGTCTTTATGCTTCATGAGACAGAAATATTACAATGTATATTTACCAGAAATTGGAGCACTTGGAAGAGCACTTAATTCCCAAGAAAGTTTGATAGCAGTAGAAGTTGCATAGTACGTTTTTATCATAGGGACTCCAGGCGGATCTAGAAAATTGAGAATGGTTAACGCAAGACCATCACAGAATACAACATATTATAATATATAGGTTTAAGTTTTTAGAACTCATGAATTATATAGATTTTTATTTTTATTTAATCTATGTAAAATTATAATATATATCTATTTATAACACTGTTCTATAATTAAAATTGCCCTAGTCAAATCTTGCTAGCAAAAGTTTCTCTTTTGTGATTGTATGAAACATTAACGTTTATCCATGATAAATAATTGTAACCTAAGTAGAGCTTATAAATTTTTACCAAAATTTCTTGGAAAAAAAGGGACATTTTTATCTGCAGATAAATAATATAAAGATTTAAATATAAATTACTTTTTGATATTCATTAATATTATGTCTCAACTCGAGTAGACTATATAACGTAAATGCATACTGTAAATATATATAATAATAATAAGGATTATAATAGGGAATGGATTTTTGCAAATATACTATATATATATATATATAACTTGTGTTATATTTACAACATAATTGATGGAATCCAGATTTCAATTAGAGTGAGAACATTTTATTAAATTATATTAAAATAAAATATATAATTCTATATAAATTTTACGAAGTTGAATTTAACTTTAGAAGTTATAAAGTGAAATATAGTTTAACAATATATGCATTTTTAAGATTTGCTATTCGCTTTGTATGTATTATTCCATTTTAGTACTGAGACATTATAATATATATTTTGACATGATTTAATATAGTTACTAAAGTTAATATATTTAGCTAATTTCCCACATTTAATTTACTTCAAAAGTTTATATAAGAATCACAATATATTTTAATACAATACTATTAAAATTTCCAATAATATTTAATCATCAAGAGTTTAAGCTAAAAAGATTTGACAAGCTTGCATGTCCTAATTGAAAAGTCATTTCTTGCTATTTTAACTTTAAAATTCTATTTAAACTATTTATGATATATGTAATTAAAATAAAGAATAATAATTATATTTATTAAAAATTTTTAATGTCAAAATCGTATTAGTGTTGTAATTCAAATATTTTTTGACAAGGCAACAAATTAGAAAATAAGCCGCTTAGAAAAGAAGACAATTTTGATATTTGAACCAGTCACTTTTAAGTAAAGCATTTATAAAGCCACACGTTTGGATAAACTACTTAATGTTCAGTTGTCAGAAATTATTTAACTTTTCTAGTAAATTCCACAAACATTTTGTATTCTCTCTATAAATAATTTATGCATATTCACTTTTTATATGGAGAACAAAATGTGTAAATATCATTTTAATAATTTTTCTCTCCATATCGGGACGGCAAACAGAACACAAAGAACTCTGTTGTTATAAGCCAAAAATACTGTATATAGTAATTTTAAATATTGCATTTTACGACACTTTGTTCATTATAATTTTTTTTATATAATCGTTTATATAATACAATTTTATAAACAAGAGTTTTGCAGAAAACTGCTTGACAAAAATTAATTTGTATCTGTCAATGTGCAATCACTTTCCATGTATTAGTAATAAATTCACTTAATTCTGACAAAATAATTAAACAAATAAAAAATGACCTATATTATACATGAAGATAAGTAAATAAAATAAAATAAATATTTTAGTAATGTTTTAAACAAAATAATATTCGCAACTCGAAGTACATTTTTAAATTGCATAAACGCATATTTTTATATGGCGTGTAGGCATTTATTCAGAAGTTGCGTAAAAGTGACAAAATAGTTAAAATGTTCAAGCAATGTAAAAACAATACAAATGAAAATTTCTAATCGGTATCTACGCAACCAAGAAATTTTCTTCTGCGCTTACAACTAACGATTTCATCAATTTATTTATTTTAAAAAAATAAAAAGACTCCATAAAAATGTTTTTCAACCGATAAAACTATTTATATACATTTTAAGTATAATGAAATGTAATATATGTGCCTTTTTTTAGACTGCAAAATTTTTAATGAAATAATGAATTGCCTCGATTTTTTTACCCCTATATTGCATCTTTAAGAACGTCTCATAAAAATATCAAATTCATATTTACTGATAATATGATATCAGATAGAGTAACATCAATATACATCAGGAAACAAGTGTGTATACCAATCGAAAAACAGTTTCTGAAGAAAAGGAATGTACAGGAAAGCTGTCAGAAAAGTAATGATGGAAACCTAAATGTCATTGGGATTGTGGTATGCTATATCATACTCATTTGCAGAATGCGTTTAAAATAGATAAATAAATATGATTTAGATTTTACAATCAGTAGAAATGCTGAATCACAAAGTAAATCAACATATTTTTATTCTTTTAAAATGTCAAAATAAACGCATATTATAACGAAATAAATATTTATCAAATCGCGTCAATATTTTAGGATTTATACCAATATAATTATCTACATTATCCGCTTCTTAAAATCCCTTGAACAAATTTTTAATTTGAAATTACTAAATCTCATTCTAAATCATTTAACTTACGCGTAATACAATGAATTACAAAACTCAATTATATCATAGCCTCACTAACTACCTCCAGAGTCGTTTCCATACTTGTTCTACCGGCTTAAACGATAATTAAGGTTTCGCCTCAAAAGGATATTAACTTCACTAAATCGACATCAAATGCAGATAATAATGAGTTTTGTTTGCTCCCTTCTGCCGTATCCCCAAACTGGCCCCAACAATTCTCATCTTTCAGCTATAGCAGCTGCACCATGCAAATGAGTTCCCAACAGGATTAGTGGGAGTAGGACAGAATCGATTCCAACTCTCGCGAATCGCTTCGGAAAATTTATTATCACAAATTTAGACAGATATGTGATTTGTAGATGTATAAAATGTAATTCTGAATTTGAACAATGATTTGCTATGACCCTTTATAAAATATCAGTGTAAATTACTGTACTTTACTACGTAATTTTACTTTTGAAAATGTGTATATTAAATGAAATGCAATCTCTTTCGAATTCTATTCCGTTGGATCAAAATTTTGTAATTTGGAAACCACTAATATAAATATGGATGTTTATTAGAAATAATTTTCTCTATATTATTACAAATACAATTAGGTGCTTTAGTAAATAAATCTTAGTGGAATTATTATTATTAATATTATTAATTAATTTTTTTTGCATGCTCATATAAAACAAATATTTTTCCAACTTTAGTTTTACGATTTTATTAATAGCAATAAAGTCATATTCCGATTTCGAATATCAGGGGCTGTTTTGAGAGGTTCGTTCAACAATTAAATTCATTAAATACGAATTATTTATTATTATAATCATATTAATATGTCATATAATATTATTCTAACTCTCGCAAATTGCTTCAAAAAACTATTATTTGTAATTTAGACAGATAGGTGATCTATAAATGTATAAAATGTAATGTTGAACTTGAACAATGATTTGCTATGACCCAGATTAAATAAAATATAATTGTAAAATACCATACTTTACTATGTAATATTACTTTTGAAAAGGAAACATTAATGCTCATTAGATGAAATGAAATCTCTTTAGAAATCTATTCCGTTGGGTCAAAAGTTTCTAATTTGGGAACCACTAATATGGAAGCTGGGTATTTATTAGAAATCATTTTCTTTATATTTTTAGAAACACAATTACGTTCTTTTGTAAAGGAATAGTAATAGGAGTATAATTATTATTATTATTTTGCTTATGTACATGTTTCTAATTTTAAAAACTATAATTTAAATAAAATATTGTACTATATTTTAAATATATATTATATTTAAATTATACTATACTTTAAATGCTATACTTTTAAAACACTATACTTTAATACGCAATCTTACTTTTGAAAAGGAAATATTAATTTACATTAGATGGAAGGAAATCTCTGTAGAACTCTATTCCGTTGAGTCAAAATGTTGTAATTTAGGTACCAATAACATAAACCTGGATATTCATTAGAAATAATGTCCATTTTATTTTTAGAAATACAATTAGGTTCTTTTGCAAATGGATCTTAATGGGATTAATATTATTATTATTTGCATATCTGTATAAGACAAATATGTTTCTAACTTCAATTTTACGATTTTATGAAAAGCAATAAAAGTTATAATTCGTTTACGAATACCAGAGGCCGTTGTGGGGGATTCGTTCAACAATTAAATTCATTAAGTACGAGTTATTTATTATAATAATAATCTGAATATGTCTTAATATAATAATATTTTTAAATTATTAAAATTTTAAGTATTATTAAGTGTATTATTGTTTATGTTAGTGGTTTCCAAATTACAAAACTCTGACCCAGCGGAATTGATTTCTGACGAGATTTAATTTCATCTAATAAACATTAATATTTCCTTTTCAAAAGTAACATTAAGTAGTAAGGATATAGTATTTTACAGTGATTTTTATTTGACCCTAGGTCATAGCAAATCATTGTTGAAGTTCAACATTACATTTTATATATTTACAGATCACCTATCCATTTAAGTTAACTATTATTAATAATTACAATTGTAACAAGCAAGTAAACTAATGTTTGGCAATGTTTTAAATTTTCGACCTTAAAATATTTAATTTATTCTACCATTGTTGGTTCTTCGGAATATTCAAACCATTGTCAAAATGAACGAAAAGTGTTTCTTTCCGCTGGAAAATAACTTTCAGCAATACTTTCTGTAAATAGTTTTCAGCACTGACAAAAGAACCATAAAGAAATGAACCAACAAATACGTCAATAAATATGTACTTGAAAAAAATTATAAAATAATGCTTTCGTTATTTATATATTCTTTCAAAAAACAATTTAACACATAAACTCACCACAAATTTATGTTTATCATTTTTAAATTTAACTTTTTCAAGACTAACTTTCAGCAAATTTGGTATGAAGTTCTATTGAAGAACAAGATAACAAATTATTATAGATAGAAAATTTCTATTTTTATATGAAGTTTAATATGCAAAGTAATATATATTTATAATTTAATCAGTATTTTATTATGCATTTATTTTATGCTAACTTTTTTCGGAAGTTGGAATAATATGAGAATGAGTTAAAGCTCAAAGTAGTTTTCTAAATATCTTGATACTAAATTATGTTAACTTAATTGTTATTTTGCTTCTTAAATTAAGTAAATATTATTAGATTTTTTTTACTTTTTTGGATTAAATGATCTCTTGTATTTGGTTTATTTCGACAATTGTTTGAATATTCCGAAAACCAACAATGGTTGAATAAATTAAAGAGATTTTAAGGTAGAAAATTTAAAACATTGAAATTGCATTGAAAATTTAAATACCGCATTGAAGCTATCAATAATCAACCCAAGACATAGTATGATTGCTAATAGCATTACTTATAAGCAAAACAATATTTATCACCTTTATTAAATTTTATCTCTTCTTATCTTAAGGAATCTTAACCATTTAAAAAGAAGTAAAAGAAATATAGGAATAACTGAGTAATGGTATGTGCTAAAATATATTATTGAGTCGTATAGATTTCAAGATAAATAAAATTAATTGCAATGACAGAACAACAATTACACGGATATTTAATAAATTACTCGGATAATGGCCTTCCTATTTTTGACGTGCAATAATTTTTATTTTGTTTATATTTTTAAAAAGAAAGTTGTTTATGTGGTTAATTTATTTCAGTATCCTGATAAACAGGGGCTTGTTAAAATATTTAGGGGGGAAGAATATTATAATTAGGTAACTCCCAAGAAATTTACTAAAAGTAACAAGTAATAAAAAAAAACATGAAATACATGGCAGGGAATTCTCCTCTTCAAAACATTTAATTAATTTAATTACAGACCAGATGACGTGTTTCTCAAATTATAAATGCAAATGCTCAGCACTTTCAGGAGAACAATTATAGTCGATGCTTTTCCTTCTCCTACATCCTGTACATCAAAATTCAAGTAAAAAAAATGTTTACGGTCACCATTTTTTAATTATACACCATTTTTTAATGCTAAAAACAGTAATTTTACTTAATTGTTTTACTGGAATATGAAAGAGAAAAAAAAGACATAATTTAAATATCTCGTTTGGACTGCAAATTAGCATTTAATTTATGATTCTGTGAAAAAAAATTAATGAATAATAAACTGTTTTCAGCGCTTAATACTTGCTCCATTTTAAACGGTTGATTTTAGAAATGAAGTTTAGAAATGCAATTAAATATTTCTCAAAAATGTTTTCAGTAACATGATGGAACAACATTTTAATTTAAAATTCGAACGCTTTTTATACGTTTCCAACATATAGGTTAAATTAAATATTTTGTTACAACTAGGAAGAAACTTTTTAAATATCATATAAAGATTTACGTTGCCCTAATAATAAATTTCCCCTAGATATATTATTTTAATAAAGTTGCTTTTTAAGTATTTAATCCAATTCAATAATGTACTTCAGATCTTCAAGCATTCACTATTAAAACGTTAAATTACATCATTATGATTTTATATTTAAATTACCGAAACGTTGTTTACAATCTCTTTATATTTCTTATATGAAAATATATTGCAATCAACATGAACCAAACTGTTGATGCAAAATTAATTTGCAATAAAAGAATATTGCTGGACTTATAAGAGGATGCATTAAGTAAAATAAAAATATTAGCTATGAAATTATAAATTATGATATCGCAATAGGCAATATGCAATTATTAATAAATATGATATATTAAATAATTGCAGCATATGCTTTATTAATAAATTTAAAAATGCATCTTAATAGTTTTTACATTAACACATACGAGAAAAATATTACCATATCTAAAGAAAAAACATCTTATTGTGTTCAATACTATTCAAGCAATGATTTCAATTTTGTAAAATTACTTTTGATATAAAGTTTATTACCTTTTGAACGATTTGAAGAAGAAAAATTTAATACTTGTTCATACCTTTATTTAACTGATATTAACTATAAGGTATAATAAATAATCTTTCACTTCATCATTTTTATCATGAAGAAAAGTAACTGCTGTAGATGAGAGGAAAAATATTCGAACCACCAATTATATTCCAAAATTCCTTTGGTATTAGACGGCACAGTATTCAATAAAGAATGAAATGGAGTTTATTATATCATTTCCATAGTATTCCATAAGGTATGTATTTAATAATGGAGCACATATTAATAATAATACATATAAATTGTTTCCAGATCATGCATTGTGATAGTACAAATATCAACAAGAATTTGAGAAACAGTAAGAATGTCGTCTTTATATGTCATTTTGGATATGTTTAAAATTTAAATTAATGGATTAAGCTTTATATGGTAATTCATCTAAATTGCAAATCATTAAATAATTTAAAACTACTAAACCATTTAAAACCATTAAACTATTTTAAACTATTTTAAAACCTTTCTAATGTAGTTTTCTGAGACCAATTATGCAGCTAATGTTCTAATGAAATAATTTAGTAAATGAGATTATTTTGAATTATTATTGCATAGTATTCTCGATCCTATATAGATTAAATGTGAAGTGGCAGATAAATTTAAAGAATATTTAAAATTTAATTTATGTATTGATTAAAAAGGTTAATTAATCTTCTTAACATAAGTGTAATCTAGAGAAAAATATTATTTAAATCATAGAATATTGTTACTATTTACACAGACGTAATTTATCTACAGTGTTACACAACAAAAAGGAAAAAAAAAAACACTATATAAATCACAATTTGCTTTTCTATGAAATATGCAATCAAATCTAGATTCAGTACTGTTATTTAAACGAAATGTTATACAAATTTATTTTGTTTCCAACACATTATGTAGAGTACTGTAAGGAAATGTTACCAAATTCAAGTGTCCTGGCCATAACTTCTTCTGAAGGAGGTCCAGCTCCTCTGGCATTAAAGGCCTGTACAACAATACTGTACTCGGTGAATCTGTTTAAATTCGTCACGATATAGTATTGCATTCTCCCTTTAATGGATTCCACTGGCTTGAAAGTAAATGTGTCTGGACTGCCATAAAGTTTATAGCCTACATAGTATCCTTCTATACTGTCATCGTTGTCTTCCACAGCCACCTAAAGCATAAAAACATGTAATTTAATTAAATTTCAAAAAAAGAAGATGATACCCATAAAATAACTGTACATACTTTGATTAAATTTGTAAATGCTATGTGTCTATAAAATTTTAATGTTATAGGAAATGTTTTTGGAGCACGACTGCATAAAATAGATACAGTATTGAGCTAACTTATGTTATGGTGGAATAAATAATTTTAGAGAATAGCTTTAGTCTTGGTGACTTCGTCTGTTACGTAGGATATTGTTGGTAGGCTTATTTTGTGATGTGGTTTATTAGACCAACCAACTGATGCTGTTTTTTAACCAGATGAATAGTAAACACTAACATACATATAGCTTTAAGACATGAAAGAAACAATATGTTATTATGGATCCATATGTTATTGTTGTTATATCATTATTTCAATATAAGCATATATTACATATTATTCAACATAATGTACTTCTATACTGTGTTACTTTCTTCGACGGACACCTATAGCATAAAACATTTAATTTAATTAAATTTCAAAAAAAGCCCATAATTTCAATAATACCGATAAATAACTTACATACTTTGATTAAATTTGTAAATGCTACTTGTTGATAAAATTTGTAATGTTAGAAGAAATGTTTTTAAAGGACGGCTGCATAAAATAGATATAGCATAGAGCTAACTTACGAGTATGTTATGGTGAAATAAATAATTTTAACGAATAGCATTAGTCTTGGTGACTTCGTCTGTTACGTAGGAGATTATTGCTGGGATTATTTTGTGATATGTTTTATTAGACCAACTAACCGTTGCCGTTTTTCGCCAGCAGATTAGTAAATACTAATAAATGTATCGTATTACCACATGAAAGAAACAATATGTTAATATGGGTCCATATAATAATGTTGATATATTATATAATTCAATAAAGGCATATATTATCCAACTTTTATCCAACAACTAATTATTTTTTATTTTAAATGTCGTAACCAATATAATTATTTTTAGAGCCTAATATTCTATCGTATGGAACCTAAATTTCTAAAATAAGCAATTTATTAAAATAAAAATTCTTTACATCGTGAATAGTATATAATTATAACAAATCTGTATTTCAAGACATATTTTTTATACATCCTTTTTGCTTTTTTTTCACATTACTTTTAACGAATCATTGCAACATAGTTATGCAAAATTTTACGCTGAGATATTTTTTGCACTCATTTTGAAGTGGGAAAATATAACAATAAATAAAATAAAATATTAAAATTAAAGGAAGTTTGTAAAATGTGCAAATACACTAATACACATAATGTATCATATAAATTAAGTGAAAAAAACCGAAAAACTAATTGTTGTTTAAATGCTGTTGCGCTAATATGATTTCTCAATGGAGTTTATAGAAACAAATTGTTAAATAATATCTCGAATATTACTTACTACAGAAGTTAATTTTTACCTTCATTCATTTATTCTATTCTTTAAATTTTACAGTATTTTGCTCGCAATTTATTATTATACAAATGCCTTATATTATTCCCTCATTTCTAACTTACGTATACTAAATATTTTCACACATTCTACCGAATAATATTCCTTTGGGATATTTTATCGAATAAATATGAGTTGGATAATAAACAGTTCACAGGTGACTTTATGTATGGATATTGTTTTCAAAATTCCTAATTAATAATGAGATTCAAATATTATTTGTGAGTTGTTCTTTAATTTTTCATCTAATTAAATTAATAATAATAGATCAACATTTAATATTAAAATAAATAAATTCTGTTACAGATTTATTATACAAATAAAAAATAGAGAAATGAATGAGTAAATTAAATTAAATTATTAAAATTAAATTATGTCACACAAAATAGTGTGTCGCGATCATAATTCTGTACTTTTATTTTAAAAACAAAATATTATATCAGTTGAGAGGAAAGTGAAATTCTTGAGAAATAAATACTGCTTTGTTAAAATTTTGAAAGTTGGGAACAGTTAATACTGTAACTAAGCATTCTGCTGAAATCGTTTGTTATATTTATTACCATTGCTAGAAAAAGATTTAAAGTGCTACTGTAAATTAACATGACTAAACTAGATTATTACTGAATAATCATATCGCATTATACAATGAGTGGAAGTTAAAATGCAATATTGAAATGGAATGATCTTAAAAAACACAATAGCCAACAAAAAAACTATAATAGAGTAGACACATATTAACAAGTGTTGTAAATGATCTGAACTGTGCAGCTGCCTCAGCTCATACCAGCACATAGTGAGTGTGATGTAAATGAAGGAACAGACAGATTTGACAGTAGTTGAGCTGCTCTGTTGTAATAAAAAACCATCTAACGAATCTGGTTATCGTCGCAAAAGAGACGTGTCTGATCAGAACATACAAGGCTGACTCCAGCATCTAGAGTTCTAGTTGGCAGACGAGTTTACGAAAGGTTATATGATTAACAGAACATTATTCCGCTGATCATTAAGCCGGATTACCACCAGATATATGGATCCAAAAAAATGCTCTCCAATCAGAAGTCTTATATACCGACTATTCAAGTTTCTGATTTACTGACGTTTAGGCTTACTGAATCAGCGGACAGGCGCCTATGGTGCCCAAGCTGCGGCGAAGAGAAAGTTGAAAGAAAGGAATGCGCCGAGGCTTGCCGTTACAATATGCGTCGACCGACTTGAGCACTTACAAGAGTTTGCAACCTCCGTAAACCTGATGAAGCACGTGCAACAGATGATGGAGGAAATTCATATTGTTCAGATTCTTTATTTACGAATTAGTCGTCAGCGGCTTATTTGATGGCACTCATCATGTAAACTACAATTGACCAACAGTACCAATATCTTTGCTTGTAATGGTTTTATTCTAAAGGCAGAGGATAGAATTGAATACATGCTCTTCGATGAGTTGAGCGTTTTATTCAGAAACGACAATCGCACGTAGAAATTTGATGTTGGGGTGGAAAGAGTCTATTCCGAAATCCTATGTAGAACTCTGCATTACCCCACCACACAATATTATGGTTCAAAGGAAAATCATCTGCAATAATAGGCCACCAATGTCCCATAATGGTGAAACTATAACGGTCCATTGATATGGGGATGGGCTTTCACTGCCGACACTATCCTTCTTTCAAAGGTTGTCCTAAGTCATTTTGCAGTAAGATAATGCTTGACTGGCCACGGAAGTCATTATCTATTAATCTCTGATAGGTATCCAAGTGGCTTCTTTGGCTACTCATGCCCTCTAGTCTCTAACCCGTAAAGCATATCTCAGACGTGATTGATCATTGTTTCTGTGTGCTGTCAAATTCGGGCTCAGAAGACGAATTGTGCGAATGTTTGCCCGTCCAGCATACCAAAATTTACACACCCTTTCAATTTCGTTTTCTCCTTTAGGGAATATATTTATCTGAATTCCGCTGTACCGAGAACTGTTGGCTAGCTCTGAGTGGCTGACTTCAGGCACAGTGTCATAATCGTTAGTATTGCTGTGATTGAACGAGAATACAAGTTTGCCTACCTTCTATTTGTTGGAGTTTCGAGAGTTTATAAAATTCTTACAATGGTCAGAGATGTGATGTTATTGGACTCCTTAGATTCAAGTACGCGTAGTACGTGACAGTTGCAGAGTACGAAAGGATCCGTTGGTCCCGTAATTTATGTCTGTTTTTTGCCATGCTTAGGGCATAAATGGATGGTTAGTATAAACTACAACTTCCTATTTTAAACTTGTATCTCCCAATATGTTAAATCATAGTGTTGGTTAGTGAAAAAAAAGTTTTACGACGTCTACTGCTTGCATAGCCATTCACAGTAGTCCTACAACTGACAAATCGCCTAGCATTTTCGCTAATTATGTCACAAAACATGCATTTTGAGCGTCAGTGTACAAAAAAGTTAAAACTACATTATATTTTAACTTAATTTTATGACTAATATCAAGAATAAAAAAGACAGGATTTTTAATACAGGTTGCCTTTTTTTGGTTTATTGATTCAATTGAATATATTAAGCAAATTTCTATGTAATAGCAATGTTTGCTTATTATAACTAACAATTGTAATTATTATTAGTAAATTTTGAAATCTCAAGTAAAGTTCAGCAGTTGATAATAACATTATTAAAACGATTACTTATAAATATGAAATAATTGCCAAAAAATACCTTTTTTTATACAATATTTTATTCCTGAGATTGCTTAAAGAAAAATTCCCTAAAAAGCAGAAAAATTACACATTTATAGACAAATTAGCGAAATTTTTATGACAATGTAATTTTGTGAGACTGTGATAAATTTCCAAAGATCTTGCCTCAGACTACAATTAAAAAACCATTAAGAGATTTTCCAAGAAGAGATTTGGCTGTCTTCATCTTCCTTATATATACAATGTATTCTCATTGATATAAGCAATTAATCACGATGTATTATCATTGATATAAGTTGGTTCCTAATTATTCTGGCGTTATATATTGTTATTTTTGCAATTTTATTTGCTATTGATCAGTAAAATCCAATATATTTCATACCTTTTTTTCTATTTAATTGATTAATTCACTGAATTTATTGAAAGTCAATCAATAAGTAATCAATGTAATTGATAATTGCATTAATTTACGAATTAAATGCACACAAAGTATTCTGTACAAATTAAATAAATAATGAAAATAATTTATTTTCGTTAGGTCTACTGTGAAATAGAAAAAGCTAATCTCGTTTGGACCACAAAAGCAAACCAATTGAGAATTGTACACAGTCAGAGATCAAACTACCTACTAAAATCCAACATATACTTGAACGCATCAAAGAAAATTAGTTCCTTTTCCATTTTACTATTTGCAAAAGGGCGAAAAAAGGTAAACGAAGAAAAAAAAAAAAAAAAGAAGGAAATAATCGTCGAGTAAAAGGAACGAACAACGTGCGTCTCTGAGGTACCCAAACTGGCGAATGTTTGATCAAGAACATACACACAAGCATCCCACATTCCCATGAAGGAAGAACCAATGGACCTTGTTTCTTGTTATACCCCTAAAAGGTTCTCTTGTTAGCTAGAGGTAATCAACTTCTATGCGCCTTCGGGATTTCAAAAACCTCTACAAGTTGCCAACGATAGATAAAAAAAAAAGGCAAAAATAGAGTAAATAAATAAAGCAGAATAAGACGAGCTGTAAAAACTGTGGAAAATTCTTTCTTTTCTGAGCTTTGTATTAAAGCAGTTGGGATCACGATGGGAATTTTTCGCCCCGAGGTATTTTTACAGCTGGGAAACGAGGAACAGGGATTTTCCTTAAGTCTTGATTCCTTTTTAACGTTGGAGATTGCTTGTTTTATTTTCTTTCAAACCTCAAACACTAAGTATGAAAAATTGACAAATGGTATTGTTTGCTCTATTGAAGTCATCGATGCCTTTTGTGTTATTTCTAACTATGATTAATTCTATTTATTTAATTTCGGCCGATATTTTAAGATATATTGTTTTCCTGGTTTTCTTGTAAAAAGAAATTCTGCAGTATTTTTTTTCAACTTTCTCATAACTTTATAGTAATAAATATGATGAACCAAATCAGTAAAAGGTATTTCATACCATTAAATTGTACGTTAACGTTTTTTTCTGCTAAAACTATTTGAAAAATATATAAATATATATATAGATTCTAAGTGTATTACCTAAAATTTTGGATTTTTCTAGCTTTCGATATCACATTCAAATGAAAAAGAAATTGACAAATTATATTTTTCAATTTATTTCATCATTAAATTTAATTATTAATTATTCATTTAGTTATTCATTCCTTATACTATTTTTTCACAATGATTAATTTAATTTATATTCTGATTTGGTACTGGGTACTAATTTTTTACTGCATATAAATATTAAAATAACATATAAATAATTAAAGTTGCTTACATTCCTTTCTTACATATTTGTATTCATAAAAATTCATGACTCTGACAGTTTTACACGGGTGTTTTACTTAAGTCTTAATTCTTTTTTTAATAATCGAGAATTTTTACTTATTTTTAATTTTAATTAACTGTTTTATAAATTTAGCTGTTTTCCTATACAGGTTGTTTTTACTAGGGTTTGATGTATATTGCATATATGATTTTTTTTATTTTATTTTATTTTTATTTATTTATTATTATTTTTTATATACTTCTACACTTTTTGATGTTCACAGTTTGAGGTTTGAGTATGTCTTTCACGAAATTCTTTTGTTTATTATTCTCTCTTCTATTCTTTATTCTAAAATTAGATTTCGAATAAATTAATTTTAATTTTTTTGATTTTTATTTTTATGGGTTTCCTTATTTTTTACATTGAACTAACAATGAAAAATACGAGTATTTATGTATACCGAATGCTATTATGGCCTTGCTACTCAAACTTTTTTTTTTTTAAACTGCTACCGATTACCTTTTCTTTTATTGATGAGGCTATGAAATCGAATCGTGTAAAGAATGCTATTATTGCTTTGTGGTACAAACGTACCTTGTTTCTGAGAAGTTCTTTGTTCTTTCCTGCTTTTTTTATATATTTAATTCTTGCTCATCCTGTGTGTGTAATATATATATGAAAAATATCAATACACTTTTTATTCCAAATAGCTGTGATATCTGCAGATTAGTTCTAGCTTTTCAAACTAGTTAGTTTGTTTTTTATATTACCTTTTCATCAATAAAAATACAGGAATTGGTTCAACAAGATATAATAATCTCCCAACGAATCATACAACTCTATATCAATTTATGAAGTCCCATAAAATAAAATTAAAGTTACTATTCCCATTAACAAAAAGCAGAAAAAAGTTATTTAATATTAAATATATCAAAACTAAGTGATAGTAACTAAATTATAAATAGTAAATGAGTCACAATAAGAACAAATAACAGGTTAAATCTATTAAATACGAAATTAGTTCATTAAGTTGAGTTTAACAGTATACGATACATTATTTTTTCATAACTTGAAAGCATAATGTAACACCATGGTTACTTTCAATGACAACGGTTATATTCAACTCGATAAATACATTAAACGATACCAGTTACAATTATTAATTCTTGTGAAACGATCCTTGTTTCAACGTGCAACGTCTTTGATCAGGATGTTAATGTTAATTACTATTAATTATTAAGTCAAAGATCTTCCACAATCCTCCATAAGCATAGAAATATTCCAATATTCAATATACACAACTAATTCGTGAAACAGAAATTAAATTAAATGAACAAAAGTTATTCCTAGTGCATGTTCAGTAACAAAAACCGTTCACGTTCATAACCTAACTCCATGAAGTAAGAATTAGTCACTGTATTATAAAGTCTGAACAATGCTCGTTATGTACAGCGAAATTGGAATTCCCATCGAAAGTGTCAATGTAGCTACAGTTTTCATTAAAAAAGTTGTCATCTGCACTATTTAATTAGTATATTAGGGTTTTTTTCAATTAAAAACTTTAACGAATTTCACAATTGCATTTTTACCTAAGTGTGTTTAAAGATACTAATAAACATCAATATACATCAAATAATTAACACTGCAATGTTGAAAAAACGATGAACCAAAATACTTCCAATTTAATAATATTTTTTTTTAATATAAAAATGTTTGGTTGATTATTTCCCTTGGGGATTCATTTTCTTTCTTTATGTTTCAATATTGTACTTTTATACTGATACTTTTATACTTTTTATACTGATATAGAAAATTTGGTACTCCTATACTATTCATTTTCCATATAATGAAGCTATAGAAAACTACTGCTAATTACACCAAAGAAATATTTTTGAGTTTTTTTTATTCCAAATAGCATTGAATTCAAAGTTACGTAATGAATTGAAACAAATTTATTGTAATTTTTTTTTCTATTTGAACATGGTAATATATAATCTTGACTAATGATGATCGAGCATTAAAAAAAACGAATAACCAATAATTCCAAATGAATATGCGAAGAAAAAAATAATTAACAGAACATAAAGGAAAGGATTCCGTCCAATTAGAAACAGCTGACCACAAAAATTAATAATGGAGAGTTGAGAAAAAAAAATTTCCAATGACTTGTCTTCGCTGGAATGGACTTGATGTAACTAGCTGAATTATTTTTATTTTGCAGATTGTGGTATTAAAAGCGATCGATATGCAAGTGGGTAAATTAAGTGGAAAGAAGTAATTATCAGGATAAAACTCATTGTTGTAGAAAATAGTTAATAGATAAAAGTCTGCAACACTGTTTCCATGTATGTATTGAGCAATTTCTAATTTTTGGATGCGAGTGAATATACTACTCTGTCCAAAAAGTAACACCAATTTTCAATTTAAAATTCCATGGGCTTATGGATTTTAATTTTTTTTTTCTTTTTTAGGTTGCTGGCACTGTCCTTGACATCTGTGTGAAATGTGACGTCAAAATATTCATTGGTGTTTGAGTTACGCTTGGCTTTGTGAGACACTAAAATTGATTCCGGCGATTTTTGAATTGCCTTGAAATTATTGAACAAAGAACTTGCATTCAATTTTGTTTGCGGAAACGTATAGCATGTTGCAGAAGGCATTCGGTGAACATTTCTATATCGGGAAGAAATGTTCAGTAGTGGTATAAACTGTTCAAAGAAAGCAGAGAACGCGTTGAAGACGAAGAGCCCTCTGGTCGACCATCAACCTCGAAGCTCACGTCCAAAAAAATAAAGATTTGGTGCTTGCAAACCATCGATTTGTAATTAGAGACCTCGCTGATGATGTTGGAATTTCAAAAGGATCGGTCAATTCCATTTTGGGCCTCAAACGCGTCCAATCTCGATTAGCACCAAAAACACTGAATGCGCCAGCTCACACTGCATTGATTCTTCGTGACTTTTTCGCCAAAAATGAAACCCATGTCTTTCCACAACAAAAGTATTCAAACCGTGCGACTTCTGGCTATTTCCTAAACTCAAAGAACTACTCCAGGGACAGCATTTTGAGTCAATTGAAGAGATTCAACTTGAATCGCCGCGCGCTTTGAAGTCCCCTGCTGATGGCATGTTAGCATGCATTGGGGATTGGAAAAAATATTGACATAAGTGCATTGTGTCCGGATGAGATTACTTTGAAGGCGATGAAATAAATTTGGAAGAATAAATAAAGAGTTTTTGAAAAACAAAAATTGGTCTTACCTTTTGGCACAGTAGTATATTTATATGTAATATAATTGCATGATATAAATAAATTATAAAAAACAATAAACTATAAACTTATTAACAAATTGGGTTTATGTAAAATAAAAATTCAAATTTACTATTCAATTTTCCAAACATTTGTTTAAAAAAGGAATATTTTTGCAGTTGTTTGCTTAAAATAATAAACATAATTATTATTAACATAGATATAAATTTTATTTCAATAACAACTTAATTAATATCAAGATAATACTATATGTTTAAATGTGAAAATCTTTTATTTTTCAAGTTCAATCGCTAAATCTTAAATTAATGAGTTTGTAAAATTAATATTCGTATATTTTTCATATTAAAATTGTTTACAATTTTTAGTAATTGTAAACGATTTTTATCCTTAGAGTTTTTAATTACTGTTTATTATAAATTCATGCTGAAATAAGATTAAGTGAAATTTTGTATATTTATTTCTTTTAAATTAATTTTACTCATAAATAAAATTATTTTATACGTGCACTTATTTTTATAAACATATTAATAAAAGCAGTAACTCTATAGTTAATTTAAATAATGATATGTAATCAAAAATACAATTGTTTTATGAAAAATAACCTAACAAACTGAAAAAAAAATTTAAATTATCAATTATTAGTTTAGAATTTTTCTATCTAAGAAATATAAAATTGTAATTCAAAAAATTGCGTAAATTTAATTAAATATTTCTTTGATCATTTAAAGGCAATTTATGATTTCAATTTAAATACAATATAATAAACGTATTCAAAAAGAAAATATCATAATAAATTATTTCATTATAGTTACAAAAAATAAAGGACAAAAATTAAATATTACTCATTTTCTTTCAACTCGTAGGTAAAATATTTTTGTACTTTATAATTTAAAATGGATCTCAAAAAGAATTAACAACTCAAAATCATTGTATTTTCTATTAATTTAATCTTTATCAATGAAGAAATATCAGTTAAACTGTTAAATAATTTTAATTTTAATTTGTTTTGCCACATGTATTATTTTGTTGTGTTTATTAATATAATTTGATAAACAATCCTTTCTTATTTTTATTGCAAATACTTTTTCTGAAATTAAAAAAGTAACCAAGTATAACAATAACTTGAAATCTTTAACATTTTAATTTTCTTTAGATTAAAAACATAAATACATTTTATCATTTAAATATTTTTTTTTTTTTTCCTATTTCATTTTAGGCAAGATTTAAAATTTGAAATAGTGATGTATTGTTATATACAATAACTAAATATATTTTCATTTCTGCATTAGTTATTTCGATTACATTTTCAAATAAAATGTTTAATTCGAGGAATTTTTAAAAACATTTGCCTAAGAAAAAAGTCCATATTTATGTTTTTGACAGATATTTTACATGATGACAAAATATTTTGTCTACAATCTAGAATAGATATATTCTAATTAATAAATTATGTTTACTTAGAATCATATTTTATGTTTATATGTTTTATTTCCATTCGTTATGCAAAATGGACTAATTTATTTATTTATTAATATAATGTGATAAGCAGAACTTTCTTAATTCTATTGCAACTAATTTTTCTGAAATTAAAATGAACTAAGTATAACAGTAACTTGAAATCGTTAACTTTATTTTTCTTTAGATTAAAAACGTAAATACATTTTAACATTTAAATATCTTTTTTTTTTAATTTATGCAAGTTTTAAAAATTTGAACTATTGATGCACTGTTATATGCAATAACCAAAAATATTTTCATTTCTGTATCACATCAGTTTTTTCAATTACATTTTCAAATAAAATAATTCTTCGAAGAATTTTTAATAACATTTGGCTAAGAAAAGATGTCCAACTTTATGTTTTTCACGGCTCTTTTACATGATGACATAATATTTTCTCTACAATCTAAAATAGATATATTCTAATTAATAAATCCTGTTTATTTAGAATCATATTTTATGTTTCGTTTCGTTTCGTTTTGTTTACACATGTAATAATTTATCGTGTTTATCAATATAATTTGATACGCAGAACTTTCTTAATTTTATTGCAAGTACTTTTACTAAAATTAAAAAAAAAAAAAAAAAAAACCCTAAGTATAACAATAACTTGAAAAACCCTTAACATTTTATTTTTCTTCAGTTTAAAAACATAAATACATTTTATCATTTCAATATATATATATTTTTCTTTTTTTCTGTTTTTATTGTACGCCAGATTTAAATTTTTATATAGTGGTGTATTGTTATATGCAATAACTAAAAATATTTTCAAAATAAATATTAATATACTAAATACTAAATATCAATATACTAAATATTAAATACTAAATACCAAAAAACAATACACTAAATATTAATATACTAAATACTAAATACTAAATAATAAGTATTAATATACTATAATAAAAAAAATATTATTTTATTTATTTATTATTCTCATCAGTTATTTTGATTATATTTTCAAATAAAATGCTTTATTCGAAGTATTTTTAAAAACATCCGGCAAAGAAAAGATGTATAAATTTATATTTTTGACAGTTTAACATGAGGACATAATATTTTCTCTACAATCTAATATATATATATTTCAATTAATAAATCCTGTTTACTTGGAATCATATTTTATGTTTACTATTTGTTTACACTTCCGGAAGACACGTAAGATTTGTGACATCTTTGGGAGAAACAAGTGCTTAAGATCCCTTTCCGCTAAGTAAGTACAGTATTAAGTAAAACAGAGAGTAAAAGTTAAAGTTTATGTGACTGTAGCTCGAGGTTTAAGAAGGCAAATACTTACTTTCCAAGTGACATTTATCGCTCGGGAGGATAAAGTTATGGCTCTAACATCTTCTGGTGCATGTCTTGGGGCTAAAAGTAGACAAACAGTTAATTTTAAAGATTTCTGTTATTTTTATACGTCTTGTCTGTCGAAATCAATTGTTTTTAAGCTTTTAATATGTGGTTGCTAGAAAATTGAAAGGAATTTTTTTTCTTTTTCTTATTTAGAGATAAAGAGAGCGTGAAAAGTGTTATGTGTCACTTTCTTGAATTTTAAAAAAAATTTTTTTTATATATATATTCACTTAATTTCATATATAACACAGAAAATTAAAAATTAATGTTTAATACAAATAAATTATAAGCAATTAAACTAATGAAAAACATTTAGTTGGAAACTTTATAAATATTATCATTTTCTAAAAATTAATTTAAAAAAAAGAAAAAAATTGAGCAGTTCTCATGTAATGTACAATATAAATACTAAAGGCTTCACAGATAATATTAAAAATTAAAATTTGATAATTAATAAAAAAAATTATATTCGTAACGATTAAAACAGAGAAAAAGATATAGTTAGAAACTATAAACATAATGTTGTTTTATCAAAGTGTTTAAAAAAAAAAAAAGGAAGAAATTAGAACAGTTTCCATGTAATGTACAATACAAATGCTGAAAGATTTTTATTAAAACAATTATCATTTCACTATTTAAAATTGTTAGATTGAAAGATATGCATGAATATAAAAAAATATTTTAAAATATTTATTCAAGTATTAATTTCGATGAGTTTATTTTAACAAAAAGGATTTTCCAAACAAAAATGCTGATAATTACAACTAATGTCTTAAATTTATTGTACAATGTTCAATATAAATTCTGAAGGTTTTTTATTAACACAAACCATATCATTATTTAAAAATACTGAAAAAGGAGTGAAAGGTATACATGAATATAAAACCATTTTCAAAAAATATTTATTCAAATGTTAGTTTCGATGAGTTTATTTTAAAAAAAAATGTTTTTTCTAACAAAAATACTGATAGTCTGAAAATACTAATGTCTTAAATTTATTGTTTATGAATTAATTCAATCACTCATTTCAATTAAAACTCATAGTTAAACAAAACATGCGTCTTATATCAAGCAAAAATATAATGATATTTTAAAAAGCAAGAAAATAATCTGTTCAAACTACTTTTAAAATTACAATCGAAATTTGTTTAGCATTTGCAAAATCAAAAAAGACACAAATCGCTAATTTCGATGTTTTATGCATCATTTTTATTCCTAAATATAAAAATATTTTCTAAAAATATTTATTCATATTTAAAACATTAGTTTCGATAAGTTTATTTTAACAAAAAATATTTTTCAAACCAAAAATATTGTAAGATACAATTAAAGTTACAAATTTATGTTCTTGAATTAATTCATGGCCCATATCAATTAAAACTCGTAGTGATACAAAAAAAAATTTGTTTTATATCACAAAAAAATATATGAAATTTTAAAATAATAAATCTTTTTAAACTGCTTTTAAAAATACAATCAAAAATTGTTTAGCATTTGCAAAATAAAAAATATATATTAGACACAAATTACTATACTCGATATTTGTTTGCATCAAATACAAATCAAGCATAAAATAAATTTAGAAATAAATTAAATATCGGGAAAAAGGAGCATTAAAAGTTGTGTATCATTATGGTCGAAGGAAAAATGAGAAAGTTGGAAATTTTCGCCGCTATTTTAAGTAACAACTTAATCTAATAAATAACGAAACCTATAACACCGATGTAGCCTAATACGGAAGAGCTTAACGCTCTGGACAACTTAATACTTTCCGGAGTTTTAATCTATTTTCTGTCATGTTGGCTTTTCCAATGGATATCAGCGTCAAGTAATAAGATTTCATTTGCTTCTCTTGGCTTAAATTGATGTAATGTTGGCCTGGAATAATGATTCCATATAAAGAGCAAAACTGAAGATTAAAGTTTGAAATTGAAAAACTGAACTAAAAGTATTTATGATTATAAGAATTTTTTATCAGAAATAAATTATTATATGCTAGTTTAAGTTATAATTAGTACATTGTTTTATTATTACGTTGAGATTCATTAGAAAATTAATTATTTCATAAAAATAATACATTGTTTTCTCATATAATTCTTTTTAATTATAATAATTTAGAATATCATCACTAAATGTTAATAATAAGTAAACAATATTTATTTGTTAGTTATAAATATAACAATAAATATTTTGTTTTAATATTGTGTTAAAGAAATGATTTTTTTTATTTCATGAAGATAGAGAATTTTAAACGATTGTTGAGTGTGAAAACTTACTATAGCATCTACAACCATCATTCTCTATAACATTTTAATAAAAAAATTAAATGGATGCTTTAAGTGGAATATTCAAACTACGTTATTCCAATTACAAAGGAAAGATTTTTTTTCCAGATCGTAATATTTTATTCCTCTATCAGTAAATAATCGATGAAAGTAAGAAAATGCCAAGAGCAGTTTTTTCAAAATTCCTCTTTCCTGTCAAATTTTCATTCTATCCTCAAGGATTATGAATAAATGAATAAAAACAAGAATGATTTTTTTTTCAAAAGTGGAATACATAAATATATAAAATATATTTATTACACCATTGTGTTTATAAATAATTTCATGGCCTTGTTTATAAATAATATCATGAATATCATCAACAGTATCGAAATAATACTTACTGTCACTTTAATAAACAAAGCATTTGGCAAAATTATTTAGTTAATGGTTTCATATACTCGCAATTTACCACAGATAAGATGGTTCTCATGGTTTTACACTAGAAAATTGTATACCTACGCTCTTCCAGTGTGGTGGCTGCCACTTCAGCACCAAACTGGCTCTCCCCCAACGTATTTTGGCACTTCACTCGAAAAAAATACCTGGTCTTGGGTCTCAAACCTCGTACTGTCAGGGTCGTCTCTGAACCGGGAACGGTGATTGGACCTCCTGCTACTTCATCTGCAAAGGGATTCATCCATAACTGCATTTTAAAGCCTACAATATGTAATATGTACAAGGTTTTATAATTTTTAATTGTAATTTTTTTTATAAATATACCGAGTAGTCGCAAATATTACAGAAAAATGTTTGATGTCAGTTATATATTTGTTATTTACATTAAATCTATTAATGTACTTATCAATAAAGAAGTATTATTGTTTTATATGCTAGATAATTAAATTTTCATAATTAGACATCATATTTTTATTATCATTACCTGACATTAGGTAAAATTTCATATTAAAATAGGAAATTAGAAATTCAATGGAATTGCTTGTTTATAAAATGTTATTAAAGAATTAAACGATTATCGCATAATAAACAAAGTATCTTATGTATGAGGCGTTGCGGATGCGAAGGGCAAAATTAACATCGAATAAGGTTTTCTCCATGAACTATATAAATAAACTTATTATTATAAAATAATTAAAAAATGAGTCATCCGACAACGAAAATACCTTGAACGCCTTTTTGTATGTTGATCTATTTCTACGTGCTCACAACGCCTCATAAAATGCTTTTATATCTGCAGCGAGTAACGTGTTAAAAAAACGAGTCATATCTTCAACCGAACTCGTTCAAAAATGAGTAATGTCTCTTCAAATATGGTGCAATTGCTATCATTTTTCAAATAACATATGTAAGAAGAACATATGTAAAAATAAATTATATGTTAAATATTTAATGAATTGAAACGTATTTTTTTAAATATCCATTTATTTTAAAAGTCTGCAATGGATTCAGCTTTTCTGCAGCTGTAGATTCAGCTAATCAGCTGCAATGGAATAAGTTATTTTGCAGTCTGCAGCTATTCTTAAAATAGAAATTCCGTTGCTTACTATTTATTTGTCTCCACATCAGAGTGTAGTGCAATATTGGAGAGTTTCCATCAAATGGCTTGTTCCATGTAAGTCTCACATTCCGACTTGATATATCATGCACTTCTAAATTTTGAGGAGCATCTGGTATATCTGAAAAGTAATTAAGCACTGGTGACTCTGGTATAATTATGAGTATAACGGTACAATCCTCTTCGAAAGATTACAAACATATTTTTTTTATATTTTTATTCTTCTTGGAATTAGTATGGAAGTAGCATGTGAAGTAATTTTATGCAGAGAGTTTGTACGTGTAAAACTATTGCAGTTATTCTGCTCACTTAGCATGTGAAAAGATAAAATGTTCATAGTTGCAAATAAATCACAATTTAAATTCTAGACACTAATAACAATGCAAAATAAACATTATCATTTTTCTGAATGGGAAAAGTAAAAAAAAAAAAGTCTACATTTTTAAAATTTTTTTTTAGAAAATGTAAAAACCAAATATATCTTATCGAAATAACAGTGAATTTTGCATTTTACTTCAATTTAATTAGAAGCATGTGCCAGGATAGTGAAATTTTAAGTGAATTACAATTAAAATATATGGTAAGTTTAGAATTATGTAGCAAATTTTGTAATTCATATAAATTTCTAAGTAATTTTTTTATCTCTACGATATTTATTACAAAAAAAAACCAAACATATTTCCCTTTTAAAATTGCATTAAAATTGATTGCTGATTGTTGTTAAAAAGTAAAATAAGCGTGAAGTCATATTTGTGAACAAATACTTTTAGGTATGAATATAAAAATAATAAACAAATGGAAAATTTTGGGATGATCAATTATGCATTTGGATACTTTAAAATTCGAATCAAATACTAAACCATTAATTATTTCATATTCCATATCCAATCCTTTATTTGTACTCTTATTAAATTACATTGTTTAGTTTTTATTGTACACAGACAAAAAAATGAAATATATGTTTGATGAATTTGATTTTCTTTATTTTATCCGTGGTTAAGTAACAGTTTCAAATATGAACTGACATCTTCATAAGTTTGTACAAGATTGCATTGTATGAAGCATTACAGGAAACGATGTAACGATTCTGTTATAATGAAAGGACAATATTTATATGATGAACTCAATTACATTGGAAATTGAAGACGTTATTAACATTTGAATTAATAACATGTTACTTGAAAATGGCCAGGTAATTACAAATTTACTGCACAGTTCTGTAGTAGTTTTAATAACACGAAAATCAATAAATTTAAATAAATCCAATCCTACTCATTTTTTAAAATACATATTTGTACTATTGCTACAAATTGTAATTGTATTTTTTACTTTGTACTTTACTACAAATTCTAATTGTACATTATACTTCGTACTTTGTACTTTACTAAAAACAGCAATTGCACTTTTTACTTTATACTTTGCGGATAAGTATAAATTGTAATTGTACTTTATACTTTGTACTTTACATCAAATTGTAATTGTACTTTATACTTTGTCCTTTACTACAAATTGTAATTGTACTTTTTGCTTTGTACTTTGTGCTTTAGTATAAATTGTAATTGTACTTTGTGCGTTACTACACATTTTAATTGTACTTTATACTTTGTACTTTACTACAAATTGTACCAATTTATTATTGTACTTCGTAAATATTTCAAATTTTCCTTCCTTTCTCTTTTTCATTATAGCTATTTAACATTATTAATTAGTGCATGTTATTTTTTATTATATCAAAGGAGATTGATATCATTTTTTAATTATTTTCTTAAATAACTTAGAAAATATATTTATCAGGTACTGCTTAATTTTCTCTCTCCGGAAAATCCTTTTTAATAAACAACAAAAAAAAAACGTCTCTCTATTATGTGAAAGCAAATTCTTCTCCTTTTAATCATATTAGTTATTATTAATTATCGTATTATTATTCTTTAATCAAATTAATTTTTAAATTATTATTTTATTATAACAGAAACGTTTCTGTTATAATGAAATGATTATATTAATATGATAAATTCAATTACTTTGGAATTTGAAGACATTATTAACATTTGATTTAATAACATGATACTTGCAAATGGACAAAGTAATTGGAAATTTACTATACAGTTCTGTAGTAATTTCAATAACACGAAAATCAAGAAATTTAAATAAATCCTATGTATAAATATATTCATTTTTTAAATTATTTTTACTCTTGACACAAATTGTAATTGTACTTTATATTTTGTACTATGTACTTCACTACAAATTGCAGTATTTTGTACTTTGTATTTTACTACAAATTGTAATTGTGCTTTATACTTTGTACTTTACTACAAATTGCACTAATTTTTATTATTGTACTTTATACTTTGTACTTTACTATAAATTGTAATAATTTTTATTATTGTATTTTAGGCTTTGTACTTGTAGTAAAGTACAAAGCAATAAATTGTAAATGTACTTTATTACAAAATTGTACTAATTTTTAATATTATACTTTATACTTTGTACTTTACTACAAAATTGTACTAATTTTTATTATTGTACTTTATACTTTGTACTTTACTACAAATTGTACTTTGTACTTTACTTCAAATTGTACTTTGCACTTTACTACAAATTGTACTTTGTGCTTTACTACAAATTGTAAATGTACTTTATTACAAAATTGTACTAATTTTTATTATTGTGCTAATTTTTATATTTATAAATATTACAAATGTCCTTCCCTTATCTTTTTCATTATAACTATCTAACATTATTAATTATTGCATTTCATGTTTTTGCGATATCAAAGGAGATTGATACCATTTTCTAATTATTTCCTTAAATAACTTTCAAATATATATTTATCAGGCAGTACTTAATATACTCTCTCTGGAAAAATCCTTTTTAATAAAAACAACAACAAAAAAAAAAAAAAAAAAAACGTCTCTCTATTATGTGAAAACAAATTCTTCTTCCTTTAATCATATTAAATGACGCGAAACACGGTCATTATTATGAAAATTATCCCTGCTGCACTGTCGAAAACATAACAATGATGCAATTTTAATAAGCGAAGTGATTTTTGTTGCACGAACGAACGGAATAAAATAATTATGGGGACTTTAACGAAAAAAAAAAAAATATTAACAACAGAACGCCGGTGTATAAACTAAGAACATAATCGTTTCTTTCATACCCCTAGAGATATCATTAGATTTCAATAACGCTCGATTTTGCGAGCCTATTTTTAATACTTTTTCCGTGAAACACGATTTAGCGTTCATTCTTTGGCGCATACATTCTTTCTTTTCGTTTCTGGCATCAAGAAATGAGATTCAAATATTGAAGCTCGGCACGCCAAAAGCGTCATTTGCACTCCACATTATGTGCCATAATGACAGAGTAATTAGAAATTCAATATCCTTGAAGGAAAATGATATCACTCGCAAAGACATACTAATCGCCTGGAGCTGATTGCCCTTTGGAATTACCTTTTTTTATGCCAGGCAGCAAATCAATGCAGGGCTTTTGGACGACGTTATTGCCATTTTGGAAATCTTGCTGGAATGTTACGTCTCGTAATTAGCTTATTTTTCGCGGAGGAATTTTGACTACCGAAAACTTCTTTAGGTAGAATTCCACCAATCTATTTTTATCTTATTATTTAGACTTTAATAATAATTTTAACGTCATGCTTATCAGTAAGAGGATTATGAGAATAATTCCCTATGACAATGCGGATGGTTCTTAAAAGTTGAAATCGATTTATTTCAATGTAATTCCCTCCTCGACTAAATAGTTCTTTTAAATGCGGTAATGGAATTACATTCTTGACTAGTTATAAACTTTCACAAATTGTGTTGGTTCTAATTAGTTCTCTTAAAAATTTTTTGAGGAAATTAAAATACCACATAATGCTGAAATCTGATTTTTGAATTGCAGTAAAAATATAATCATTGTCATGGTTTCCGTGCCTCAAAACGTTACAATAAAGAAGAGGACGAAAATATGAAGACATAATTATACAGTAAATCTAAAATTATCATGGTTCAACATTATGGTCGTAATACATTTTATTGTAGATAATTATTCAAATATAATTATTCATGGTAATAGCATAAAGGGAAAACTCGAGATGGAGATCGGAGATAAATTGGTCAGACATTCCTTTTATTAGTATCTGTAACTTCTTCTTACAATTACATGGAAACAAATGATCTACAAGACATTTCTTGATGAATTGAGGTACAGAACCTTTGCTTCTGTACGACTGTTTGCCACAAATGCTGACGACAATTTGTGTTTAACTGTATTTGGATCTCCATGTATAATTATGTATCATGAAAATTCAGCTGGATATGAACTAAAGTGCATACTAATCGCCTGGATTTGAAAACGCTGATTGTCCTTTGGAATTATCTTTTTTTATACCAGGCAGCAAATCAATGCAGGGCTTTTGGACGACGTTATTGTCATTTTGGAAATCTTGCTGGAATGTTACGTCTCGTAATTAGCTTATTTTTCGCAGAGGAATTTTGACTACCGAAAACTTCTTTAGGTAGATTTCCACCAATCTATTTTTATCTTATTATTTAGACTTTAATAATTTTAAGGCGCCATGATTATCAGTAAGAGGATTATGAGGATAATTTCCCTTGACAATGCGGATGGTTCTTTAAAGTTGAAATCGATTTATTTCAATGTAATTCTCTCCTGCACTAAATCGTTCATTTAAATGTGATAATGGAATTACATTCCTTGACTAGTTATAAACTTTCAAAAATTGTGTTGGTTCTAATTAGTTCTCTTAAAAATTTTTTGTGGAAATTAAAATACCACATAATGCTGAAATCTTTTAGAAAAGAAATAGCGTAACAAGGAATTGTGTGATATTTTCAAAATTAGCCAAGGCCTCATTTACATACAATGAGACATCAGAAGTTATTCTCATATGCAGTATCATAAACAATTATAATAAATTATAGGCAAAAATCTTATTTGGTAAAATCTATGTGATAAGTGATCAGAGAAGTTGCAGATAAGAGAATTACTTAATTGTTACTGTTACTATTTTTCTTTGTACAATCATTCTACATTTCATAAACTGAAAAAAGACTTAATGGCCAATTAAGGATCCGATAATAAAATAACCTTTTACAGAGTATTACAAACCTATATAGTATTATTTAAATTTATTTTGTGGTTTATGCTTTTCTGATGTTTCAAGTTGTGTCTTATTTTTAAAAGTGGTGTAATTTTTTTTAATTGCAGTTAAAATATAGTACAATATAACTATTGTAGGTACGGTGTCCATGCCTCAAAACATTAGAATAAAGAAGACGAGGTAAATGTGACAGCATAATTATGGAGTAAAACTACAAATTACCATGGTTCAACACTATGGTAGTAATGCGTTGCACTGTGCGTAATTATTGAAACATAATTAATTATAGTAAGTGCATAAAGGGGAAACCCGACATAGAGATCGAAGATAAATTGATCACACATTCCTTACTTCAATACCTGTAACATCTTGCAATTGCAACCAATAAACTATCTACAAAACATCTGATGATGAACTGAGACACCGAATTTTTGCTTCTGTTCGTTTATTTCCTACAAATACTGAAGAACACTTTGTGTTTAACTATAGTCCGTCTCCATGTATTATTTCATATGATGAAAAGTCAGCTATATATGAACTAAGATGCAATCATATAATTGTAAAAAGACTTTTGAGTTATATTTTACAGAATTATAATTAATTTTCTGCTTTCAAGTTATTTATTAGAAAATTATAAGGTACGGAAGTAGCATATACTTCATGCACCAGTATAATATCTTTTAATTATTAATGAGAATGTCACTAATTCAAATAAGTGCAAAACATATTAAAAACTTTGGATTTAATTATTAATATAAATTTAAAGTGTTTGTTAAAAACACAAATATTTCAATGTTTGATATGTTATTTAGAGTCTTCTGATGATAATAATTACTGCATCATGCTCGCTTTTTCAGATTCTTGATGAAATAAAAAGATTGTACTTCCTATTGGAAGGATTGGATTGGATGGGATTTTTCATTAACATACAAAGATTGGACTTCCTTTTCCACCATTATCTGAATCTGCGAATCATATTTTCAATTATTCTTCTCAAACCCAATAGACGGCTTTCTCAAAAAAGCTCAAGTTTTCATATATGTACCCATCTTCAACTAAATCACGTGAGTTTATAATACAATTTATCTTAATTCATATTAAGCTATCTCAATTTAAAATCAAACATGATAAGTACCATGCGGCTCAGAACATATTAAAAGTTTATTAAATTCCAATTTGTCTATAAAATTTATAAATAATGATTTTATACATAAAAAATAAATTCAAACCGAGGTAAACTATGCAGTGTTCGTTTGAATAATAGTCTTAGAAAAATCAGCTATATATGAACTACTTACTACTTATTACTACCCTTTATAATATAAGTTTGATAAGCTCTTGTGTAACGCATATTATCGTATTTTTATGCACCCGTTGTTTTTTACTAGATTCTTATATTTATAAAGCACATTATTAGCTTCAAATAGCAAACAAAGCAGTAAAAAAAAATCTTTATCTTCTCAAAAACGTGCTCTAAAGATGTCTTTTGACGAAGAAAGAAATCAATCACCTAAGTAATTGATTTTGCAATACTTAAAAAAATTTGCCCAGACGCCATTTTTTTTCTTAATAGATTCTTATCCCATTGAATTAAGAAAAAAAAAAATCAAGTTCGTGTAGAACATGTCACATTATTAATATTTTTTTTCCTTTTAAATATACTAACCTTGTACTGTTAATTGGATATTCATAGAATCTTCGCCATAATCGTTAATGGCCGTGCAAGTGAACAGGGCCGAGTCCTTCCTCTCAGCTTTCTCAATAATCAATTTCGTTCTATCGCCATCCACTAGTTCTTCGTTCACCAGTCTGTACCTAATATGGCATAAAATAGCAGGATATATATATGCAATCACTTATACATAAAAGCTTTGTTAAAGGGAAAAATTTCCATTATTTTTTATTATTTTATTTTCTTTGCTTCTTCGACTTTATCGGCGAAAAGTCACTTTCTAAACTCTTTGATAAATGTCGGTGCTGGTATTAATTGGATTTCCGATAAAGTTGTTGAGGGCGTGCAATTTAAAATCAGAAGAACTTGTCATTTTTGGCCCTTGTCACATAAAAGGATCTAGAAGAAGTATCTTGGGCTTAAGCGATAGAGTTTGTGTGCTTGTGCCTCTTAGTAATAATAACGGTTCGGTAGGATGTCAATTCTAATTTGATCTTTATCTAGAGGGTAATTTGATTTTTTTGGAATTTTTTTTCTTCTGAGTATTACTTTGGTTTTTTTAGTGGGAAACACATATAAAAATGCATAATAATGATAGAAATGAATGAAGATGAACCAATAGTCAAATATTAAAATAAATATGATTCTTTTATGCATAAAATGTAAACATGAAGTGAATTATTAAAGTTATCTGCTACATTTGAAATTAATTTATTTATCAAATAGTTACAATTGATTCCACTAGAAGCAACTCCTTTGGAGGAACCATAATTTAACTTAATTTCTTCTGATTCAATTCTATGTGCTTTGATTATTTATTAGCATTTGTCTGATTCTTTTGTTCCATTGTAAACATCCCATATAAAGACAAATAGTACAGAAAAATCATACACTTTCCATGAATTTTCCATGAACACATTTATCTAGAAAACTTTTATGGGGTATTGTCATGTATTTTCTGTGGAGAAAATGGAGGACATTTAAGAATAATTTTCAGTAATTATGCATTTTCGACAAATTAAAGTCGAAAGTTGTCTAAGAATGTCAACGCGATATCATCTGCTAAAACTGAAATTACTTTATTTATCAAAAAGTCACAATTGATTTCCCTAGTAACTACTGCTTTGAAGGAGGCTTAATTTAACTTAATTTCTTCAGATTCCATTCTATGGGCCTTGATTAATTTATTAGCATTTGCATTATTCTTATGTTCTATTGTAACCATCACAAATAAAGAAAAAATAGGGTAAATAAATTAATAGGACAGAAATATCATACACTTTCCATCAATTTTAAACAAAACGTTTATGGTGTATGCCGTATATTTTCTGTGGAGAAGATAATAATTTTATGGAAAATATTTAAGAATTTTCATTAATTATTCATTTTCAACAAATCACTGTCGAAAAATTATCTACGACTCTCAACACGATATCAACTGCTACAGTTGAAACTACTTTATTTATCACAAATCACTGTAATTGATTGTACTAGAAACAACCCTTTTTGAAGAGACGTGGTTTAACTTAATTTTTCAGATTCAATTATATGTGTATTGATTATTTTATAAGCATTTCTATGATTCTTATGTACTATTGTAACCATTACAAATAAAGAAAGAACATTTGCAGAAAATGAAACCGGATCAGATAAAAAAATCAACTAACCAGTGCGAAACAATTAATGATAATCCTAACAATATATTAACAATTTAACGGTCAACAACAAATTTTTAATGTGAAATTTTTTGATTAAAATAAGTCATAACTCAATAAATATGAATAAGCTTTGTTATTTTTTATTCTTGCTAACATTTTCTATATCATTTCTTTAAATAATTATAAAATCCTTTCGACAGAAATAAAGTTTACCCTTTTTCTTATGACAGCATTTACAAACTAAGTACAAAATAAAATAGCTTTTATTCGAGAAAAATGAAGGTATTTAGAAACAACATACAATGTGTTGTTTCTTATCCTACTGAGTAGACAGCTACATCTAAACCAAGTCCACGAACCTATGACAAATCATGATAAAGGGTAAAAATGCAGCTTCTTTTTTGTCCTTGACCTTGCTGCACAAAGATATGGGACACTCAAAGGAGGAAGTCTGACTTTACTCCCTGTCTGTTATACCCCCGGGCACTGGATACCCATTTTAGTCGCCTTTTACGACATGCATGAGCTACAAAGGGGCTATTTTAACCCCGATATACACGGGAAACCAACAATGTTTATTTTTGTAAGGGAATGCATAAACAAGACCATATAAGCACAATTTAGTTTTAGCTAATGATAATTTACAGAAAGTATTCATTTATTTCTTAAAAGTCTTGATTAGAGAAAGAGAAATTCTTACTTCTAGTCGACGTGGTATTATAAAGATAACAACTTGTAAACTGGTTTCGAATCATCATTTGAAAAAATAAAACATGTTTATTTATATCCTTAGTTTATTTATAAATCATTACCTTACTTTAAAATCCATTAAATAACTTTTTAATTGATGGTAAGAGGAAATAACAGTCACAATATTCAAAATACATTTTTTAAACTAAGCTTATTTACTCAGTGCATTAGAAAATTAGTGTTTCCTTTTTATGCATGCTGAAACAAGATGTAATAAATTATAAAAACGAACTACATTTAAGTCATCTTTTGTAATTAGAAATTATAGCCTAACAGTTGCATTTAAAATAAAGCAAAAATTAAGGTAATTTATTTTCGGCCGAATTTAATTTTTAAAAGTAGCGTTTTAATTTATTTCATATTAAAACTGCATTACTTAATGTTTGCAAAGATTTTAGTTTAATCATAAGAATTCTTCAAACAATTAAAAAATAAAAAATAAAAACTCTTAACGTAATGAAAACTCTTTCTTTTCAAAGTCATCTTCCTTAATCTCTTCCTCACATAAATTAAGAACAGTCAATTCAGAAATTCTTGAAAAATTCGAAACACGTATGAAATTCATTTTTTTTCCCCTAACAGCCAAAGACATACATTTTGAAGAGAGAGAGAGAGTAAAAAAAAAAGACAGAAAGAATTTAAATTCCAAGGTCTTTTCTTTCTTTTTTTTTTTTTCCATCCCTTCATAGCAGAAGTTTTTCGATTAATTTCAATCTTTTATGCTGAGGTTAAGATGTAGCTTATGAAAGAAAACGTCAAGTTCCAACTGCTATGCCTCTGTAAACATTGATTAACACGAGCGATAGCTCCTGAATTATTCAAGAAACAAAGAAAAGTGAAGGAAATTTAAACATTAAATTGAATTCTTTAGATTGTCAGTCATGCACGAATATTCTAAGGGAACCAAGATGATTTTTTTTCTTGCTTTTACTGAATCCTTTTGTTTCGCCGAGTAAGAGATAGATTCGAGTGGCTTGTTTGATCGGGGACTTTTCATTTTTCAGCGAAGCCCTTGAGAACTTTAATTATATCTTTAGAATGCATTCAGAAGTTGAGTTTAATAAGGAATTTGTTTTACAATATTGCTGGATGACGACTATGTTTCTGAGCAAACTTTTGTTTTACTATTAATTTTTTTTTTACATAAATATTGGGCAGATACATTGTGAAAGAAATTTTATTCATCTCTCATTATTGTGGGCTTATGTTAACCTAGGAATTCTATTTCAACTAATGGTTCCTACTTTAGAATAGAATTAATGGTGATTGTTTTCAATTTTTTGTTAATAAAAGAAGCAAAATGGAAACCATACTACTGTGCCCAAAAAATAAGACCAATTTTATTTTTCAAAAAGACTTAATTTATTCTTCAAATTTATTTCGTCGCCTTCAAACTAATCCCCTCCGGACGTAAAGCTGTTATGCTAGCGTTTTTTCCAATCCTCAATGCATGCTAAATAGTCATGCTTAATTAGATGGCCTTTAAAGCGCGCGGCGATTCAAGTTGAATCTCTTCAATCGATTCAAAACAGTGTCTCTGTAGTGGTCTTTTGAATTTAGGTAATAGCCAACAATCGCAAGGGGTGAATACGGTGGTAGTGGAACGATGGGTTTCATTTTTGGCTAAAACGTCACGAAGAATCAATGCAGTGTAAGCTGGAGCATTCAGTATTTTCGGTACCAATAGAGATTTGACGCGTTTGAGGGACAAAATGGAATTGACCGATCCTTTTGAAATTCCAACATCATAAGAAAGGTCTCTAATTGTAAATCGATGGTTTGCAAGCACGAAATCTTTAATTTTTTGGACGTGAGTTCATCTGTTGAGGTTGATGATCGACAAGAGGGCTCTTCGTCTTCAACGCGTTCTCTATATTCTTTGAAATGTTTATGCCACTTCTAAACATTTGTTTCCGATATAGGAATGCCTTCTGGAGCATTCTATACAATTCCGCAATAAAAATTTAATGCAAGTTCTTTGATCAATAAATTCAGACATTTCAAAAATCGCCGGAATCAGTTTTAGCGCCTCACAAAGCCAAACGTAACTCAAACACTAATGAATATTTTAACGTCAAATTTCCCACAGATGTCAAGGACAGTGCCAACAACCTAAGAAAGAAAATAAATTAAATTCCTTAAGCCCCGGGAATTTTAAATTGAAAATTGGTCTTACATTTTGGACACAGTAATACACTTAGTGGTGATTGGTTTCAAGTTTTTGTAAATAAAAGAAGCAAACTGGAAACTATACACTGAAGTGACAAAAGTCATGGGATACCTCTTAACATCGTGTCGGCCCTCCTTTCGCCCGGCGAAGTGCAGCAACTCGACCTGGCATGGACTCAACAAGTCGTTGGAAGTCTTCTGCAGGAATATTGAGCCATGCTGTCTCGATAGACGTCCATAATTGTGAAAGTGTTGATGGTGCATGATTTTGGGCACGAACAGACCTCTCGATGATGTCCCATAAATGCTCGATGGGATTCATGTCGGGCGATCTAGGTGGCCAGATCATTCGTTGGAATTGTCCAGAATGTTCTTCAAACCAATCGCGAACAGTTGTGGCCCGGTGACATGGCGCATTGTCATCCATAAAAATCCCATCGTTGTTTGGGTACCTGAAGTCCATGAATGGCTGCAAGTGATCTCCAAGTAGCTGAACATAAGCATTTCCAGTCAATGTTCGGTCCAGTCGCACCAGAGGACCAAGTCCATGCCATGGAAAAACAGCCCACACCATTACGGAGCCACCACCAGCTGGATCAGTGCCTTGCTGACAGTTTGGGTCCATGGCTTCGTGGGGTCTGCGCCACACTCGAACCCTACCATCAGCTCTTACCAACTGAAATCGTGACTCATCGGACCAGGCCACGGTTTTCCATTCATCTAGGGACCAACCGATATGCTCAAGTGCCCACGAGAGTCGCTGCAAGCGATGTCGTTCTGTCAGTAAAGGCACTCGAGTCGGTCTTCTGCTGGAATAGCCCAAAAAAGCCAAATTTCTCCGCACAGTTCTAACAGACAAGTCCCTCCCACATTGATTTCTGCGGTTATTTGACGCAGTGTTGCTTGTCTGTTAGAATTTACGACTCTTTGCAGACGTCGCCGGTCTCGGTCGTTAAGTGCAGGCGGTCGGCAACTGCTCGGTCCATGGTGGGATGTTACGCCTGAAATTTCATATTCTCGGCACACTCTTGACACAGTGGATCTGGGAATGTTGAATTCCCTAACGATTTCCGAAATGGCATGACCCATGCGTCTAGCTAAAACTAACATTCCACGTTCAAAGTCTGTTAATTCCCGTCGTGCGGTCATCATCACGTCAAAACCTCTTCACATGAATAACTTGAACAGAAATGAAAGCACTGCGTATTTATACCTGTTCTACGCGATGCTACTGCCATCTGAAAATTTGCATATTGCTATCCCATGACTTTTGTCACTTCAGTGTATATCGCCGAAATAATTTCAGATATTGGTTCTGCCAAAAATTATGATACAAACATAGGTTTCTATTAATATCTTTATATATATAGTACTTTTTTACATGTGTTTGTCTCTGAAATTCTCCTAAACGGCTGGTCAGTTTTGATGAAATATTTTGCATGTGTGTGACAAAATATGGAGATTGTTTTTTATGATATCCTCTTTACTTTAAGTTGCCACTAGATTGTACTGCAGTATATCAACTTTTATACAGTTCAAATAACAGCTATGAAAATTGGTAATAATATATATTCGAGTATGGAAAATATGTTCGCACTGTGAACTTTATTGTTACTTACCAAGAGATGGTGCTGCAGCATAGTATGTGCATATATTGGAACGGGGACTGTTCATTTTTCAGTTAAGTCCTTGAGAACTTAATCATATCTTTAGAATGCATTCAAAAGTTGAGTTTAATAAGACATTTATTTTCCAATGTGTAACAATATTGTTGGAAGACGAATTTGTTTCTGGGTAAACTTATGTTTTATTATTAGATTTTTTTTACATAAAATAATAGGCAAATACTTAGCGAAAGAAATTTTATTCGTGTTCCATTTGTTGTGGATGTCGTTAGTCTAGAAATTCGATTCCCACTGGTGGTTCCTACTTTAGAGTAGATTTAATAGTGATTGTTTTCAAGTTTTTGTTAGTAAAAGAAGCAAACTGGAAACCATATATTACGCATATAATTTCGGATATCGGATTTGACAAAAATTATGATACAAATATAGGTTTCAATTAATATCTTTATATAAATACTTCTTTTTTACATGTGTTTGTCTCTGAACTCCTCCTAAACGGTGGACCGATTTTAATGAAATTTTTTGCGTGCGTGTGACAAAACATGGAAAATGTTTTTATGATATCCCCTTTGCTATAAGTTGTCGCCAGATTGTGCAAGATAGATAGATAGAGAGATAGAGAGCGCGATAATCTGCAACTGCAATGGGTTTTTCTATGGAAAAACAAATATAATATTGATATTATACCGATAAATATTTAAAATTTATAAAGATTATTAAAAATAATGAAATTTAGATAGTAGTAAAGATTTAGATTTAGTAAAATAGAGAAAATTTAAAGTTGTTTTAGGCAGTTTACGAATAAATAAACTACAAAGTACAAACATCCGCTTGACGTTATTTTAACATTTTATTCTTATATTATTTCTAATTAGCTAATCGCTTATTGTTAGTGACATTTTTTTATCATAGATTTCATAGTTTTAGGTACATAGCAGCAATCCATATAAAAAATCATTTTTCAGTATATTATTAAATTAATTTATTTACGATTGTTAACTGAGTCTATATTTACTAATTAAATTTTCCAATTTAAAGCATAGTAATGAAATAGTTATATTTATTTATTTATACCTAGGTTCTGATGATGGTTCGATAACGACACCTTGTTTTCTCCAAATAAATGACATGGGCCTGTTTCCATAAGAACTGCATTCAATCAGCGTTCTCTCACCTCTTCTACTTCCCAGAACTTTAAACTTAAATTGAAATTGTGGAGCACCTAATGAATCATAAATGAATCATAAATTAGAAATATATAATCATTAGTAGACTTAATGTTCAATAAAAATCAACAGACAATGCAATAAGTATAATACAAAATGTAATTATTGCAATTTATTTATTTATGACATATAATAGAAGAAATTGAATATTAGAAGAAAATATGTTTTATTTAAAAAATTTTTATGACTAATTTATTAAGTTTATAGATGAATATTTTAAAACTTATTTATTTATTAAAATTATTGTGTAAGATTTAGATATAGATTGTAATGCTTATTTTTTTACATGGAAAATATTTAATACTACTGAATGAATACCTACCTGGAGATTGAATACCTACTAAATAAGTATAATTTTTGCTTCATGTAAATAATTTATATAATTAATAATTATAAGTATACATAACTGTTCTAGTTCAACTGCAGTAACAGCTAAATTTGATTTTATGCTGATATACAAATTTTAATTGTATCAGCTTTTAATATAATCAAAAAATAATTTATATATAAAGACCTAACTGGAATAACATTTTGTAAATTTCAATGAACACTCGTTGTACTGCAGCTCCCAAGCCTTCTCTCTATAAGAATATAGTTTCCTATACAAAAATTACATTAAATCACTGCATGTAAATGCAAGAAGGTTATGAAAATAATAATTCATTAGTGTAAAAAATCGACTGAAAATATGATACTGATTAACGACTTTCTGCAAATAACTTTTTATGATCATTTACTCAATGCTATACATTATTTACTCAATAATATATTTAATGAATAATAGTATTATGTTCAATACTATACTGATATTTATATTAATACTATTCCTACAATACTAACTAATACATAGACTAGCATTCATTCAATATTATAATACATTTTTTTATATTCAAAACAAAGCCATTAATAAAAATCATTTAAAGTAATTTAAAAAATTGTGACACTATACAATTCTTAGAATAAATCATTATAATTGCAACGTAGACTCATATATTCTGCCATAGTAAACACATACATTAAATTGTCTCTTACAAATAATTGCATTTTTAAGGTATTTTTAACGTGACGCAGGCTTAATGTAACCTTTTTTATATAAAATATTTTGCAAATTTTTTTTTTAGCTAAATACATTTGTCTCAGTAAAAATAACAAAATTTTAAACAATTTTCATTTCATTCAGAATACTAATAAACTTGCCCATTTTATAAACAAAGATAATATTATTTTGTCTAAGAAAAACTTGAATTTAAAACTCAAATGCTAGTTTTGATATTTGTATTATTTATTTGAAAAAATTTATTTTAATAGTAGCATTTATGATATCTTTAAGAATATCTAAACATACCAGGCTAATTATCAAGTTTTGCAAAAGCCAGTAAAAATAACTTTTTCTATTGTTTGCTATTTAAGTAGGTTCATAAATAGTAAAGTAACACAAATTTGTTAAAAAAAAACTTGTATATTTTCTTAAATTTTACCTGCTTAAATTTATTGGTGAGAATGTCAAATGCAGAGAAGCTATTTTGAATTTCGTAAGAAGTTTGAAAGCTTTAGTTTTAAAACTTTGCTGCGAATTTCTAAAGTTCCTTACATTCTTGACAAGCAGAAAGTTTAAAGCTTTGATTTAATATGTAGATAGGATGCCTTCATACTTTTACTGAAAAGTGTTTGGGTGTCCTTCTGGAAAACTTGAATTTCTTCCTGTCTCTTCACACCAAATTATTCATTTGCAAACTTGGTAGAAAAGGGCAGAAATTTGTTTATGAGGATATAATTATTTTCTCGAATTCGTAAAAATTAGGTAAACAAAATTGTAGATGACCTTGAACATATTAGGAAGTTTAAAAATTAAACAATCAATCAAAATTTCATTTTAAAAATAGTTTAGGAATATTTTTTGTTCTTTTTTGTTGTTGAAAATTTTTTAGAAAAAGGAAAAATTCAATCTAGGTTGAACTAGTCCCAGAAATTTTCATACAGATGATTTTTAATATTTTTATTTATTTTTATTTTTTTTTTTTTTGTATTTTAACATTTGCATATGTAAAATGCAAATGTTAAATTACTGATAATATTGTCATCTTCTCCTCTTCAAATTTGATTTGGTAAAATTGCTGGAATTGGGGAAAATACTAGATGTAATTTATACAAATATTTCGATAGCCTTGAAAATATTAAGGTTGGCATATTGTTTTGCTGTTTTTTTAAATAAAGATTATAATTCTTCTCCCACGTACAAAAAAAACCTCCTTATGTTTGAAATTAATAATGTATTATAAGATGTAATATACATAGATAACATTTAATAGTATTATCACTACCATTTTGTTTTAATAAAACATACTGTTACGAAGATGATTAGTTAATAAATAATTAATTGTTTAATTTTCAGTTTATATTTGATTCATTAGGTAATATCTAAAAAATAACCCAAATATGCATTATATTTTATGTAAACTAAAAATGCTGCCAAAGTTGAAATGTTAGATAATAGATCTTACACAAATTTAAAATAAAAGATAATTTCTTGTCTAGTATAAAACAGCTTTCAGTTTCAGAATACCAAGAGGAGATATTACCACTACCACAAAAATTCAGCAATTAACCCTGCGAACAGCGAGCTAAGTGTTCTAACTTTAACTGTCACAAATTAGTTAATTCTGATTTCAAAATTTTATTTGATTTATTTAACGTTATTTGTCCCCAAATCTTTTGCTTTTTTATTCAAATTCCCTGTTTTCCCTATAGCTATAATCCCCTATAGCTAGATTCTTATTAATTTGTTTAATTTTGAAAATAGAAGGTGTTTTACTTTGTTTGAAAAGCTCCTTGCACAAATTTCAAACAGACAGGGAATAGTGTTTCTTCACAAAGGACAAATTTATAGATCTGTATTATTTTTATTGAGCTTCTCATAAGAATTTATAAACACAGAAATAATTCTGAAGCTTATTGAATAATATATCGATTATCACTAGTCCCATCAATGTGAAAGATGTAGATCTTGCTTGATGTAAAAGAGATTAAAGGACAGGTCAAACTTATAAATTTGTTTGATTTGTCATTTGCACGCAATTTGAATTATCATTCCTGTCTAAAATAATGATACCTAGGTTGTAAAACATATTACCTACAAACTAAAAAGTATTGTACATGTAAAAAAATTGCGACTAAATAATTTCCTTTTCATATTATTTGAATCTATTTTCTTTACATTTCAAATCTCTTGATTCAATATTTGAATTTTTCTTTAATTTTGTAATAAAATGTATCTGTGCACTCATTTGATAAAATTGTTTAATCATACTTTATACTTAAAATATCAATTTTATAGAAGCATCTCAAATTCTACAAAGCCTTCAAACTCAAATTAACTATTTAAAGTGTGGACTGTACAACAACACTTGCATGAATGAACAATTAGCTATTTCATAATTCATTTATTAAAAACGTGAATAACTTATTCAGTAATGGGATTAAATATTTTTGGGCAAATTAATGAAAATTATTCTGATAGATCAAAATCGGAAAATTTTTAAATTCACAAATCTAACAAAAAAATCAATATTTTAAAGTAAATATTTTTCAGTGCTACCAAAATGACTTTTCAAATAAATTTTAAAATATTTTTAAAATAATGAATTCTTCATCATTCCTATATTTTATGCTGGAAATTATAATTTGAAAAAATACGCATCTGCATTAAAATATTTTGCTCAAAATGAAATAATTTGTTTCTTCAAATGCTGCTTCTTGAAGATTTATTCAAAATTTTTGAAAAGAATGAAAATTTTAGTTATCAAGAAAAAGAATTACTGTGTGCCATAATTATATAGAATATTTTTTCACAAAATAAATTAAATTTATTTTAAATTATATTTTAAATTACTTTCTTTCAAATTACTTAGAATATATTATTTAATCTTATGAAAAGTTATAATTCTGTTTTTTTATTCGTACCCTAAAATAAGAAAAAAACTACAATGCAGAAATAATAATTATTCTGAAAATTAAAGCTATTTTTTACAATGGAAAATTTAATTTTACAGAGAAAGATTTGTTTTAAAAGTGCTAAAAAATACCACAAGTACAGTATAATAAACATAATTTGTTAAAAATATTTGGAAAAAAAAATGATTTAAAAAAATTGATTATTATTTATTATTTATTTTTTTATATTATTTATTATTATTATTATCTTATTATTTATTATTATTTAATATGATTCAAAAATATTTAAATCATATTTGTAAAGGTAGTTGATTATTATTCCAAAGTTAGATTTATCTGCATTTTTTCATGCACTACATGGGAATACCTTACTTAAACATTAAAGTTTAACAAACGATATTTCTAATAAATTTTTAAAAATACTAAACTTTTTATGTGTTTCTAATAAAGCACTACAAATAAATACTGAATAATTTGCAATGGAATAAATTAACAATTTATTTACATAGATACAATGCAACGAAAAAATTAAAGTAAATAACTCAGTTTCCTTCGAAGACTCTTTACTGAGTTATTTTTTTGTTATGGAACATTCAATTTTATAGGAAAATATTTATTTTAAAAATGCCCAAAAATACCAAATAGAAATAATCATAATTTGTTAATTTAGATCACATTTGTAAAGTTAGTTGATTATTATTCCAAAGTTAGGTTTATCTGTATTTTTCATGCACCTTACAGAAACATTTAAGTTTAACACAGGATATTTCTATCAAATTTTTATAGATAGTAAACTTTTTATGTGTTTTTAATAAAGCACTAAAAATAAATTCTGAATAATTGCAGAGGAATAAATTGCCAATTTATTTACATAGACACAATGCAACGAAAAAGTTAAAGTTAATAACTCAGTTTCCTTCGAAGACTCTTTACATAGAAAAACTTTACATAGTAATTTTTTTACTATAGAAAAAAATAATTTTACAGAAAAAAAAAAAATATTTTAAAAGTGCTAAAAACACCTGTAAGAAATAAACATAATTTCCTAATTCACATCATATTTGTAAAGGTTGTTGATTATTATTCCAAAGTTTGAAGCAAGATATGGAATTTCCTTACTTAAACATTCAAGTTTAACAAAGGATATCTCCCTTAAATTTTTACAAATACTAAACTTTTTATATGTTTCTAATAAAGCACTAAAAATAAATACTGAATAATTGCAAAGGAATAAATTAACAATTTATTTGCATAGACACAATACAAAGGAAAAGTTAAAGTAAATAACTCAGTTTCCTTCGAAGACTCTTTACATAGAAATGTATCCAAGTAGCAAGCTGAAAAAATTTGCATTTGGATCAGTTCTTTAACTCTAGTTCAAATACTTCTTCCAAGTAGACGAAATGTTTTCGCTTGATAATTTCGAAGACTGCTGCTTATATATTGCTGATTTTCTTTCACTGTGCAAAGTTCCTTCCAAAATGAAAGAATTAAGCAGAGGTTTACTTATTTATTTCGTTTTTTCTTCTTTTGTTGAGGAAATATACGGCATTGTGTGGAACACAGTCGAAGTCGAGAAAGAAAATGAGAGTTAAAAAGCAATTTCTCTTTTTTGATTTGAACTTTCGTCAGCACGGAATTCAAATGTAAAAATTCTTTTTTCTTCTTCTTGAATTCAAATGGGTAGTTAAAACAGAAATGGATCTCTTGCGAAATTCATTATATGCGTTGCAGTTGTACCACCGACTTTAAATCAAACATGGAAAAGCAAAACAATAGTTATAATGTGCAAATGAGAGTTTTCAGATTAATCTAAAGCAGTATTTGGATTGCTTTTCAAAATAATTTTTTGCATGGATTCATTTATAATGAAAAATTTCCAACTTTATTAGAATCCTTATATCCTACTAGCTCAAATAATATATTTGGAATTTTGTTGTTATAGAAAGAAATCTTATTGAACTATGATATTGTTACGAAAATCCTTTGTAAAAATTTAAATGAAATCTTTATTTTAGTCAATTAATAGTTTTTATAAATGATTATTATTTAAAATATAAATCGTTAAGAATCCATTTTTTAGAAAAAAATTATCAAAAAAGCCAAATTGTTGTAAAAAGTGAAGCAATAAAAATGTACCTAAGTTGGTAACATATTAGGTTGGGGAAAAAGAAATCCATTATTTTTTCGATAGATGGCTGTAGTGATCGATATCACGTAAAGTATCAATTAAACAATTTCAGATTTATGCTCGTTAGAAAGGTGGCACTTCGTACTAAAATAATTCTTTTTCTGTTTTTTGTTTGGTCCATTCAGTTGGGAGTTACAGGGTGTTAAAAATGGAAGTGAACAAAGAGAAAATTCGGTACATTTTACAGTTTTTCTTTGACAAAGGCGAAAATGCAAGCCAGGCGGCTAAAATTGTGAATGGTGTTTATGGTTCCGATACTGTAACAGCCAATTATGTGCAATTTGGTTTCGTAGATTCCGTTCAGGAATTTTTGATGTTAAAGATGCACCTCGCACAGGTAGGCCGGTCGTCGAAAATGTCGATAAAATCGGAGAAATGATCGAAGTTGACCGGCATGTTAGGAGTCGTAACATCGCCCAGGAGCTAAAAATCGACCATAAAACAGTTTTAAACCATTTACACAAAGCTGGATTCAAAAAGAAGCTCGATGTTTGGGTGCCACACCAATTAACAGAAAAACACGATGGATCGAATTTCCATCTGCGAAGCCTTGGCCAAACGGAATGAGATAGACCCATTTCTTAAACGGATGGTGACTGGAGATGAGAAATGGATCACATACGATAACCCTGTGCGAAAAACGATCGTGGTTAAAGAGCGGTGAAGCACCTCAAACGGTGGCCAAACCAGGACTAACGGCCAGGAAGGTTCTGTTATGCATTTGGTGGGACTGGAAGGGGATTATTTATTATGAGTTGCTTCCATATGGCCAAACGCTAAATTCTGATCTCTACTGTCAACAACTGGACCGTTTGAAGATAGCGATTGACCAGAAACGGCCAGAATTGGCCAACAGGAGAGGTGTCGTGTTCCACCAGGACAACGCTAGGCCACACACATCTACAGTGACTCGCCAGAAACTTCGAGAGCTTGGTTGGGAAGTTTTAATGCATCCGCATACAGTCCGGACTTGGCACCAAGCGATTATCATCTTTTTTTCTTGCATTGCAAAATTTCTTTAATGATAAAAAATTGGCATCTAGGGAGGATTGTGAAAATCGACTACTAGAGTTTTTTGCAAATAGAGACCAGGACTTCTATGAGTGAGGCATTATGAAGTTACCTTTAAAATGGCAACAAATCATACAACAAAACGGTGCATATTTGACCAAAATCGGACAATCCGAAGCATGTTAAATAAAGTCCTGAAGTTCATATAAAAATAATGGATTTCTTTTTCCCCAACCTAATATTTGGTAACCTAGATATTTGGTGATATTATTGTTAATTCTGATTAAACCTTTGATACTGGCCAACCTACAATCTACAAATTGACTTAGCATGACTCAAGTATTAAAAATTTATATTATCTTCTAGAAAGGGTAGAAGCGTAGAATCAAATGACAATAAATACAAAAAAATCATGAACATTTTACATTCCATTAAATATTCAATCAGCCCTTTCAGAAGGTTTCTTGTTGATATTCTTAAAGCAATTTTTGCTATATTTTTCGTTGCTGACGTGTTAAAACATATAGAAATTAATGAGTTTATGAATCTTCATATCATTTTAGCTACGATACTGTTACGAAAACTTTTCGTAAAAACGGAAATGAATTCTTTATTTTATTTAATTAATAGTTCTTATAAAATATTATTACTAAAAATATAAATCGTTAAAAAAACTTTGTTTAGAAAAATTGTGGCAAACATATGCAGAAAAAAGTGATGCAATAAAGTATAGCTAAGAAACATATTTGGTAATCAATCTGATTAACAACAAGTTTGGAGAGATATTTGGTGATTCTATTTATAATTCTGAATAAACCTCTGATACTGACCAACCTAACAATCTAAAAATTGACTTACGATGATTCAAGTGTTATAAATTTATATTATCTTCTAAGGGTAGAAGCTTAGGATCAAATGACCATAAATACCAAAGTAAATAAATAAATATTCAAAATAAAAAAAAAAAAAAAAAAAATTAATGTGAAAATTCTACATTTTGTCAAAAAACCAATCAGTCCTTTTACAAGGCTTATGGTCCTTTTACAAGGCTTATGGTAGATATTCTTACAGAAATCTTTTTACTGTGCTTTTCGCTGCTGACGAGTTAAAACGTAAGGTAATTAACGAGTCTAAAAAAGAATGCATTTTCCGATAGAGGTTGCCTATCCCACATGTCAATAGCAACATCTTGACCAAATATGTGAATCCGACTGACGATTCATGATAAAGGTTAAAAAATGAATCTTTTCTTGTTCTTGACCTTGCTGCACAAAAACCTGGGACACCCAAAGGGAGAAGTCTGACTTCACCCCACTTCGGTGCATGGTTTACAGCGGAGCTTTTCAAACCCAAACTCCCACGGGGTATATATTTCGAAATAATAGTAGAAATAGTTTCAAAATACTGGTAGACATAATTAATTCCTTAGAAACTAGTATTATTTTAAAATGTCTCATGTCATATAAACCCCGCCAATTTTTATATTAAGTTGTTGTAAATTGTGTCGTATTGCAAAAATATTCTAATCCGGATTTCAGTTATTATTAAAATATTAACTTTCCTCATAATATTTTTAAATATTTAATGCTTTTCTGTTAAAATATGTATATATTCGAATTTTCTATAACTTTCCATCATATTTGAATATGAAATTTACATGAACATATCCATTAGACGAAGTAGCTTCTTTTCATTTATAAATATATACGAAATATATTTTGAGATAGAATTTAATTTTGCATGTCTTCCACTAAGAGTATTAAAGAATTCCTAAGATATTTGAATATAGGTAAAACATAAATTTAACCAAATGTATTTCATGAAAAACTGTAAGATTCCATTTGCGATACGTATCTCAAATATTAAATAATTCATGGATTATGTACATTTGCATGATGAATTTAAATCTAAGTTCGGTTAAACAAAATAAAAAATGTTTTCTTTATATTCGATGTTCTTTTGAAATTTAAAAAAAAGTAGAAGCAAACTGGAATAGACTATTAATAAAGAAGTATATATATATATATATATATATATATATATTAAAATTAAACTTATATATGTATATATACGCAGTTTTAATTTTAATTTTATTCTTGCATTAAAACTGAAATTCTCACAGATATGCATATGGAAAATTTCAATAATAAAGAAATTGTAGCTAAATATTTTATTTAATGTACTGAATTCATAAAAAACATTTTTAATTTGCTATTTAATTAAAGTAACCTATCTGAATATTGCTCTCTAAAAAAAGCCGAAGTGAGGATGTTATATACAACTAATGACTTTACTTCGGTTCAAATAATAAATATTTAACAATGGTAACAGCTTTATAATACAGGAATTATAAGAAATAATGAAAGTTTTAATTTATAAAAATGAGAATAAAGAATAATTTTTACTTGTTATACATTTATTTTAATTAAAATTTAAAACAAATGAAATTCTGATATTGATTTTATTAATCAGTGGCAATGTGCTTCGTAATATTTCGTGTTAATTAAAATTATATTGCTATGGAAATCTATTGTAATAATAAAAATGATTATTTATTTGTAGCTAATTAATCGTTGCTATAGTTAATTATTTAAATTATTTAATTAATTCTTCCTATATTAAAAATTATTTTATTTTGCAAAAATGAATCAAAATTAGACGATACAAATTTCAGCACTAAATATATTGCCAAATGGGCATTATCCTTTATACATGGTCGGTTAGCAACAAGTTTGATGAGATATTCGTTGATGTTACAGATACGACTGGCTATTCTAGAAACAACCAAGAGCTTAACATGAATTAACTCTTGAAAATCTAAGAAATCGTTTAGAAGAAATTATCCGTAATAATTGTATTAGTAATAGTTCTAATTAACAACTGCATTAAATATTAAAATATCAATCCTTAAATGATGATAATAATTTCCTAAATATTTAACTGTTAAATTTAAATCAAAGAAATATTGAATTAAATAAAATTATACAGCATTTAAAACGTATTATTTAAAAAATATATATCATTTTTTGGACGTGGTTCCTTATTCTTAATCCATTCCTCTATTTAAGTCCTTCACCTACAATGAAGTCTCGAAGCACATCAAATAGCAAACAAGTTCCAAACAAGCAAAGCGTGTTCTATTCCTCTTGCACAAACTTCTAAAATTCATTAATTATTCTGTAGGGACAAGTCTGTTAGCTGGATATCGATCGAGTGTTTCACATTGACTCATGATATTAATGCATAAACTTAATTGATTTTACTTCCTGGATATTCCTTATTAACAATCTTTTCAAGGTGTCGTACATTCTCGGGAACATGCGAAAGAGGGGTTCCTACGAGATGCTTGAGAAAGTTCTCCCCTTAAAAGCACACTTCAGTTGCTCAAGATACTTCAAGAATAGTTTTGATATAATTATATATTAATAAGCGTGAATAAAAAAAATTAAGAGTAAATTCAGAATGTAGTTAAAAATATATAATTATAATAACAAAAATTGTGAGTCTTCTGTTGATCTATATGAAATATATTAGTCGAAGAAAAATGTTTTCTTTTACAAATTAAAAATATAAGATTATCTGAAAATATATTAAATTTCATATAATCATTTTGAATAAGAAGTAAAACTTTTTGAAAAGCATCGATACATTATTCAAATTACAGATACTTGACCTAACGTTATTCATCATTAAAAAGGCAAATATGTTGCAGATTCAAAGTTACCCAATGTATGACTCTTAACCTAAATTTAATCCTCATTAAAAAAGCAGATACGTAGTAGATTCAAAATTACCAAATTTGCATAACTGAAATTAGGTTATTCTATAATATAGAGGCATTAGTACTTCTATATTTTGAACCAAATACATCCAAAAAATTACAGCCGATATGATAACTTCCTCACCCAAACTGGAAGAAATTCTAAATATAAAAATATCACGAAATTTAAGTCGCAAATTTACTGTAACATCTTTGAAAATAAAATTTAATTGTTTGAATGAATTTTATAAAGATCAAACAATTTGGAAATCTAACTTGAAACCAGGCAAATCCGGACAAAAAAATAGATTGTGCTTACAAATACTTCAACTAACTAAAAAAAGAAACTATTGAAAATGGTTTTCGTTATTTAAAATAGCTTTAACATACATATAAATATGAATGTGTAAGAAATTCGGTTAAAGAGCTTAAATCTGGGGAATATATTATTATTGTTAATACGGTTTTCTTCTGTATTCTGAAAAAAATCATGCAATAATATTTTAAAAACACATATAATATGAGCTATATAGACAAGGAAACAAACAAACTAGTTTATGATTATTTCCATAAAAATTAATTGTTTTTCTTACACCAAATTCTGAGATTAATTGCTTTTCTTACAAAAAATTCTGAGTAAATTAATTGTTTTTCGTACATCAAATTATAAGTAGAAAGAATATTAATATAAAATTTAGTAAATAAGCATTTATACTAATTTGACTTCCAGTTTTTTTAGCTGGCCTCATTTTAAATATTTAGTTTAAACATTTAAACTACCATCATTTTTAAGATTATTTCAGTATATATATTTAAAAATAAATTTATTGAAGTCCTTTAATAAACAACATACTACTTAATTTCGTAAAACAATATTATATTAATGCATATGTTTATAGATTTTTGAATAAATGTGTTAAATTTAAGAAAAAAGAAAATATTTCTTTGAAGAAATATTATGGTAGCCAACAAAAAAATTCTCAAGCTGCGGCCATCCAATGTATATGCATATCGTGGATTAAACATTTCTGCCACGTTTCCAAAAGTTGTTTCAAAAATTCTTTTGCCTTTATTATTTTAAAGCTCTTGTCATATATTTCTTTTTTTTTCTTCTTTTTATCCATGATGTCAAATCGTGCTCGATTCATTGTATCTCAAATCTTCAAAGAATTCCGAAAGTCAAAAAAGTGACAAAGCAGGGTAATATGCATGTCTTGGGATCAAAGAAATATTTTTTTGGGCTGTCAAAAATCGTCGATTGCTAGGAGAGCAGTGACAAGGGTCAGAGCCATGATATTTTCTGCTTTCTGTGTTTTACGTTTCTATTCTTATACCGATTTTGCTCCTTTTTTCCTATGCGAAGCAAGGGTAAATATTTTATTGATTTCATATTTTATCTGCATTTGATGCACATAGAATATAAATAATGTGCATCACAAGTATAATTGCGAATACTTATTTTTTAATATCAATCAATAACATAATTGAACTAATAACAATATAATAATAACATGCTTAACACCTAATAAAAACAATAATAATAATATAATATCATTCTTAAAAATGTCAATCGTAATCATAACGGATTATCATTATTATGATGTGGATAATTATTATTTGTAGATCATTATAATTGTGGCTAATATTGTGGATCATTATTTTTTCAAATATTTTATGAACTAGATGAGAAGATGCTTTCCTTTTAATTAGCTTAATTTATTATTTACTGATTAGTTATAATGACACTATATAAAAAGTTGAAAATTTTTAAAGGGTTATCTCGCACCAAATTAAATTTACTTATTTTTTTGGTTCCTAAAGTTTCAAATTTTGACTTCATTGTACCACCACAATTTGGAATGGGTATTGTCAGGAGCAGCATCTCATTGCTCCTTCGTTCTCTATCACAGTAAACTCTAAATTGTATTTGTGTACAATTAAATATTTATGTATAATAATACATATTACTTGATGTCATATACCAAAGAGGAAGATATGCAGATATGACGACAGATTTTCCACACATTCAGGGTTACTCAAATTGCATTTCAGGAGGGATATTACAATGCACACATATTGTACCAACACAATTTGGAATGAGTATCGTCAGGAGGATTATCCCATTGCTCTATCGTTCTCTATCATAGTAAACTCTAAATTGTACTTATGTATAATAATACATATTTTGAACGTAATATACCATAGAGGTAGATATGCAGAAATAAAGCCGTATTTTCAACACATTAAGAAGTACCCAAAATGTATTTCAGGAGGGATATTACACTAGACATTCATTGTATCACCGCAATTTGGAATGAGTATTGCCAGGAGGAGCATCCCATCGCTGCTTCATTCTCTATCACAGTAAATTCTAAATTGTATTTATATATAATTATAAATATTTTGACTTGATGTTATATACCATAGAGATAGATACGAAGATATAAAGGTGGATCTACAGATTCAGATTTACCCAAAGTGTATTTCGGGAAGGATATTGCAATACACGTCCATTGTATTCCCACAATTTGAAATGAGTATTGCCAGGAGGATCATGACATAGATTTTCATTATCTACCACACCTATAAATTTTATTAATGTATAATGACACATATTTTGACTTGATGTGATTATATATAAAGGCACGAATATATAAAAACAGATCTTCAACATAATCAAAGTTCATTTCAGAAGGGATATTGCAATACACACAAATTGTATCACCACAATTTGGAATATACCTTATCGGGAGCAGCATCTCATCGCTCCTTCCTTCTCTGTCACAGTAAACTCTAAATTTTATCTATGTATATTATGACTTCCAAATTTTGTCATTTACCACTATAAGAGCAGATACATAGCAAATTTAGAGTTATTCATGTTGTTTCAGGGAAAGAGGTGTTACAATATCTACATTTATTATGCTACAGAAATTTAGAGTGGACACTACGGTTGTGACACACGAAAATCTCGCCTTCTCTTTGTTCTCGTGATCAACGAAAGGACTTTAACGCCTATGTGCTTATCTTCGACATATACACGGAATTTTTAGGCTATACTTGAAAATTTGAATCAAAGTCTTTTAATACCGAACCGGAATGTGATGTCCCACAAACCAATACGACATGATTTTGTATTTACATGAAAAATGTAACTTTTAAATGTGTAAAAAAGTCATTTGTAAATATATTCATCTTGATATTAGAAGGCTATTAAACATGCTTCAATTAAAATAATTGCTTTGTTAGTATTTTATAATTTTCGATATAGAATACGAATAGAAATTTTCAAAATATCAAATATAAACTTAAATAAATCATTCGTATATGAAGACACACATATATGAATAAAAGCAACTCGAATTGCGGAACAAAATAAAAGAAATATTAGCCTTAAAAATAAACAATTTTAATCATCAAAAAATTTATTATTTTAATGTTATTATTATCTACTTGGATGAAGGGCAAAGAGGATAAAGAAAAAAGGTGTACTAATGTTTTTTCACCAATGCTGGTAAGTGTGTTTTTCCATTTATTTTTATGCATATGAAAAAAACTCCACGTGGAGCAAATTTTATTTTGTCACGCAACTAAAAGAAAAAAGTCAAATCCAAATACCCTCCCCAATTATACTTAGTCCAAAATTATTATCATTATTAAAATGTCTATGCAAGACTATATTGATTTTAAATATTATGGTAACCATATTATTCCATATTATTACAAAAAATGAAAAACAAGAAGCTAAAATTTATATTTAGACATGATACTGGAGTTATTTTATTTTAAGATTTTAATTATATTATTTATTACATTCATTTACGAATAAATAGAGAAGAAAAATCTATATTTTTTCTTAGAATTCATTTCATATTTAAACCATTTGTTCTTTGCAGAAAAATATATATTATTTCTATTCCTTTTCTTAAGAATACTAATATTATTTCCAATACGACAACTTTAATTGATTAAATTAAAAAAAAAATAAAATTGAGAACATTCTACTATCTTTAAATTTATATTCAAAGGTTAAATGTAATTTCTATACAAAATTACGTCAAAGAGTTAAAAAATTACAAGTTTTGCATTTGCGAACTTATGATCAAAGAAACTAACAATAAAACAATTTGTTTCAACTTTTGAATAATTGTTGTATTGTGAAAAAAAAGTGTCATTTCAATAAAATATTTCAAATTTTAAGTTTATGCATACGTAGGATTTATATAATCTTCTATAGTTTTTATACCAAGTTATCTTGTGTGCAATCAGCATGACAAAAGTTATTTATTTGAAAAGTTAGAAAATATAAGCAAAAATTATTGCTGAAAGTTAATCTACCCATTACATATTTTAATTCAAAGGTTAACGTATTTGTATTAAATAGAATAAATATCCTTCAAATTTATTTAAAATGTTTATTAATTTACAAATTCTTTAATTTTAGTTGGAAAAAGAAAAAAATCAGGCACATATTATTTTCTAAGGTTTTCTATAATTACTATATTTTAATTCTAAAATGTCCTAAATGTTTAATATATTGTTTCAAAATATATTAAATATATTAATAAAAATTTATTTTTAAAGTCTTCTTTCAATTTTAAAATTTTATTAATTTTTCATAAGGTTTAACAACGTTATTTTTCTCTATGCAAAAAAAGCTTATTTTATTTAAATTTCTTTTTTATCAGCACAAAAATTATAATTTTTTTTTATTTAGAAACTGTTCCCCATTATAAAATTAAACTAATTATATTATAATATTATAAACAAAAATCGATGGAATTATCAAATTGCCTAAAAATAAAGAAAATGATATAATTTGAGTGATATGAATTTAATATAAAACGCTCTAATTTTTTTTCCCAAATTACAATTGATGTAGTAAAGTAAGTTTGTAGGAATTTGACATTGATTATTTTAAACTAAAAGTAATTAAAAATTAAAAATTTATAAAAATTCATTTCTTTTCTTTGTATAATAATATTGATAACTTAGTTAAAAAATAATCTGTAAAAAAAGGAATGCATCTATGTAATAAGTCTGGGATGTATTTTATACTACTATAATGACTGAATCTTAATGCATTATATTGCAGGACTTACTATGCACTGTAAGCTTCACAACTGTACTAAGGCCCATGCCGACGCCATTATTAGCTTCGCATAAATAGTATCCTTCGTCTGAGGGTTCTATATTTGGGAAGTTGAGAGATCCATTCACCAAAATGTGAACGTGGGAGCTGCTTACAATAGTCTTGAATTGGTCTGGTGGGTGTCCTGTGTGTAAAGAAAGGAACAAGTAGTTTATATTCATTTCATATGTCTTCAAAAATATAGAAAATAGTTCATTATTCCATGTTGATGCTTAAATGAATATTTCTACTGAGTACTATACAAATTGTGCAAATTTGATGAAAAGATTTGAAATAATTCAATGATTTATTCAATACAAATGGTTTATTCAATACAAATGATTTATTCATTTCAATATAATGTTCAATTCAATATGAACATGATTTGAAATAATTAACACATTTTGGCGTTTGACAATATTGATATTTACTAAATTAGTGATGTTTTCTGTCTTCTTTTTCAATAAAATATTATACATTCGTTGTCGGAATAATCATACCATTACTATGAACATGTATTTAATTTACGTATAAAGATGAAGTATATAAAGAATTGTGAGCAAATATCTACTCACTGAGCCATTATTACTAGAAAAATTGAAAAATAAAAGATTGATTCTATTTTGTCCAAAATGATTTGAATCAATATTAAAAGTCAATTAATTCTTTTATTATTTTTTTTGTATTTTACTAAAAAATTATAAAGATATGAAACTTCCAACAGGTAATCTACTCTTTAATGTGAAATGCTTAAATTCAATGTCATAATTACATAAAATTTCTTCAGATTTTAAAGAAGTAACAAGCACCTGCTTCTTTTAAGAATTTGAAATTGTACAACTTTTTAAGAGCAAATGTTGTGTGTACATGTTACCAATTTAGCCTTCGCTAGGTTTTTATCAAAAACGAAAATCCATTTAATAATCAAAAATAAATAAACTTTTCTAAATCGGCTGTATTTATGAAGTAAATACATTATACAAAGTGATTTATTGCTACATTTAAAAAAAAAAAAGTTAATGGACTGGAAAATTATTTATGAGCTATAAATATATGCAAATATTAACTTTCACAATGCTTATCACAATGCAGCAGCAATTCAAGACGTTTAAATGGTGAATATTTAATAAAACATTATATTTTCCCATTCGTATTGGTGATGACAACAATAAAAACAGAAAAACAATAAAAACAGAAGATGGGCAGTATGTGTGAAGTCAAAAATATATGGTAATATCAAGAAATGAAGGTGTCCAACTGTGTCCAAAAAGTAAGACCCATTTTCAATTTAAAATTCCCGGAGCTCATAGAAATTCATTTTTTTTTTCTTTTTAGGTTGATTGTTTCACTGTCCTTGAAATCTGTGTAAAATTTGACATGAAAATATTCATTAGTGTTTGAGTTACGCTTGGCTTTGTGCGACGCCACAAATGAATCCGGCGATTTTTAAAATGTCTGAATTAATTGAGCAATCATTAAATTTTGTTTGCGGAAACGTATAGAAATCATCGATTTACAATTAGAGACATTGTCGATGATGTTGGAATTTCAAAAGGATAGATCAATTCCATTTTGGGCCTTAAACGCGCCAAATCTCGATTGGTACCGAAAACACTGAATGCGCCAGCTCACACTGCACTGATTCTTCATGACGTTTTCACCAAAAATGAAACCCATTTAGTTCCACAACCACCGTATTCCCCCCATGCGACTTCTTGCTATTCTCTAAACTCAAAAGACCACTCCTGGGATACCGTTTTAAATCGATTGAAGAGATTCAACTTGAATCGCCGCAGCCATCCTTGCCGATGACTTTTTAGCACGCATTGAGGATTGGAAAAAAAGTTGGTATAAGTGCATTGTGTCCTGAAGTGATTACTTTGAAGGCGATGAAATAAATTTGGAAGAATAAATAAAGAGTTTTTTGAATAAAAAATAATTGGTCTTACTTTTTGGGCATAGTTGTATGGTATTATCAAGAAAAGAATTTGATAATAATTAAAAATATAACAGAAAAATGAAATTAGAGGTAAACAGTAAACACAGAAGATGGTTAATATGTGTGAAGTCAGAAATATATGGTATTATCAACAAAAGAAGGCAACAATAAATTATGGGTGGCTCGCAAAGAATATTTAAAATTTACATTCTTTTTCAACGTGAGCAGCTGTTTTTATGCTTTAGATAAGAAACCGGGAGGAAAAAAACCTCTACAATTCAAATATCTAAGGAAAAGTTATTTTTGTTTGCTGGCTTAGTTTTCGTAGTTTCGCAGCTTTTTTAGGAAGTCAAGAAATTTTTATTTATTTAACTTTTTCATTCAAGAATGTATCGAAGGCCTAAAACTTCCAAACTGATTTTTTTTTCTTGCTGCCTTTGCTTGAAAAGTAAGAGATACTTTACTTAAGAAAGAGCCGAGGAAATTTTTAGAAAAATTTATCTTTCAGACGAATAATTCTAGGCCATTTTTTTTTTACCTTGCACTAGATACTGGAAATGCTAAAAACAAGTCATTTGAGTTTATTTTCTGAAATTCAGAATTTAAATAATGTGTATTTATGATATATGCTTTTGTGTATAAACAATAAATATAAAGATGTTTAGTTTAGGTCACGTAATATGTTAATTTTAAGATTCGAAAGGTATTTATCTGAAATCTTGTCTTGAAGTGCATATTGATTAATTATGTCGATACATTAAATTTTAATTTAAAAAAAATGTAATTTTAAATTCGTTAAATTAATAAGAAGAAATTTTTAAATTCCTTATAATTCATCCTATAATTCATCCTATATATCCTTTACATCCATTGTGTGTGTGCGAGTATAATTTTTAATATGACAAATTCTCTGGCCTAAATTAATATATTATCGAATTCTCTACCAAAATTAATCATTATTAAAATATTATTATTTATACTGTAATCGTGCTTCCTCCTACAAACTGACAAGATCACCCCTTGTAGCGTTCAGGGGAGATGGTCAATCGGCCACAAGAATCTTACCTGAGAGGAAACACAACAGAACTTGCACTCCTGCTGAGAAACAGGATAAATGGCTTATGTTATAGTCTCTTATCCCAAGAGGAAAATATTTAACGCCTCCAGGCACATTAGTTCGCCTACAGACTGTCACCCGTAGAGGAAGCATATTTGGCGCATCCTGCGCGTATCCGAGTTCCGGCTCTTCGTCTTAAAAATGGAATCCTTCCACGAATTTATAATTATCTGTTTTTAACTGTGTTAAATGTTGTATGTCTCTAATTGTATATGTGTTAGTTTGTGCATGTGAATAAAGATGTGAGTTCTCAAACATGTGCCTCAACTAGCTAAATCCAAAAACACCCATTACATTCTGATTGCCCAACCTTCTCTTTACAATACGTACTTTCAAAATATTTATTAAAAATTCAGCTGAGATTTAGAAACAATTAAAAATTTTAGTATATAGAAAAAAATGTCTATATGTTTGACTATTTATACCAAAATAAATACGATATTAAAATTTTAATTAGCACGACAATTTATATGAATAATTTCTTTCATTAAAAACTAACCAAAAAAATTTATTTTTATTACAAATACATTATTAAATAATATATATAAATTTAAAAGGTATATTAATCAAAGAGAGATCAATGAGAAGTTTAAATCGTATATATTTCTGATTATTTAAGAAATTTTTAATTAAAGTTATTTTATTAATTATTGAAACAAAAGTTTAGTAAGTAATAATAACTTATTTTTATTTATTTGCCAGAAAACGTATAAATGTAAAAATATAAATTTAAATTATAAGTTCCAAATTTAACATTTAACACTGTTATTTAAATAACATTTTCAAATCTAAATCAAAATAAATGGTAAATGAATAAATTAAATGAAATATATTTTATTAGAAAACAATTATTAACATACAGACATATGAATAAACTAGAATAGATTTTCGCAAATTATTTGTGATAACGTAAATTTTTTACATGTTTATTTTTACGCTTATTATGTAATTTACAAGGAACATTTATTCTGCATTTATAGCTGTAGGCTTAATTATTTCATATGTTTTAATGCATATTTTATTCTGTATTATTATAATTTAATTAGTTACATATTGTTAATATGAAAGCAGCAATTTCTGGTCGAAAAATTTCAAACATAGGCGTAAGGGAGACGTAAGTGTAAGAAAATGTCTTAGTTTTGGAGAATTATATAAGTTAACTTAGATCACGTATAATCAATTTGCCTTTTTTTTTTTTTTTTTTTTTTTCGCCCACATTTGTATTATTCTAAATAATTCCTTAATATTACACATGTATAATAATCTTCAAAAATATATAGAATTGCCAATATCGATAGAGAAAAATTAATTTAAATATGTAATTTTGTTTCTTTGAAATGATTTGATGTAATTTGCGATTGATTACAAACGTGATTTTTCTTTAAATTTTAACTAAACTTAATATTTGTACAAGCTTATTTGTACACGCTTGGAACAGTGTTTAACTCCAAGTTTAGCATTTCCTTTAAAATTACATAAAATTCTCAAAATACTTTTTGAGAATTTTATGTAATTTGTTGTTTCTTATCCCACTTGACTGGCCAAGCCCACGAGCCCATACGTACTCACGATTGAAGGGGAAGGAAGCAGCTTCTGTTGTGATGGAGCAACCGTAGGTAGAAGTCTGACTTTGGCTCCGTGACGCTCTTACAGTCATAGGAGACCGGGACCTACGGCTTAAAGTGGATTACAAACCACTAGAGACATCCATGTCACAGCCGGGTTTCGAACCCGAAACCTGTGGCACCGAGCGCCAGAGCGCTAGACACTCGGCCTTAAGGTCCCAAATTTGTGAATACCAACGGCACGCGGTGTTCCCAGGTGGTCACCCACCCAAGTACTGACCGCGCCCAATAATGCTTGACTTCAGTGATCTAACGAGAACCGGTATATTCAGCATGGTATGGCCGTTGGCTCAAAAATTATAATTAGCATATTCATTATCTTCTATTGTGGTTAACGAATAAGGACACACAATATTACGAATTATGCTGCTTTAATCATTATAATACCAAATATTTTTGAAAGTATAGAACATATGTGTGAGAAAATAAACAAAATTTTATATAGACATACTGATGCAACTTTATATGCAATATTACATAGATTATTGCACATACATTTTTATGCGATCTTATATAGACACATAAACAAATATATACTATTTTCTATGATAAACTATTTTATTGCACTTTTTTTCTGTTATTATTTTTTAAATGAGAATAATGTAAATTGTATCAATGAACTATCGCCCATTTGTTAAATAGAAAATGTTTGTCTGAAACTTAGTTAATAATGTAAATTATAGGATAATAGTTCAATTTGCTTAAATGTTCAAAACTTCAAAAAATTGAGAGAGTGCCTTAATTTGTTAAATGCATACTTGAAAACTAAATTAATTTTACGATACCTTTATGGAAAGATATTTCGAGAATTTAGAACTTATAAAATTTGAGATCTTAAAATTAAAAAAAAAAAGCTTCTTTAAAAGAAGCTTAATAATGAGGCAATAAATACATTTTAAAATTCTTGATAATACGAAATTTGAACATTTAATTTGTAAATTATATACAATATGATTTGCAAACTAAAAGTTCAAATTTAATCTTCTTCAACGTATATTTTCTCTCAATTTAGCTTTATACAACTTAGACGATTGCATTCCAATTATCTAAATTTTAAAATATTATAATTAGTTTTTATTACATATTATTAAGGCATTTCAGTAGCAATCGTATTTATGCAGTCGTATTTTATGCAATCCTATATTTCATGAATATAACATATTAATATAACATGAAATTAATATAACATATGAATATAACATGAAATTAGTATAACATATAACATGAAATTAATATAACATATATAACATGAAATTAATATAACATATGAATGTAACATGAAATTAATATAACATTTGAATGTAATATGAATATAATATTACGCTTTTTTATATAGCATATTAAAAAACGTATATTAAATTTTTATTTAAACGTATAATCTTTTTTATATAATATTAAATTGCTCCAAAATCTAGAACTTAAATCTTTTAATGACAAAATAATTTTTTGTACCATTTAAATTCATATAAACATTATTTTCCCCTAAAAACAAAATTTTGAAGAAAATTCACTAAATGTTTTTAATTAAATTAATTTTATCTACTAAGATTTTAGTCACGAGGCTAATGTATTTATATATAAAATATTAATTTAATATATAATCTAATCAAGGTACGTGTTAGCTTAATTAAATTTGTTGATAAAGTGTTAGCTTGATAAATGGGATTTAGCAGAGTCAGATAAATGTCAGTCCTTATTTGGAGCCTGCGCTTCGAACGAAATTTCCAAACAATCATCAGCATCATGTGGAAATGTTAAATTGATTATCCTATTAATGCTCGAGCACTGAGCTGTATTCCCGAAACTTACATTTAATATCAAGACAAAATGCATATGAGAATTTTATCGACATATTCCAGTACGACTTTATTAAAATGATGCTTCACTGCTCTGGTGTATAAATTGATTCCACGCATACATTAGCCCCTTCAGTGTATATTAAATTAGCAATTAAATTTCTCAAGCTCTCTATTAATTGATTTTGATTTGATTTAATTGAAATACCTTCCTTTTACAGCCTGCACTAAGAGAAACATAAGAAAAAAATATCCAAAAACATTATTTATATTTTATATGAATTAATTGTCATGATTTCATATGAAATAATTTTCATATGAAATAATTTTCATGATTTCATATGAATTAATTTTCATGATTTCATATGAATTAATTTTCATAATTTCATTGATTTCATTAACCTAGATATTGTCTTAAGGTTAATATTTGTAATATAAATAAATTATTTTCATTGATGATGTAAAGAATTTATTAAAGTTTCATTACATATTGAGCTTGAAATGTGAATTATAATACTCGGATATTATGTATATATTGAATCGTGTATCATATTAAAATAATGGCTTCGGGTTCAGAACTTCTTAAACTGATTGAGAGGCATTTTATTTATGGATCATATTATACAGATGATATAATATAGATGGGGCCCTGATTGACTAGTGCTCTGGCGTTCGGTGTCACATGTTTCAGGCCCGATTCCCGGCTGTACCACGGACGCTTGTATTGATTCGGAATCCACTTTAAACAGCAGGCTACTGTCTAATATGACATGGTGTAGGGCTAAAAACCGTATCTTTTAAAAAGAAATTAACGCCTCTCTCGAAATCTTCCAGTAGGCAGACAGTTCTGTCCCTGTATGGGATTATTCCGTCAATGAAGAAGCATAATTTAATATAGGTGAAATATCAAACTAAAGATAAGCAACTAAAATACTTGCATTTATACAATATAACTATATAATTTTATATATTTTGAATGATATTCAATTTGGAATAGATATTCCATTTCTTAATCATGTATTGGCAAACATCTGTCTAAATAATATTATAATACTTTTCAGATTTAACTTGATTATTTTTTTTTACCTCATTTCAAAACTCCTTAGGTGGCATAAAATTGGGAATCTTCAATACATGGCATGACATTTGGAAACATTAATACAGGGCATGAAATTAATACGTGGTCGGAACTGTAAGTACCTGAGGGCATTTTAGGTTGAAGCTTTTGTAGCTAAATTGTAAATTAATAAGAGCATTTTAATTTTATCTCTTTAATTACCATTACATAATTTAATATTTTCAATAATTATCAGTCTCCTTGTATATTCTTATAATTTTAATAATTGTTTACGTAACTCCAACAATATTGAATAAAATCATTGTGTTAAATATGGCACACAATATTTTAATTATTAACTATAAATTATGAAAAAAAAAACCTTTGTTTATGCCGTAAGTACATTATGAGTTTTTTTTTTTTACAGAAATTGCCTTTTCATGAATGGAAATCTAAGAATTTTCCGAAATTGAAAAGGACATATTTTGTACCTTATTAGACTGTCCAGCAATGGAGGGAATTAAAAATAAACATTGAACTTATTTATTTTCTTTAATTTCATAAAGTGTTTATTAGAGTCTATTTATGACAGAAATCTGTTTTAAAATCATTTTAAAATACGAACATATGCAATACGAGCAAAAGCTAAAAACGGTTAACAAAATAAACCAGGTTTCAATTCTTTAATTTCTAAACTTATTTCGTAAAACAAAAGAATAAGCTTGTAAGGTCACTCAGTTATTCGATACATTATCTATATTTATCAATTTTATTATTTGAGAGCAGAAAGTTTAAACGACTAAGTCCAATTTTTTTGCCTTATGTTGAAAGAGAGATTACATGTGAATAAAGTGTGAAATTTAATTTAAAATAAGAAGAATGTTAAAAATATCATTAATTTAAATAAAAATAATGTCCAAGTTTTGTTGGTTATGAGTTAAAGGAAATTAAGTTAACAACAAATTTAATTTAATAATCCTTAACAAACAAATTTAGTTTTATCATTTGACTATAGCTATATAATTGCATATGCTAGAGTAGACTTTAATATAGTATATTTAGTTAGTATATTATGGACTTTGAATGTTTTTATCCAATTTCTTGAAACCCAACACAACTTAATCATGTAAGTTATTTGAATATGTTCAGTGAAATCCAACTTAGTTTATTAATATCTATATATAAACAACATAATTAAAATTAATGTAACGTTTATTCACCAACCTGTAGCTTTTTTCCAACGGATATGAGGATGTGGAACCCCATCTGCTTGACAGCTTATTTTTGCGGGTCTCCCGGATACTGCAATAATGTCACTAGGTTCCAAAACCCATCGAGGAGGTACTAAAAAAATGGTTTGTTTCAAAATAAATAATCTCCATGAAATCAATCTATGAATCTATAAAATCATCAAATCATTTATTTACATGTAATAAGTTAGTGGAACTTTTTATATTACTCTCTACATTTTTTTTTAGAAATATTAACCTACCTTAACAGAGTAAACTAACATTATTATAATGAAAAAAAATTATAAAAAAAAAATTCTACTCAATTCTTAAAATAGAAAGTTACCAACAGCACCCCTTTTTTCGATTTTTTGTCCTAAATATTTACTGTTATTAGTGGGCAAACCTATAATTTTTTGATTTTTCTCTTTGTAACACTGCCACTTAGTATAAATTTATGAACGTTTTAAGGTTTATATATGAAAATTGTTTTTAAATATTTAAACATTTCCATGTATAAACTTATTATTTTTCTTCATTTCTTATCTCCTAGAATACTGCATTGAATTCAAAAGAAGTCATATCAAGATTTAAGAGATCTTAAATTTTATTTAATAACAAAAATATTTTTTATCGCTTAAATAATATTTTTAATGAAGAAAAAAGTACACGGTCACTTATAGATTTTGGTATTACATAGTTAACGTACAAAAATGATGACATATAATATTTATTCAAACCAGTTATCTAGCAAATTATAAGAATCATTTTAAAAGGTATTTTCTTAATTTAATATTTAGCTAAAATAATGTTTTCGAGAAATTATCTTCATTGTAGTATATACACAACTGAAAATTATTATGCATTATTTTTAATGACCATTTTAATCACAAAAATTTGAACCCTACAGCATTAACTAATCGATTTCATTAATGGTCTTTTTAAAATGAATATATTTAGATAAATTTTTTTCTAGTCTACTAACTCCGTCCATTGTTAACTAATATACTCCATAAATGAATCTATCCTTTATATAAGTGTTTTATATTGGATTATAAAAATCGAAGCTTCGACTAATAAATCAGGTTGTCAGTTGCTTATTATGCACAGTGCATGTAGGTCAATGGAAATATTCACTAATTTATTTTACATTTTACTACGTTAGTCATTTATAGATATCATGCAATAATATCATATAACATCATAATAAAAGGCATTGTATTTCCACTATGCCTTGTATAATTTAATGCGAATATTATATTTGACGGATATACTCGTATTTTAAGAAAATTATGTGATTTAAATATTTAAATACTAGGTTGGCAAGATAGTACTTTCCGGTTTTACCATACACTTAAATGGTGAAATCGAAATTATTTTCTTGCAAACCCAATAATATATTATATTATAACTTTTAATATATGTATAGATTAATAATTTAATACATTATATATATACCTTTAACAGTTAGGATTGCACTAAAAGATCCGGTAGCAACATCATTCGTTGTAGCACATGTGTAATTGCCATTATGTTTGTATGCCAATTCTTTGATGGTCAAGGTAGAAACTCGACCTTCTTGTGCATACATTACTGTGGCATCCAACTCCTCTTCCATTAAAATCTGGCCATCTTTTAGCCAACGGGTTGTCAGTGGTCCGTCTCCAGAATCCACTATGCAAGTAACTGCTGTCAACATACCCTCATGCAAATTATCTTTGAATGAAAAACTAGCAACTTTTGGTCCAGCTGTAAAAAAAGAAAAAAAAAGAAAATTTTAAATTCAAATTGATTGTATTAGTCAATGATTTATTGAATTTGTTATACAGTGGTTTCCAAAAATATAAGAAAAAGAAAAATTGCGATCATATCGGCAATAATAAGTAATCTTTTTTAAGTTACGCAGCATATAAAATAATTAGCATAACAGAATATGGAAAGGAAAAGTAAATCCATTTGCCATTTAACGTCAATGGAGACGAAAATTGACATAAAAGTTTGCTCTGCTGTTTTTGTTCGAGGTTGTCATATTATAGATATGCGTGTTCGAAATTACGATCATTTTCGAATGGCCTTTATTTGCTGTTAACTGTAAGGATGTACAGAAAAATTATATAAACACAATCCAGATATTTTTTGTAGTAGCAATATGATGCTAGTATACTGTTCAACTGTGCTCAAGAGGCATGTTTCAAAAAATCTAATTCCATTTAAGCTGTTGAGCACTGAATAATGGGAAAATCTTTTATACAAAAATACTATAATATTATACCACACAGAGTTTTGTTGTGGAGAATTATTGTGGTGAGGATAATAATTTGTGTATGGTTTATCCAGTATGTTCTCCAGTCTATAATTATATTGAGCATATTGGAAATTCTCTAAGGTGAAGCATATTTACACTTAATTTGACTCATGCAACCATTCATGATCTTCGAATTACCTTGGAACAGCAGTTTGATTTGCTATTGACGTAGTTAATAAACATTATAATTTGTAATAAAAATTGCTGTATAGTTGGTATAGTCTGTATAAAAATAAGTATTATTTTTGGTATGAAAATAGCGTCTATATTATCTTTTTTTAAATTGTTTGCAGAACAGTTTGATCAATACTTTTGACAAATTTTATTAAACTAATATAGGTATATATTTTGAAATTACAATTTATCTAATTTTTGTTTGTAAATTTGCTGATTTTTCTATACTTTTTAGAAGCTAGTGTTTGTTCATATAATTTTGAAATGCATTCTTCAATAGTGACTATGTCAATCAGTATATATTACATATTTTCGATGTTCATAAATATTTTAAATAAAACAGATGATTAAAGGTTTATCAATATTTTGAATAATCGTTATCATTATAAATTTAAGCTAAATCTAATTGATTACGTTTACTTTTTAGTTTCAAGTTAAAATGTTTTTCCAGTTATCACATAAAAATTGTGTTTTCAAATACCGAGCCTATTTTGCCACACTTTCAGAAATAAATTAAGTTTTAAATATAATGCCCTATATGTATTTAATTAATATAGGCCAATATTAATTAAAGCGATAGATAAAGAGCTCCTTCATTTTTGTTATAAATCTCCTCATCAAAATTTATGTAAAAATGCACATCCTTATAATGGATTATAGATTTAAGAGGTTGTTTTCAAATATTAATCATTTTAATCAAAGCTTATTCAGCTTACTCTATTCATATCCACTGACCTACTCAAGGCCGTCTTATATTCAGATAATAACGAAACTTGAATTTTCAAAGTCTACTAAAAAATATGAAAATTTTCTAAATTTTTAAATAATTTATTTAAAGGAATATGTTATATTTTTTATTGAATTATTCTTTTGTGACAATATATCTTTTATTGTAAAAAGTTTATTCGTTATACAGCAATGAAATTTGCTTCTTGTTGCTGGAATAAATTTTATAGTTAAATAGTATATAGTACTTTCATTAAAATATTTTTTTTTGTTTCTTAAATAAAATGTTTTAAATATGTAAAAAAATTATTATTTAACATACATTGTCTTATCTATTTTAGAATATTTCATAAATTCAAAATCGTGAACAAATGTATTTTATTAAAATAGCAAATTTATTTAGAAACATTAAAAAAATAAACATGAAATAATAATAAACAGAAATGATATAAAAATTATCCATCATAAGAATTTCTTACACATTTCATTGAATCATTCAAAGGAAATTCTTGCTAATTAATTTTTATTTGTTTTTATCTATTTAAATGTTTCTATTGAAATGACGTTTAAATTGTTTACTTTTATTATTTTTTACTAATTAATAGTTATATGCTCTATTTTATTAATTAAAAAATGGGCTAACATTTATCATCTTATCCTTCATTAAATAAAACACATCTTTATCATATGTAAATTAAATATTTGTTACTATATTAATATTTGATCACACCAAGATACTTTATTAAATGAAGTTCACTACAGAAATTAAATATTTGTTAAATAACATTACATCGTTTATAATTTGTAAATTGATTAAAATAATATTTAACATAATGTAAAATAAATACGCAGGTGCAATTTTTCATTTTCAGATTAAATGAATAAAAAGTAATCCATCCATTCATGAAGAGCATTCTTATGTTAATTAAAAATATATTCAAATATGGTAGATAAATATAAACATTTTCTTTGCTGTCTAACATTAACTTAAATTATTTATTTTCTATGTTGTAAGACATTATTTTAAATTTTTATAAATTATTTCTTTCCTTTTTTATTTTTTCTAAAAAGAGAAAAGAAAAATTCAAGTTTTTTCAGTTCAAACTTCATTTCAACATAACTAAATATTTTTTAATAGCTGAATGTAAATAGCTACTGTAAATAACGGAACTTGTGGAATAATTTAATTTAACAAAACACCTGCTTAGAAATTTTCAAAATAAGTAAAATTTTAATTTTTCTCTATATTTCTCAGTTTTTTTTATTTAATATTAAGCACTGAACTTGGAACTTTGTGGACAAGATTACTTCAGAAATATTTCAATGTCCTGTACAAATTCTTAATAATCTAAATCAGCTAAACAGAAATTTAATTTAATTTAAAAGTAATTAAATTTCATAATTTCTATAACAATTAGTATAGATTTTAATATGTTTCGTAACCATATATAGTATTTCCTTGTCATGAAAATTTAAAATAAATTATTAAAAGAAACTGTAAAACTTCTATATTTTTTCAGAAATGTTTTTCTTTCATTCAGCTGCAAACTATTCTTTGGGATAAAAATTATTTTATTCAACATAATAAGTAAATACAATTTTTTAAATTTAAATTATTAACTACATACGTCATTTAAATTTCTTAACTACATACGTTTTTATTATGATAATTTTAAAAGTGAATGTAATAAATATTTAAATGATATTTTAAAATTTCATTTGTATTTGCATTTTATTATATATTTCCTATTTCCAAAGGGTATGCAAATATATCTCAATTTAATTACGAACTGTTTAAAAACAACTATTTGGGTAGTATCGTAATTTGAATTTATATATTTTTTTGTAAAAATGTGTTCTACTACATATGAAAAAAGAGATATATTTAAATGATAGATAAATAACTTTATGAAAATTACTTTTAAATCAATTAGCATTAAAAATAAATATTACATAAGAAATGTTTGTTAATACTATTCTTTTATAATGATGTGCGCAATATGAAATGAATGAATTTATTTCTGCAAATTAATTACGATGTACAGATAATTTTTAATTATGATGTCAAATTAATATACAATATTTCAATAAACAATCCATAATCCCTTATAATGCTTAAAAACCTGTTAGGCTATTATTTCGTTTTAGAATCACTAATAAAAATTAGAAAAATTAATCTTTTAAAAATTAATCTAATACTATCAATTCTATACTAAGAAAACATTTTTTTAATTGCTATAAGCCACATCATTGAAATTATAAACGTTTATTAATGTTTTCTTAATAATATTAAGCGTTTAAAAAAAATTTGTTAAATAAAACAAATTAAAATAATATGGAAAAATTATACATCATTATATTTCTTAACAATCACCTTTAAAAATTAAAAGAATTGCCTTAATGCTAAAAAACTGGAGCAATAACTTACAAAAAGCATTACTGTTAGTTGTAAAAATGCCCTATTAAACTTTTATTGGGATTTCTCCAAACAACACTCAAAGAGGGAGAAACACAGACTGCAGGTGGCCTTTTCCTCATTCCTTATGGCAAACATAAAATCCGTCGGCAGAGGTCGACTGATATCGGTAAATATCAATAAAGAACAGATGTTCACCTACTTCGAACGACTATCCGGAACGAACGGGTAGCTGGCATTCCTTGACTCGCGGTCACCTCACAGCTGTACCGGCCATCGTCCACTCTGGGCTGAACTCCGTCGATGACCAGGGTTCCATTTGGGAACACGCGTTGGCGTTGGTTCAATGGAAGATCTCTGCCCTCTAAAAAGAGAATTGAACTATTATAACTAATAATAATAATAATAATAAATAATAATATATGTATATATATATATGCTACTGTGTCGAAAAAGTAAGACCAATTTTCAATTTAAAATTCCCCGGGCTTATGGAATTTCAATTTCTTTTCTTTTTTAGGTTGCTTGATATCTGTGTGAAAATTGACGTCAAAATATTCATTAGTGTTTGAGTTACGCTGGGTTTTGTGAGACGCTAAAACTGATTCCGGCGAAGTGTCTGAATTAATTGAGCAATGAACTTGCATTAAATTTTGTTTGCGGAAAGGTATAGAATGTTGCAGAAGGCATTCGGTGAGCATTTCTATATCTAAAAGAAATGTTTAGAAGTGGTATAAACACTTCAAAGAAGACAGAAAACGAATTGATGACAAAGAGACAATGCGCCAGCTCACACTGCCTTGATTCTTCGCGCCTTTTTCGCCAGAGATGAAACCCATATCGACCCACCGTATTCACACCGTACGACTTCCAGCTATTCTCTATACTCAAAAGACCACTCGGGGGACACCATTTTGAGTCAATTGAAGAGATTCAACTTGAATTGCCGCGTGCTTTGAATACCTGCCAATGACTTTTTAGCATGCATTGAGGAATGATAAAAAAATTGGCGTAAGTGCGTTGTGTCCGGGGGGGAGGGATTACTTTGAAGGCGAAGAAATAAATTTGGAAAAATAAATAAAGAGTTTTCGAAAAAAATACAAATTGGTCTTACTTTTTGGGTGCAGTAGTATACATTACAGAATACATTATAAATAATAGAATACGGATATATCACTGAATTATAACAATTTTTTTAAACTTATTCGAATTATTTTAATATTGATATACATTTTTATATATTGTGTATCAATACTAAAATAATTTGATGCATACAAACAAAATTGTATATTTTAAAAACTGCAGATTCAATTGAATAATTAAAAATATGCATTTTAAATTATTCTAATTTAATTAATAAATTCATATAATTTATTGTAAGAAAATGTAATTATTAATTAGTGTAATGTCCACTAAAAGTTATATAACTTGTTTTTTTTTTTTTTTTGTAGTTAATAACAATTTTGCATAATGCTTTTCAAAAACAATAATTTATTTTTTTTTTACTTGTAAAATTATATCTTTTATTAGTATATCGGAAAAATATTTCAAAATTAAATATATTGATATTTAAAATACAGATATTATATATTATGTGCAATCCTGCCAATTACATATAAAAACTACAAAAAAATTCAAATTATATCACTTTTATTAGACTTTTAATTTGTAATAAACTTTAATAAAATTGACATAATTTCATAATTTAATTTTTTTCAAAATTTTCAAATTTTTCCTTATTAATTAGAAGCAAAAAAATCCCAAATTGTATCACTTTTATTAGACATTTAACAGTCACATTTTCTTATTATAAATTCTATGAATTCAATAATTAAATTCAAATAATTAAAAATTAATAATTTTCATTATTTAATTAAATGTACAGTTTTTCAAATATAAAATTTAGTTTCTATTGATGGAATTATTTAAATATTGATATACAATATTAAATATTATATATTATATGCAATTTTATATTTAATAAAGTGTTTTATCCATTATTGTAATTGCATTTAGTCAATTATTTAGATTGTTTACAGATTTGAGTGGTATTGCGTATGATGAAAAATAAAATGCAACTTGTTAGTGTAAATGTTTGTAAAAAATAATATAATTATCATAAAATAATCTCATATTGTTGTACCAGTATAAATTAAAAGAGATAAAATTTAAAAATATAATTTCTTTCTTCTTATAAAACAGGAAAGTTTCAAGCAAAAAAAAAAAAAAAAAAAAAAAAAAAAAAAAAAAAATCAGCTTTCAATTTATAAATATGTTTTCAAAATACTTTTTACATATTGAATCAAAAATAAATCTTTTTTTATATTACATTTGATTATAAAAATTACAATATTATAAAAAGCATAATATTTTTTTTTATGAAAAGTTAATATTACTAGTTAATTTTAAGATAAAAATAAATATGTAATAAGTTCATGCTTTGTAGTTTTTTTTTAACTGATTCATAATAAAAATTTGAGGACAGTTAAATACAATTTTTCTATAAAAACCTCTCTTTTGCTGAAAATATGAAAATAAAAAAAGTTTTAAAAAATAACACGGTTTTCGAGAGGAAAACTATCCTTACGTAGCTTTTTCCTCTCAAATATTTTATTCTAATAATTTTATTTCAGCCATTATATTTACATTGGCTTAGTCGCGTAAGTTTTCATATCTTTTAATCTTTATTCAGTGAATCATGTAATATAAACATTGTACATCTAAAATATTTTCAGAAAAATTCTTTGTCAAATATTTAGTTAAGGCTTTTATTTTCACCAAGAGTTAGAAAATGAATTAAAGTAAAAAAAAGAAATCCACCCTTTTTGCTGGCAGTGATATTCACAATTTTGTTTACTTAAAACCTCATAATATTAGTTCCCGGCAAAATAATTTAGAGAAAAATTTTAATTTATACGTTTTTGTATTTACTAAGAAATCTTTTATGTTTTTACTGTTTATTAAATTACTTTTTTTGTAGCTTACAGTGAAAAATAATTTTTAATATTTAGAGATTTAAGATTTATTTTACTTAATTTCATTTCCATTGCAAATATCTCTGTAAAATGTTAATTTATATTTGAATCTTTATTTGTTAAACATGAGGATTTAAAAAATATATACGTATAAATAAATATTCCTCATGATAATTTGCATAAATAGTTCCCTAATTTGTATCTAATGACATAAAGGAATTGTATATTTGTTCTATTTCATATCACTGATTTTTTTAATTCTTCTCATTATTAATTCTTACTTGATAGAAACATTTTGGTAATGAGACAGAAGTTACTTATTTTCATTTTTTGAAACAGTACTAAACGAAATTTGAAAAATTATTGTTCAAAATTTATCTGATTAAATATTGGCATAATTAATTGAAAATGAATGTATTATAATTTCATTCATTAAAGTTTTTATGTATTTTTGACCGCATTTTATAATTCGAAAATCTTGCACACTATCTATTGGCCTTAGAATGCACAATTATTTGAACGCTTTAAATTTATACTCTATTGTTATTCTTAAATATATATATATTTTTAATTTATATTTTTGTGGAATGCATCAGAAAAATTATTCTGTTCCTTATCATTTTCAATTAAATTTAATATTATTAAACATCTGTTCACTTCTCTGAAATTAATAAATATTTATATTAATATATACCCTTACTTTAATATTATATGAAACAGAAATTTAAAAAAAATTGCTAAATTGTTGTCTTTTAAACAGCATGGTAAATTCAATGAAAATGTTTTATTTGTTTGGGATATATTTTTTATATTTTATTATGAAGCTTAAATTTAAATTACAAATTTTAAATTGTTATATTTTCAATGATTTAAAGTTTTTAGAAAATGAATAGAAATAAAACTTTAAAAATAATTTCATATTTAATTTTAATACATTTTTGTAATAATAATATATCACTTCATGCAGCATCTATTGTAATTTCATTGTTGTGTCGAAATATAATACAGTTCAAATAATATACTCCGAATAATTCCAAGTTGTTAGTATATTATTCCTTAAATAACTTACAAACTATATACATATATATATATATATATATATATATATATATATTGCAAACTTAAAAATATGATGTGAAAACTATATTTTTTGTATAATATATAGAAAATAATTCTGTACAGTCATTCGTTTGTTTTGTACAACGGAATTATCATTTGCTGTTTCATAAACGTTTTAAGAAGGGAAGAAGTATGTTTAAATCAGAAAAATTGAAAGTAAAATTAATTTAATACATTGTCGTTTAGTTTATCATTTTCACGTAGATTGCGTACATACTGAATTATTACTGGCAGCAAGGACATTTGCTGAAAAGCTCCATAAATAATAATGAGGTCCAACTTCATAACATTTTGAAATTTATTAATTATTTTGAAAGATTATTGTTAATAAGGCAGTGTGCTATATCTTTATATAATACATATAATTATACCCTTCTGTTTCAGTGCTTCTGATTTAACAGAACACTTGGTTCGAAGATTTTCTCATGAATTTTGAAACAATCTGTATGTGTCCATCCAACACTGATAAAATTTTTTAATAACTCTAAATGTAGCTTCAAGTAGAAATTCAATAATGATATATTAGTGTTTGTCCAAGAGTGCAGAGCTTTCCTGACTGTGTGAGAAGGATATTGATGTCTTTACTATTATGGAGGCTAATTTGACAACCAACTGCCTGCGAAACCATCTTTACAGACTCAAAATTGTTCCTTCCCCGATATGCACTCTGTGCAGTTCTTGAGAGGCCATGGACTCCACGCATCTACTTCACTGTTCTGCTCTGAGCAAGACTTTTCTCGCCGAGCTATATTGGGAGGCTAGATATTTGTTAGACTAATGAACTCTGTTTCAGCATGTTTTGTTGTATTCTCAGTTCTTTTTATTGCTGAAATTGTTCATAATCTATCATTGGAAATAAAAAAAAAAAAAAAAAATATTAGTGTTTGTTGATTCGTATCCCACTTGGTTGGTCGACAACAACATCTAGAACAAATCCAAGAACTCGTGTGTTCTCATGGAAGAATGGAAAGGGATAGCAGCTTCTATTGTGATGAACCACCCGTAGGCAGAAATCTGACTTGGCTCAATGACGCTGAAGAAGGAGGACAGTGCCTTCCGGAAGGACTTTTTGGGGGAACTAAACTCATTTACGTATCACTCATTGCTATTGTGAGAAACCCCAGGACATTTCCCACCAGATAATCAGACTAATGAGGCAAGATGCTGAACATCAAAAATGCCATCGAATCTCCTCGTTTTTGAAACAGTGTCTATAACAAGGTGCCAGCATATTGAACTTCAGCCCTAATGCTTACCAGCGGTGCGCGTTACCACTGAGCCATGAGTTGTCAACGTAATAGCATTTAGATTATTTTGTGAATGTGGCAATAGATGAAAAAAATAACTTTAAAATTAGAATTATGCTCTAAATTTTAGAATTATAGAAAATATAAAATATGATTTATTATAAATAAAAACAAATCAATAAATCTTATTATTGTGATATTAGAAAGAGTTAAACTCATTAAAATTATTCTTATTATAAAAAAACATTTTTTAATAGAAATTTTTTTTAAAGGATATTAACAAACAATTTCAAAAAACACTATTTAAAAAATTATTTTTCAAATTTTCAAAGCCCCATGCCATATATATTTCAAATTTATATAATTTTAAAAACCACATATTTCAAATCTGCAGATGCAATAAACAGTTAACTATCAATACTTATAGAATTAAAACAAACTGAATTTAAGTAATCTTAATATTTGTTCTTCAGGAAAATATAAGATTTTAAATTAATTTTTGTATTGGAATAAATCACTCTCAACAGTAATTAGTATGTCAATTCATTAAAGAATTGAAGCACTTGATGCTAAATTAAGTTCATACATTAAGTAAATCGAGCTTATATTGCTCCGTATAATCATCATTGTACTTGAATATTATTCATTTAAAGAGGCATCCCTTCAAAAGATTAACCAAAATAGCCATTCATTATGTAAAATCAAGTAGAAAAACTTTCCAATACATGATGAATTAGAAAACTCTTTGCATTACATACATTAAAAAAAGGACAATATCGCTTAATTAAAAATACGATGCGCCAAACACTGCTCCTTTTACACGTACTAAAAGCGAGTATATTAAACAAAAGATGATTTATAGGTCTAGCAACTTTACTGCGTTGAAGAGCAGACACTGAAAGTTTTCAACATGGAGGCATTTTAATTGAAAGCATACAAAGCCATTATTTTTTCTTTCGCCACCATGTTAACGTAGATTAAAAATTTAGCTTACATTAACTGGAAGTGCCCTTTTACTGCAGCATCCGAAACATCTTCATTTTGTTTAAAAATATTTAAAGGTTTTTTTTTTTTTTTTTTTTAGTAGCATCGCTACTTCACGCTGCATTTCACGCCAGTTCAATAACTATTCTACCGCTACATTAATAACCGGAAATTTCTCCATTCTCACCTTAGTTGTCGGAAGCGATATTAATTTTACTTAAACTACGTCTAGTTACTAGACTCATTCTCTTGGCTTTAGTAGTGAAAAAAAGGAAAAGAAAAAAAAAATTATGTTTTAAATTAAAAATGATGTAAAAAATAACCTTGCAGAATCTCATGATGATAGAAAGAGAAATTTTCAGATCGACGGAAACTAAACTCTGCTATAAATAAAGATGAGAAAAAAACTATTATTTTTTTTTTGCCTTAAAGGACGTCCTTTCGTCTCGATTTAATAACTGAAAATATATTTCAAAAAATTAGATACGTTTTCTACCCTATAACGAAGATAAAAATGTATTATGTTAATAAAATTGATAAAGATACAACAATTTTACATAATAATTAATTTTAAAAACTAATACAGATATTTATTAATACAGGAACTCACTGACTTATTTAATTAATTAATAATTTAATTAATATTACAATTTGACTATTTAATCATTAATTAAAAATAATTAATGACTAAATAGTCATTAAATAATAATAATCATAATAAAAATATAAATAAATAAATTAGTAAAAATTAATTAATAATTAAATTAATGACTACATGGGAAATATTAATATTAATTAAATTATTAATTAAATAAATAATCCTGTAAATTCCTTTATTAATTTTATTAGCCTAATAAAGGTATACATTTATACCTATCTATTTATTATTAGTCATTAAATAAATTGCTATTTAATAATTTAGTTAATGTCAACATGGTCAGCGGAATAAAAATGCTGTTAAAACTTACTCTAGAAATGCTTTTTAATCTTTGCAAATGAGCTTTAAGAAAATACTTATCTATATTCAAAAATTTATTATTTTGTAAGATATTGTATTAAACAGAGTTTGAAAAAGTACTTAAAAGCGGCTTAACCACCAATTTATTTGAAAAATTTGCAGGCATAGTTCTTTATAGGAAAGAAGTAAAATGTATTAATTTTACAAAAGTAACATATTAATTTTACAAACGTAACGTATTAATTTTACAAAGTAATTTTACAAAAGTAACTCTAATTACAAGACAAGTTTTCTAGGATTTAACTGTGAGAAAAAAAAATATTTTTGTAAATTAAAAAAAAAGTATTAAAAATTATTTTTAAAAAATGTCATGCAGAACATGATGATAGAAAGAGAATTTTTAGATAGACAGAATCTAAACTCTGCGATAGATAAAAAAGAACTTTTATTTTTTTGCCCCAGAGGGCGTCTTTTCGATTCGATTCAATAACTGGGAATATATATAAAAAAAAGGGAACGAAAAAAAAAATTGAGATACATATTTCTGACCTATGTACAGATAGATTTATAGAAAAAATTTTTTGGTCATTTTTGTGTTTAATGCTTATCCTGGTGCTTCGATTAGACTCTGGTTGGAAGTTTTCAAAATCCTTTGCATATTTTTTGCAGCTTTATTCCTCTCAACCCTGGTCCTTATCGTGTTTTGCTTCCCCGGGAGCGTTTTTGTATGTTCCACAATCTATTTTAGTTAAAGAAAAGCAGTTGTGCATCGTATTCGACTGCTGTGAGGAATTTTGCTTTCAATGTTGCAACATTCGAGTCCTTAGTGATTTTCTAACATAAAGGATTTTACAATTTCAAGGAGAAGTTGTTTTCGTTAAGTTTCTGGAATTTATCGCAGCTTATCTGGAAAGTTTTTGATCAATTTTAGCTGTCAACACGAAGAGATGAATTATTCCCTCCAGGCATCAGTTTGAATCAAAATAATAACGATTTGAGTAATTTTTTTTCCTTTCCTTCGTCAGGAAATTCTCAAAATGAAAGAATATTACTACTAATAATAATTGTTTTCATATTAAATTTAAATGTTGTTGAAAATTTCAATAAACTACACTTGAATTAAATAAAAAAGCTATATCTTTATTATGCTAATAAGTTACATCTATGTCATGCTAATATAGTAAAGATATAACTTTATGAAGCTAATAAAATTAATAAATATATAACATTTAAACTTAACATAGTTTTAATTAAAAAAAATAATACAAACATTTATTAATATATTAATTTACTGACTTATTTAATTAATTAATAATTTATTTAAATTAATGTTTGACTATTTAGTCATTAATTAAATTATTATTTAGTAATTTAGTTAATGGCAACATGATCAATGGAATACGATTGTTATTAAAACTTACTGATAGAAATATATTTTAATCTTTGCAAATTAATTTTATTAAAATATTTATTTATTTTAAAAAATGTATTATTTTCTAAGCTATTTTATGAAAAGAGTTTAAAAAATTGCTTAAAAGTATTTTAACCTTCAATTTATTTAAAAAATTTGTAGGCACAGTTCTTTATAGCAAAAAAGTTTAACAATGTATTAATTTTACTAAAATACGTCTAATTACTAGACTCATTCTCTTGGCTTTAGCTGATGAAAAAGACAAAATCAAAAAAAGAGAAAAAAATTATTTTTTAAATTAAAAAAAGAATTAAAAATGATGTAAAAAAATATCTTACAGAATTTCATGGTAGAAAGCGAAGTTTTTAGATCGACAGAAACTAAACTCTGCCACAGATAGAGACAGAAAAAAAACCTTTTATTTTTTTGCCCCACAGGGCGTTCTTTCGCTTCTATTCAATAACTGGGAATATATATATAATGGAACGAAAAAAAATTGAGATACATTTTTCTGCCCTATGTACAGATAGATTTATAGAAAAATTTTTTTTTTGGTCGTTTTTGTGTTTAATGCTTATCCTCGTGCTTCGATTAGACTCTAGTAGGAAGTTTCCGAAATCTTTTGCATATTTTTTGCAACTTTTTACTTCTCAACTTAGGTCCTTATCGTGTTTTGCTTCCCCGGGAGCGTTTTTGTATGTAGCGTTTTCCACAATCTATTTTAGTTAAAGAAAAGCAGTTGTGTATCGTATTCGACTGTTGTGAGGGATTTTGCTTTTAATGTTGCAACATTCGAGTCTTTAGTGATTTTTCAACATAAAGGATTTTACAATTCTATTAGAAGTTGTTTTCGTTAAGTTTCTGGAATTTATCGACATCTTATCTGAAAAGTTTTTGATCAATTTTTAGCTGTCAATATGAGGAGATGAATTATTCCCTGCAGGCTTCAGTTTGAATCAAAATAATAACGAGTAGAGGCATTTTCTTTCCCCTATTCCTCAGGAAATTCTTAAAATGAAAGAATAAAAGTAATAATAATATTTTTTGCATTGAAATTTATATATAATTAAATATTTCGTATAAATTTTAATGAAAATTCTATAAACTACATTGGAATTAAATTAAACTTTTTTAAAAAAAGGAAATAATTGACTAAATATTAATCATAATGAAGGTTTTTTTTTAATTTAATTTTGAAGGTTTGAAAAATGATTATTATGAAATATGTTTTGAAATTTTCAGAAATAAAAATAATTCAGTAAATTCCTGTATGAATAAGTATTTGTATTGTGTTTTAAATTAAAACAATATTAAGTTAAGATGTTATATCTTCATTTATTTTATTAACATAATATGTGATATATTTACTATGTTAACAAAATTAATAAAGGAATTTACTTAATTATTTAATAAATTAATAATTTATTTAGGTTACATGGTCAAATATTAATATTAATTAAATATTTAAATAATTAAATAATTCAGTAAACTCCTTTATTAATTTTATTATCATAATAAATTTATATCTTTATTTAAGTCTCCTGTTGAAGTGTTTTTTCTTAGTTATTAAATAATTTATTGTTTAACAATTTAGTTATTGGCAACTTGGTCAATGGAATACGAATACTGTTAAAACATACTGCAATAAATATGTTTTAATATTTGCAAATGAATTTTATGAAAATACTTATTTATATTCAAAAAATTATTATTTTTTAGGCTATTTTATGAAACAGAGTTTTAAAAAATACTTAAAAGTATTTTAACCAATTTATTTCAAAACTTCGTTGTCGCAGGTTTTTATAAGAATAAAGCATAACGAAGTAATAATTTTACTAAACTACGTCTAGTTACTAGATTCCCCCACTTGGCTTTAGCTGTGAAAAATGCAAAATTAAAAAAAGAAAAAATAATAATTAAAAAAAGTATTAAAAATTCATAGCAAAATCTCATGATAAAAAGAGAAATTTTTAGATCGACGGAAACTTAACTCTGCTATAGATAAACACAGAGAAAAACAATTTACTTTTTTGCCCCAGAGGGCGTTCTTTCGTTTCGATTCAATAAATGGGAATATATAAAAAAAATGAAGCGAAAAAAAAATTGAGATACATTTTTCTGCCCCATGTACAGATAGATGTATAGAAACTTTTTTTTTAGGTCGTTTTTGTGTTTAATGCTTATCCTCGTTCTTCGATTAGACTCTGGTTGGAAGTTTTCAAAATCTTTTGCATATTTTTTGCAGCTTTATTCCTCTCAACTCTGGTCCTTATCGTGTTTTGCTTCCCCGGGAGCGTTTTTGTATGTTCCACAATCTATTTTAGTTAAAGAAAACAGTTGTGTATCGTATTCGACTGCTGTGAGGGATTTTGCTTTTAATGTTGCAACGTTCGAGTTCTTAGTGATTTTCTAACATAAATGATTTTACAATTCCAGGAGAAGTTGTTTCGTTTAGTTTCTGGAATTTATCGACATCTTATCTAAAAAGTTTTTGATCAATTTTTAGCTGTCAATATGAAGAGATGAATTATTCCCTCCAGGCGTCAGTTTGAATCAAAACAATAACAAGTAGAAACTTTTTTCTCATTCCTGAGAAAATTTTCAAAATGAAAGAATAAAAATAATATTCATAATTTTTTCGTATTAAAATTTATATTTATTTTTAACTAAATATTTCGAAATTTTTTTAATTAATTTTCAATAAACTAAATTGAAATTAAATTCAATTTTGAAAAAATGATTAATTGGATAAATTTTAATCGTTTTAAAGTTTTTTTTTTAAATTTTCGAAGGTTTGAAACAAATTTTTTTTTAAAATCTTTTTAAATTTTTCAGAAAAAAAAAATTATACAACAAGCACTTGTATTAATAAAATATTTTATTATTTTTTACAATTAAAACAATAGTAATTTAAAATGTTATACCTTATCATGCTAATGAAATTAATAAAGATACAATATTTTATCTTAATATTATTTTAAATTTCAAAACAAATAAAAATATTTATTAATACAGACATTTACTTAGTTACTTAATTAATTAATAATTTATTTATTATTTAAAATATGAATTATCTTTTATTTAAACAAAATATTAATAAATTATATAATTATCTCTTCTTTAATAAATTAATGAATACATGGTCATTGATTAATATTTGGCCAAGTAGTAACTTATTATATTATTATTTAATAACGCAATTAAGTCTACATGGTCAACGGAATAAGAATGCTGTTAAAATCACTGCTAGAAAAATATTTTAATCTTTGCAAATGCGTTTTAAGAAAATATTTATTTGTATCAAAAAGTTATTATTTTGAACTATTTATTGAAAAAAAAATTATAAAATACTTAAAAGTATTTTAACTATCAATTTATTTGAAAAATTTGTAGCCACAATTCTTTATAGGAAAAAAGTATAACAAAGTGCTAATTTTACTGAATTACGTGTAGTTACTAGACTCATTCTCTTGGCTTTAGCAGTGAAAAAGCAACAGTAACAAAGAAAATAAATAAATACAAAAAAATATTTTTAAAATCAAAAATGATGTAAAAAAATATCTCATGAAGAAAGAGTTGCAGAATCTCATGATAGAAAGGGAAATTTTTAGATCGACGGATACTATACTCTGCAATAGATAAAGACAGAGAAAAAAGTACTTTTATTTTTTTGCCCCAAAGGGCGTTCTTTCGTTTCGATTCAATAACTGGGGAATATAAAAAAAAAATTGGAACGAAAAAAATTTAGATACATTTTTCTGTCCTGTGTACAGATAGATTTATAGAAACTTTTTTTTTGTCGTTTTTGTGTTTAATGCTTATCCTCGTGCTTCGATTAGACTCTGGTTGGAAGTTTTCAAATTCTTTTGCATATTTTTTGCAGCTTTTTACTTTTCAACTTAGGTCCTTATCGTGTTTTGCTTCCCCGGGAGCGTTTTTGTATGTTCCACAATCTATTTTAGTTAAAGAAAAGCAGTTGTGTATCGTATTCGTCTGCTGTGAGAGATTTTGTTTTTAAAGTTGCAACATTCGAGTCCTTAGTGATTTTCCAACATAAAGGATTTTACTGTTCCAAGAGAAGTTGTTTTCGTTAAGTTTCTGGAATTTATCGACATCTTATCTGAAAAGTTTTTGATCAATTTTTAGCTGTCAATATGAGGAGATGAATTATTCCCTGCAAGCGTCAGTTTGAATCAAAATAATAACGAGAAGAGACTTTTTTTTTCCTTTCATTCTTCAGGGAATTTTTAAAATAAAAGATTAATAAAAGAAAGAATAATTGTTTCGGATTCAATTTTATATGTAATTTAAAATTTTAATTAATATTTAAATAAATTTTAATAAACTTCTTGTATTAAATTAAACTTTGAAATTAAATAATATAATTGGTGAAATATTAATCATATTTAAGTTTTTTTTTTAATTATGAAAGTTTGAAAAATAACGTTTAATAAATATTTTTTAATATTTTCAGAAAAACAATAACTCAGTAAATTTATGTATTAATAAATGTTTGTATTATTTTTAAAATTAAAACAATATTAAGTTAAAATATAATAAAGTTATATCTTTATTATGCCAATATAATAAAGATATAACTTCATAATAATAATAAAAGTAATAAGGAAATTTTCTGAGTTATTTAATTAATATTAATGTTTGACCATGTAGTCCTTAAATAAATTATAAATAAATAAATAATATAGTAAAATTAATAATAATAATAATATATAAATAAATTGTTAATTAATAATCTAATTAATGACTACATGGCCAATGGAATAAGAATGATGCCAAAACTTACTGCTAGAAATATATTTTAATCTTTGCAAATGCGTTTTAAGAAAATACTTATTTATATCAAAAATTTATTATTTTTAAGCTATTTTATGAATAAATGAGTTTAAAAAAATATTTAAAGGCATTTTAAATAAAATTTATTTGAAAAATTGTTACCACAGTTCTTTATGCGAAAAAGCAAAAAAATATTTTAAGGCATTTATATAAATTAAATTATGTTTTAATAACACCTTTTAGCAACATACAAAAATTTATATATACTTTAAATCTGAAACCTAAACATTAATGAATTCTTATGAACTTATCAGCTAAATATTTCCTTTTTATTATATCTATTATTTTTCTCGAATAATTTATACTTATTCACATATCTTACATATGAAATTATAACAAACTATCCTCAAGTGCTCTGTGCTTTATAAAGATAACTTTATTGTTTTATTCAAAAATGCGTATTATAGTTATATATAGTTAAATTTATTTCAAAATTCGTGTATGCTGTAATTTAATATACGTTTTAAAGATAAAAATATTTTTATTTTTAAAAATTTTATTTTAAAAATCTTTTCATGTTAAAATACTTATTAAATATTAAGCACATAAACACTAAACAATATTTCATTTCAAAATAAATAACAGAATAATGGAATATCATATTTTTTTATTCGCGATAATTCATGCGATTATTAAAAGTTACGAGGGAATGTTCTTAATATTACACTTATATTGGTTAGTATATGTTTAAATAAATGTATTTTAATAAATAAACACAAAAAAATAATGGGTTCTTTTTAATATAAATAAAGAAACGGTGGAAATTTTTAAAAGCAAAACACATCTTTATATATAATATTTATCTAGTAACATTAAAACCTGATTTAATATATTTAATATACGATGTTCTTAAAAGCTTTATTACATATAATGGGTTTATGAAATAAATTTATTGATTGTTTTGTTTTGAATTTCAAAGTGAAACATATTTTTATTTATCCATAGAGGAATTTTAATTTTTCCTAGAACTTCGCAATATTCTACCGTTATTATTTTAAATTCAAACATAATATTAACCTGATTTTTTTCAACAAGATAATAAATATAAATAATTTGTATAATTTAAATGTATTAACATGTTTATGCTAATTTTACGAATTATTATTATTATTACTTTTTTTTTGCTCTAATAGGAGAAACCAAACGATGTTTATGTCCTTCAGATATTTCATAATTTTCTGTAATTTTCCAATTTCATTCCAAACAGAAGATATTCATTTTCCCAAAATATTTTAAAAAAAGGCTTCAAAATAAATAGGAAAATATTAGGCATCTTTATTATATCAGTGACAAATTACACTTCTTATCTCTCCTTGGATTTTACAATCAATCTTACAAAGGCTACTTTCATTTTAGTATTTGTAAAGCAGAAATTAGCAATGATATTTTATCAAGCTATTAAGCAAACAAGTAATGTAAAAAAAAAATTTTTAAAGCCAATTCCTACTTTTTTCTCACTATATTACAGAAAGTCCTTTATAAATAATTTCCATTCATTTTTTTAAGTATAACTGGTGCTATCTATTGGTAGATATATGCAACTTAAATCTAAAATTAATGAATTAAATTTAATTACTGAATTAATATTTGAAAAAACTGTATTAACATCCAGTGTTAACTACTACAAGTTCAAAATAAATGTAGTTGAACTTGAGTGGATGAATAAAAAGTATTTTATGAACGATTGAAAATTTGAACAAGATATATGTAGAGAGATTGTGAGCTCATAGAAGGAATTGAAAAATAAAATAGTAGATAAAAAAATCGTTATCATACCAAAAAAAAAAAAAAAAAAAAAGAAATCCTGAATTCTTAGGTGATGTTTTAAAAGCCGATTTTATTAGGATTAAGAACGTTAAATCGAGCAGAAAACTTTTTCATTTCACATAAGCTTAAAGATAGATTTAAACGAGAAAGAAGACCAATGAATAAATATGAATGTGAGTAGAAATTAAATTGCTGTTGATGAGGATGATTATTTAAAGGCAATTTGTTGATGAAATGTTCATTATTTAAATATGTCTTATTTATGCCTGCTCCTTATCCAACTGTTAATGCGCACAGCTATCCTGTAGGAAAATTTAGTTCGTATTGAATTCATGGAACATTTTATTTATAATTTGCTCTCAAAAGATTTACATCATTCCTTCAGGCTTATGAGTATCAATTGCTATTCTTTAAGCATTTCGCATTGATTTCAAGGCTACCTGATGGTAATTTTCTTGGGTTTTCCTCCATACGACCCTGAAATGATATACAATTTCCAAATATCATGTGAATGACAACATGTATCCCTCTGTGGCCGTGTATGTGTGTATCTGTTTGTACCGTGTGTTTGTAAGTGTGTTTGTACTTTTCAGTGTTTGTTACGTTTTATAGTAAATATGATTAATACGGTTATTCTGCATAATAATTAATGGATTAAACAGATGATTATGAATAATCCCTGATTAAACACATACAGCGAAACACACATACACTCTCTCTATATATATCTTTCTCACACATACATATATATACTCATACACATATACACTCTCTCACACACACACTATATATATATAGGTATAGTTTATTCCCATTTTGAAAGCTTTAAAAAGATTCGAATTTTTTATTTTTCTAAGAATTTTCATCATTTTCCATCGTTTTCCAATTTCGAAGGAAACAGCGAAGATTTATTCAGCAGAGAATTAAAAATGTCTGGATGTTTCGAAAGTACTTTACCGTATCAATGAGGAATTACTTCCCCAACTCCTGTTACTTTTTACACCAAACCCTGGAAAAGCTATCTTCTCGCCATTTTCATCAGGAATTTCAAATCATCCCCTTTTCTTAGATGCCCTGAAGCTGATTCCGGCAACGACATTTTAACGAAGTTCCTAACCAAAGAAATACCGTAAGGAGTAAAAAAAAAAAGAAAATGCAACACGCTAAAATAAAAGATAAAAAAAAATTTCCTGAATGCTTACGTGGCCTAAAGACAAGCCATTTTCTTTTGTAGGACTGCTGAAATAATGAGCAGAAAAACTTCAAGTTAATTGCACACACGCTTTTTTCTTGTCTTTTATATTATTATCAAACTTTTTTCCCTCTCTACGACGCACGATGGTTTGATTTTTCCCTTTTCTAGCACAGGTCCTTAGGCGTTGTTGTGAATAGAATATTTTTTTCCAGTAATATATGAGATGGTTGTTTTTATTTTGTAGAATATTCCCTTTGACGAAAAATACTTACCTTTCTGAAATTTCTTCATAGATGGATTGCTGCAACTGCAACAAAAGTGAAATAAGTCGAATTTGATTACTCTGCATTTAAGATCACATATAATTCCGTTTTTTCACAAAGTTTTCTGTAAAAAGTTAATTAAATGAAAAATTAACTTCTGATTAAACTTAAAAATGGCAAAGATCAATTCCATTTTTTTCCAACTGCACTAAATGAGCATTAAAATGAACAGTTAGTTTTCGCAATTTTAAAAATGTCAAAAATTTATACATTCTACCATTTTACTAGAAAAAAATTGCATTTTTATTCATTTTATTTTATTCTAAAATAAAGATTTTCAAGAGTTTTTCATTAATCAGGTTTTAAAGAGACTGTTAGTAAGAGCAAAACATTAAAATTGAAACTACTTCAAATTTATTTTTTTATTTGCCATGAAAATGTTTTTTATGTTTTGCTGTCTCCAACATGCATGCTAATTTGAGCTAAAATAATCATTATTAATACAATAATAGAGTGTTCCCTAACTTGAAAACATTACAGCGCAAATTTTAAACCCATAATTTTGAGGATGTATAGGTATCGTAAATGTCATATCGTTAATAAAATGTTTCACATGTTGCGTGATTGTTAATAATAAAATTTATGCAAAATAGCTACACGCACGATATGAAAAATGGGGAAATAATGAGGTTATAAATGTATTGTTTCCCTTAGAGAATATGTAATGTATTTTTATAAAACTACGTGAGAAAAATTGTATATAAGCGAAATTGAATGAATGCATAATTAATTAATCATTTTTATGTAAAACTGGTAGATTTTTTTTTAGTAACTGTATTATATTTCTTAAAAAGGAAAAAATAATATAAATTATAAAAATCTAATTATCATTTAATTTTGTTAAACAAAATTTAGAACCATTAATTTTTCGAATCCAAGCATTAAAATTATACATAAATAGTTTATCAAATGTCAAATGTAAAATAAGCAATGAAAGTAATTTCCCTTTTATGAAATTATATGTGACATTGTATAATATTTTTGACAAAATATTATACAATTATCCTGTTTCAAGTGATTTACATTCAAGTGATTTATATATTATTTCAAGTGATATTAACAATAAGCATTTTTAACTTATTTCATCATATTAAACAAAATACAAGACAAAAGACAAGTCTTAAGACAAAAAAAACCAAAAAAAAACCACCATTATCTTAATAAATGTTTCGTAAACGGTATCATAGTAAACATTATCTTAATAAATACTTTGTAATTTCGTAAAACACATATTTAACCATTTGTCTGTTTTTATACGGGTTTCTTATTACAGTTACATGCATATTTAATTTTTTTGAGATAAAGAACATATTTAATTAGATTTTAGAAAAATAATTTTGATAACCATTTATATATTTAAATTTGTTTTATAAACTGCATGCTCTAAAGCAAAAGAAATCTTGCAAAGAATTATAATTTTATCACCATTTGTGGCCTTTTGCTTTGCTCCAAATATAAGTAATTATTGTAATTACATTAACGCTGTTAATTTGCTTGTTGTTTTTTAATGTTGTACTGCGCATTCATACAAACTCATTACGTGTTTAGAAAAATGAACAATCCTTAAAAATATGTAAGACATGAGACATACAATTTTCTTTTTACATATTACCAATATTGATTTACATTAAGGTAATATAATTATTTTTCACAATAATTATATTAAGAGTAAAATGTAAAATTCACAGGGGTATTTATCTACCTATCTCTCTCTCTCTCTCTCTGTCACTCTCTCCCTCTCTCTCTGTATATATATATATATATATATATGAATTTGAATCACAATATAAACTCTACAAAATATATTATAAATTATGTGTTGCCATTCTAAATATACTAGTCTTACATCTGAAAAAAATAATGTATAAAAATCGTACATTCCCAATGTACGATTTCTGAGAAAAAATTTTGAATTGCTTGAAAAATATTGACATAACATTAAATACTTCTTCACATTTTCAAATTAATTAACAAAACATTTTTTGCTAACATTCACATACAAATCTTGCACTATTTTATCTTTTTCACAGCTTATTATTACAATTTTTTTTTACTGGGCATAAAAAAGGATTATTTCTTTTTTCGAATCGGAGTGTAGGACGATTTCTTTCGGTTTTCTGAGGTACTTTTTTCTCTTTTTCTTTTTCTTCAAAAGACTCTCTCCTTCATTTTTTTTTGGATGTTTTTTGTTCCAAGAGAAGCCAGAAGTTTTTAATTACGTTGGTGAAGTCTCATTTATTAATGTCACAACAAATATTTTTCATTTCTGGAATTTTTTTTTCTCTGTGTTCAGGTTATTATTGTTTGTTGGATGCAAAAATACATTCATTTACCCAATAAGTATTAAATATTGGAACGAGTTAAAAAAAAAAAAAAAAAAAAAATTGTTAATCAAAAATGCTTCAGACGAATCGAAAGGTTCAGTAAAAAAAATGAATGTATTTTAATATTATATCTTACAGTGAAATGAAAGTAATATTTCTCTTGTCTGGAAAATTTTAATTACTTACTAAAATAGTAATTAAAGTATTTTTTTTGTTCATTAAATATTTTTATGTCACGCATATGAATCAATAATATCAGGCTTGCGAAAAAAAATAATGTGCCATGTTTCTTAATTAAAAATGTATTCACTTATTTCATCAATTTTTTATGTATGTAAATTCGTATAATGTAATGCATATTCTAGCATCAATAAATATTTATTAAAAATAAATATCAATGACATAAGAAGAATATCAATAAATTGATTAATTTGTTATATTGCTTTCTGGTATCAAATTTTTTTATCTATGCTGCTGATTACCATAGAATATGGATAACTAATAATATATATAGGCTATATTAAAATATTTATATCCAACTAATATTATCCACAGGTTAAATAAAATATTTATATCTAACTAATATTATCTACAGGTTATATTAATATATTTATTTCCAACTAATATTACACATAGTTTAAATTAAAATATTTATATTCAACTAATATTATCTATAGGTTATATTAAAATATTTATATCCAAATATGTACTTGTTTCCCTGATTTGTTGCTAACTAGTACATGTAGGTCATCCTTTTCAGAAACCTTATGAATCATGGCATATTTCTCCACAACACATTAAAGTAGATACGTCTAAGAGGCTCAAAAGCTATTGTGAAAACATATATGGAGTGTTACACATTGCTAGACAGATTGACTGGTAAATGTTTCGAGTTCTATTCCATAAGACGCAAAGTCGTTGTAATTACCCTTAAAAATCTTCTTGGAATGTCTTGCTCAATAGCCCATTTTGTCGAAGGGATGTACGTACGTAAGTGGATTATTAGGCTCACTGATATACAACACATACACAAAAGTTGCTTACATTTCTCTACAATCTTATAATTATACACTAGGAATTTACAGCAGAACCTGGAAGTTTTATAACTTTACTATTGTAAGTTTACTAATCTATAGAAAATATAAACTATATAATTAAAACGTTGATAATATTCCTTTAATGTATTTTGCCTGTAAGAAAAATTACTACTTCAAGTTACGTTTAAGAAGATAATATGTTGTTTTATATCCTACATGTTGGACAGCAACATCTAGACCAAATTCAAGAACTCATGTAATCTCATGGTTGGAGGGAAAGTGGGAGGGGGCAGTTTCTGTTGAGATGGGCACCCTGTAGGTAAAAGTCTGACTTGGCTCACTAGCGCTGACTTTTTCAATTCCCTCTATTAGTTCACATTCTCCCTATATATATTTATATATCTTGTTCAAATTTTCAATCGTTAATAAAATGATTTTTATTCATCCACTCAAGTTCAAATACATTTTTTTTGAACTTGCTGTAGATGACATTTGATGTTAATACAGTTTAATCAAATATTAATTCAGTAATTAAATTTAATTAATTAATTTTAGTTTTTTTTTAGATTTAAGTTGCATATATCTACCAATAGATGGCCCCAGATAAACTTAAAAAAATGAATGAAAATTATTTATGAAGGATTTTCTGCAATATAGTGAACAAAAAGTAGGAATTGACTTTATATTACTTGTTATGTGATTAGGCTGTAATCTCTAAGCCAAACGCTCTACATTCATATTAAACGGGAGCTTCGGCTTAAAGATGATTACGAATCTTTAAAAACATGAATGGCACCCCCGAAACTCGAACCCGAATCTGTGGCACCAAGCGCTTGTCACTCGGTAATGAGACCCCAAGTAAACAATGTTGTTTAGACTACGAAAATACATGCTGTTTATAAATATATTACTTCATATTAAATATGCTGATAGCAATATTCCAAAAATATATGCATTTTCAAAGAAATACAAAAAAGTTTGACAAATAATAATAAAAAATACACTACAATTTTTTCCTTCACGTTACAAGGGTTTTATTATTAATAATCATTTGAATAATGTAAACAAAATTCAATAGAAAAACTACATTTAAATAATCCGTTGTCGATGATACTTGTTGGTGCCTTTTTGTAGTTTGTCTTTATTATCTGGATAATTGGCAATAATTTCCATTGTGATTACATCGATATTGTACAACATATAAATTTACTGTCTCTTCTGAAAAAAAAAAAACTGAAAATATTTTGGCGTGTCTCCATGTTGTTGTAAACAATAATTATATTCTAATTTGTAAATTCACAGAAGTATTTTTTAAAAATCTTCTAAATTTTGATGTTTTGTATTAGTTAAGTATTTTTAAAATTATTTTAGGACGATTTAGCAATAGATTATTTATTTTTTAGATTCATCCTGGACAATACATAATAATTATGTTTCAAGTGTAAATAATTACGTGATTAAATATTGTTAGACTTAATTATATCTCTGGAATTTTTTAAAAATTATTCTTTATGAAGTCATAAAACAAATTATACATGGAAGATGTCTTTTAAAATGGTTTTCGTAGAATATATTAAAAAATATTTTGCTAAGTTTGTTTAGCGTACAAACATTTAAATAAAGTATCAGTTTACTAAATGAAATATTATTTATTGTACTGGTAGAACAACTATCCATTTGCAATTACTCGCTTTTTTTTTTTCTCCATACTGTTTATAATTAAATTATAATTATATGTAAATTTTTTACTCCAATGTGAGAATAGATAAATATATTAATTTCTTTGTTTCAGGAAGGAAATATATAGCCCAGAAATTATATCGCATTTCTTTTCCAAAACCTATAATCTGCTCTGAAACTCTTTCTATAACTACTTTCTTAGGTGATGTGGTTCTTTTTGATTGCCGAATATAACGTGACTTGTAAGCGAGAAGCTGATACTTTCAAGAACACTAGAGTAGTTATTTGGGTAGTTTGCAAGTTTTTTTTATATCAAAATATAGTGTCATTTTACTAAATGTAAAGTGACATAAAATCTAAAGTAAATGTAAGTCATTTTACTTAATATAGAGTGCCATTTAACTACTGTTTTTAATGCACTGGTAGAACAAATTCTTATATTACTGAGTCTTATTGACCATCTTCCTGCGAGCAGCCTAATACAAACTAGCCTTGAAGAAGGTATGTTGTGTGGGCTGCACCGACGAACCTGTTACTCATTTAGTAGATAAATGAGAGTAGAGAGTAGATAAATGTACTATTTTTTTTTTCAGGAAACACATATATAGCCTAGAAATTATATCTTATTTATTCTTCAAATTTTATACTATTATATACTATTTTCTACTATGCCAACGGTCGTACCATGCTGAATATACCGGTTCTCGTTAGATCACCGAAGTCAAGCATCATTGGGCGCGGTCAGTACTTGGGTGGGTGACCACCTGGGAACACCGCGTGCCGTTGGCAAATTTGGGACCTGAATGGCCGAGTGTCTAGCGCTCTGGCACTCGGTGCCACAGGTATCGGGTTCGAATCCCGGCGGTGCCATGGATGTTTGTAGTGGTTCGGAATCCACTTTAAGCTGTAGGTCCCAGTCTCATATGACTGTAAGAGCGTTGAGCAAAAGTCAGGCTTCTACCTACGGGTGCTCCATCACAACAGAAGCTGCTTCCTTCCCCTTCAATCATTGGGCTTGGCCAGCCAAGTGGGATAAGAAACAACAAAACATTTTCTACTATTACTTACTAATATTACTACTACTATTACTTACTTACTTTTCTATTATTTACTACTATTTCTACTATATTTTTACTATTTTCTACTATTTCTACTATTTACTACTATTTCTACGATTCGCTATGAAGCTCATAATGACTGCTTTCTTAGGTGATGTGATTATTTTGGATTCGAGTATATATTTTAAAATAGTTTTTATAGAATACTTATTATATTAAAATATTTTACTAAGCTTTCTCAATGTCCAAACAACTAAATAAAGTGCTATTTTAATAAACGTAATGTTTTTTAATGTACTAGTAGAACAACTATCCATTTGCAATTATTCTTATTATTCTTCTCCATACTGTTTATAATTAAATTATAATTATGTCTGTTTTACTCCAATTAATTAGTATATAAATTATTATAAATTAGTATATAAATATATTAATTTATTTATTTCTGGAAGAAAATATATATCCTAGAAATTATATCGTATTTCTTCTTCAAACCAAAGATTCGCTCTGAAATTCACAATGACTGCTTTCTTGGGTGATGTGATTCTTTTGGATTGCCGAATATAACGTGACTTGTAAGCGAGAAACTGATACCTTCAAGAACACTAGAGCAGCTATTTGGATGAAGAGACGGAATACGAATGCAGTATAAGAAACAAATTCAAACACATTTTTTTCTTGGTGGCAAACCAAGTGTTTCATTTTAATGTCAGACACTTGACCCAATGTCATTTATAAGTGAAATAGTAGAAAGTGGAGTGTTTTTGTACGTAATAAAAATCTACAAACACGATTCAGGTGATTTGACTGTCGGTGCAAAATATCCAATCACAGTTGCTACGGTGAAATAGTTGATCTCTGTTATGAAGTATGGCTACATATAAGAAACTGTTGTATTATTCATACAACGAAAATCCAATTTTTACTATTATGCACCCCAAATTATTAATGGGACATCAAATTTAAAAAAAATAATAATGATTAATTTTTAATGAAATAATTTAAAAATTAATCATTACTTTTGATAAATTTAAATGATTAGCGAATATATATTATTTTATTTTTCTTAGAGTATTTCATTTCCTTTTTCTACGTTATATTTTAAAAAGTAAGTCTTTTAAAAATTGAGTCTATATAAAAGAAATTAAAAAGTTCTTGACGTTATATGAGTTGAATTCAAGTTATTTTTCTCAATAATTAGATTTATTGTTTTAAATAATTTTATCACATTATATTTGCATTGTAATAAATACATGTACATGTTTTTCTTAAAAATCATGTAAAATATTTGCACTCATCTTATTTTTCAATAAATGTTTAGTTTCTTCGTTTTTCCTATAAAATCATTTAATGTAGGATGCTGCAGTATTCATACAGTGAAGATAAAGAAATTTTTTTATCATAATTTTTTTAATGTCCAAACAAATAAATAAAGTGTCATTTTACTAAACGTGCAATTTTTTAATGTGCCGTAGAACAACTATCCAATAGCAAATCTTCTTCTTCTTCATACCGTTTATAATGAAATTATAATTATATGTAAGTTGTTTTACTCCAATATTAATAACAGTAGATAAATATATTAATTTTTTTTATTATTTCAGGAAGAAAATGTATAACCTAGAAATTATATCGTATTTCTTCTTCAAAATCTACGATCTGCTGCGAAACTCACAATAACTAATTTCTTAGGTGATGTGATTCTTTTGAATTGCCAAATACAACGTGACTTGTAAGCGAGAAACTGATGCCTTCAAGAACACTAGAGTAGCTATTTGGAGATTTTGCAAGTTTTTTTTAATGCCCAAATAAAGTGTAATTTTAGTAAATGTAAAGTGACGTAAAAGGTAAAGTAAATGTAAGTCATTTTTCTTAGTATGAAGTGCAATTCTACTATTTTTTTTAATGTCCTGATAGAACAACTTTTTTTTTATATTATTTCGAGGAGTGGGTGGTATTGACCATCTTTCTGCGAGCAGCCTAATACAAACTAGCCTTGAAGATGGCACGTCATGCATGCTGTACCAGCGAATCAGTTACTCATTTAGCACCACCCAGGGGACTTTTGTAGCTTGAAGAAATGCTATGGACACGAGTAACACTACCCCCCCTCCTCCCAACGCTCTAAAATAACATGAGACTGGGACCTATGGTGCAAAGTAGATTACAAACCACTACAAAGATCCCTATTAGGACCGGGTCTTAAGCTCGAAACCTGTGGTCAGAGCGCAAGTCATTCGGTTATCAGACGGTACAACAAATATTCATTTACAATTATTCTTTTTATTTTTCTCCATACTGTTAATAATCAAATTATAATAATGTGTAAGTTGTTTTATTCCAATGTGATAGTAGACAAATGCATTATTATTACTTTTATTTCGGGAAGGAAATATATAGCCTAGAAATTATATCGTATTTCTTCTTCGAAACCTACAATCTGCTCTGAAACTCTTTCTATAATATAACTGCTTTCTTAGGTGATGTGATTCCTTTGGATTGCCGAATATAACGTGACTTGTAAGCGAGAAACTGATACCTTCAAGAACACTAGAGCAGCTATTTGGATGAAAAGACGGAATACGAATGCTCCCTAAGAAACAAAATCGAACACATTTTTTTCTTGGCTGCAAACCAAGTGATTTATTTTAATGTCAGACACTTGACCCAATGTCATTTATAAGTGAAATAGTAGAAAGTGGAGTGTTTTTGTTCGTAATAAAAATCTACAAACACGAGTCAGGTGATTTGACTGTCGGTGCAAAATATCCAATCACAGTTGCTATGGTGAAATAGTTATGAAATATGGCTACATATAAGTAACTGTTGTATTATTCATACAATGAAAATCAAACTCTTTCTATTATGTACCCCAACTTATTAATGGGACATTAAATTTTAAAAAAAATAATAATTAATTTTTAATGAAATATTTTTAAAAATTAATCATTAATTTTTGTAAATTTAAAATGATTAATTTTTATTTATTACTTTATTTTTCTTTGAGTATAATTAAAGATTTCCTTTTTCTACGCCATATTTAAAAAGCTTATCTTATAGAAATTAGACCTAATTTAAAAATTCTCCTTTAATAAGCATAGAATGCATGTTACTTTTTTCAATAACTACCTGTATTGTTTTAAATAATTTTATCACACTCTATTTGTATGGTACTAAATCTTTTTTTAAATCATCTTAAATATTTGTACCAATCTTATTTTTCAATAAGTGCTCAACTTCCTTTTTTTCTATAAAATCGAATATATTTACCTACAAGTAGGATCTCATGCAAGCATTCATATGCATACTTCAACAATATAAAATAATTTAAGATTATAGTAGAAAGTGGAATATTTTTGTTAGGAACAGAATTCTGCAAACTTGAGTCAGGTGATTTCACTGTCGTTGCAACATATTCAGTCACAATTGCCATGGTAAAATACTTGATATCTGCTTAGAAATATGGGCACAATTGCCGGAAGAAACTATTATATTAACCATACAGCGTAAATTTAACTCCTGTTTGTATCCACTCCAAATTTCTTAATTTATTAATGGGCATCATGGAATTAGTAAATTTAAATGATTAATTTTTATTTATTATTTTATTTCTTTAGAGTATAATTAAGATTTCCTTTTTCTAAAAGTATCTCTCTATGTTCAGTCTCATGTAAAAGGATCTTAAAAATCTCAGTTGAAGATATACGGGTATAATACCTGTTACTTTTATATTATTATATTTATTGTTTTAAATAATTTTAGCACACTTTTTTTCATTGTATTAAATCTTTTTTTTTTTTTTTTTTTTTTTTTTTTTTTTTTAAATCAAGTAAAATATTTTTACCAATGTTATTTTTCAATACGGTTTAACTTCTTCATTTTTTCAAAATGTGCGCAAAAATTACCGTAGAGCGACAAACCAAACCAAACAAAATTTTCATTTTTTTTCTTTAAATTCATGTATATTCAACTACATATAGGAACTCATACAAGTATTCATGTTACCTTATTTAATATCAAATATTGTTGCATCATATATATGATGCAACAATATATGATGCTGAATAATGTAAAATGAGGAAAAAGTTTATTTCGCAAATAAACATTGACAAATTCTTGAATCATGCAATATATCTATATTATAAAATGCAAAATGATTATAAAATACTTTAAATATAATAATTAAATTTAAAAAACACGATTAACGTTTGTTGATTGATACACCAAAATCAATATTATGAAAGCATTTTAAACAAATTTCATAATGAGGAATTGTTTTTTAAATGGACAAAGAAATATGTGTTTTAATTAAGTCAAAATATTTGAATTATTTTAATCAAATATTTTGAATTAATTAAAATTTAACTGAAATAATCACATTATTAAAATATCTTAAACTCTTTGTGGCCTATTAATAGCTTCAAAAATTACAGCATCGATCGCCATAAAAAAAAAAAAAATATATAATATTTCAGTTGTTATTTTCTAAGCATTTTTATTGAATTTACGTTACAATTTTTATACCTTTAAAACTAGCTAGAAAACAATTTTTCTCTACATACTTTAAGTAAAACACATAAATCAAATAAGGCTTATAGGGTAGCTAAAATCTCAGTTAAGCTAAGAAGAGTCTTCCAAGCAACGCATCTGCCAAAACAAATAATGAAAAATGGCAGAACCATAGCTTAGGGCTCTTGTTATTGGCTGATAAATTACGTCCCAAATTGTCATAGGTTCTCCAGCCTTCGATATTGATGCAGTGCAGGGACCTTTGGCAATTTCTCTCCGCGTCCTTATAAGCAGGTATCAAGAATTTGGAGGGAATATTGAAAGTGGTAACTTCCGTCTCGCATCAAGATTGTCAACTTGTCACATGACGAATACGCAAAATACAAATTGTTATCGTTCCCCTGCGTTAGGGTTATTTGATGCCTTCTGATCACATTTCGTGAATGGGAATGGCGAGATTTGAAATGTCATGGAAGCGCCATTAATCTATTGGAAAATGGAAAGATCTCATGCGAGATATTTCAAATCGACAATGATTTCTTCAAGGCATTTGCGAAAATATGAATCACTGTTGAATCTGCTGAGTTTGTTGGTATTAAAATGGATGTTTCTCATAAATGTGTAAATTCCTAAAAACAAGATTGTTTTTGTTATACATGATTGTCTAAATTACTTACTGAAAAGGACTTTGTTGTTGCATTAATTTTCATTTATAATTTTTTTTTCTGCCTTCTGAATATATTTATGTTTTTTTAATATTCATTATATGAATATTTGTGTTAGTTCAATTTCTGTCTCTGTAATTTATTGTTATTCTCGTTGCAAATTATTTGTGTTTTCATGCTGTTATTTTCTTGAGTTAATAAAAATTAGTATAACATAAAATCATTGTTTTCGAATAAAAACTGTGAATTAACTTTTCATTAAAACCTTATACAGATATAGATAATTAATCATTAATATGTGGTTCATCGCAGTGTATAATGTGCAACAAGAACAAACAATTTTATTGTTTGTTCTTATTACATATTATACACTGCATATTAGGTTGATTGCTTATTATATTGATTTTATTTTAAAAGGATTTAAATTAAAAATAATCTGTTATTTATTTTAAATTACTTGATTTAATTATTGATAGAGGATAACACTAATAATAAAATGTACATAAAATCTCCACAAATTAGTGCAAATAACTACAAAAGATCTATGACTTTCCTTATTATTAACAAGAAAAAAAAATTGTTTTTTGGGGGGCATTCTCAAGAAAATTATTTTCTTTTAAGGTTTGTGTTAGTTCAATTTGTCTCTCTGTAATTATAGGATACTTTTATTTTTGCAAAATTTTTATGTTTTTATTGTTATTATTTTTTGAGCTAATAAATTAAAAATTCGTATATCATGAGATCGTTATTTTTGGATAAAAACTGCTATTTAGCTTTTTATTAAAACATCATACACGCATAGATGATTAATTCTGGTTCATTGCATTCAATTGTATCGATTCACGTAAAATAGTTAATTCCGATTCACCGATTCGATTATATTGACTCTGGTACAGATAATTAATTCCGATTTATCGTAATTGATTGTAATGATTCACATATACACCCAAGAGCCAAAACATTATGACCACCCCTACATTTTGCAATGAACTCGCCTGGATGACGTGGAAGGCACTTGATCAGTTGGAAGGGATATTTAACTGCTGCTGGAGAGTATGAAGAATCATTCTTTCACTTACTTCTGTGCGTGATGGGAAAGGCTGCGGATCTAAGCGACTTTGGTAGATGGCAGATAGTAATGGCTCGAAGGCTCGGAACAAGTATTTCCGAAACTGCACGACTCGTGGGTTGTTCGCGATCTACAGTTGTTAGTACTTATGCAAAGTGGATGAATGACGGTGAAACCAGCAGTAGACGACATGGTATTGGACGTCCACACGATATCAAAGAAAAAGGTCATCGGAGACTGTCTCGCATGGTGAAGCAAAACCGGAGCCAGACAGTGGCTCAGCTGACAGCCCAATACAATGCAGGGCCAAGTAGAATAGTATCGGAGCACACTGTTCAGCGGACACTGTTGGATGGGGCTACGCAGCAAACGTCCCACTCGTGTGCCTGTGCTAACCAAGCGCCATCGCCAACTGCGCCTGCGCTGGGCTCGGGAACATCGTGACTGGTCCATAAATCAGTGGGAGAGAGTTGCTTGGTCAGATGAATCATGGTTTGTCATTCATCACGCCGATGGCCGTGTTAGGATACGCCGTTTTCCAGGCGAACAGTTGCTCCCTCAATGTAAAGTAGGTCATACACAGGCCGGTGGTGGCTGTATTCTGCTTTGGGGGACGTTCTCTTGGGCGTCTCTGAGACCCGTGGTTGTGGTAGAGCAAACCATGAATGCTGCAGGGTATCTGAACAGCATTGCGGACCAGTTGCACCCTTACAAGGCCTCTGTTTTTCCAGCTGGAAATGGAATGTTCCAACAGGACAACGCAAGGCTAAAATTGTCACAAGGCTAAAATTGTGTTGGAGTGGTTCCAGGAACATGATGCTGAATTCCAGTTAATGTCCTGGCCGCCTAACTCACCGGATATCAATCCAATAGAACTCATTTGGGATGTCTTGGGACTACTACTACACCACACCACATCACTGTGCCTAGAGCTGAGTTGCCCCTATACAGTTTGGGAATGATGCGGGTGAAAGGAAAGGACGCACGATGGAGGCGGAAAAGTTTTGCAACTGCAGCTCAGAGTTCAAAGACCACCAATGCGTAATATCTCGTATTTATGTGACCGTTGCTTAAACATCTGGTACAATCTGTCTCCGGCCATCTACCAAGGACTTGTGGCATCCATGCCAAGACGGGTTGAAGCTGTGTTGCGGGCCAAAGGTTGGCCAACTCGTTATTGACAGATGATCATAATGTTTTGGCCCTTGAGTGTAGATGGTTAATTCTGGTTCATTGCTTTTGATTGTATCGATCCTGGTATAGATAATTATTTCCAATTGATCGCCTTTGATTGTATCAATTCATGTATAGATGATTAATTCCAATTATTCACATTCGATTGTATCGATTCGCGTATAGATGATTAATTCCAATTAATCGCATTCTACTGTATCGATTCACGTATAGATGATTAATTCCGATGCAGCGTGTAATGTGTAATAAGAACAAACAGTAAAACTTATTATGTTGATTTATTCTTAAAATGACTTAAATTAAAAATAACGTTTATTTATTTTAAATTACTTGATTCTAATTCAATAGAAAAACGATAACGCTCGATGGACTTGATCAGTAATCAAGTTCTGCAAAGTTTTAGCACGATTGATGCGGGAATGTGTTCTTTAGCAGAACAATTTCAATGGGTCTTATTTAAGTTGTTGAAATACTGGTTGTATTGGGACCGTTTAATTAAAACGATGAATGCGGGAAAGTGAAGGATGAGAGAACAACAAGTGGAAGTTCTATTGCATTGTTTGAATTTAAAACTGGTTTTAGCTATAAAAAATAAAAAAAATGAAAATGATTTATTTTGCAGGCAATAATTATATATTTTACTATTTTCAAACCAAAAAGAAGGGAAAAACCGCGTTATCTTTTTTTCAGGATAAAATGGAATTATTGTTTTTCAAAGAATTTAACCAATAACATTTGAAATGAAATATATATGATCAATTAATTAAAAGTGCTTAAGAAAATTCAAACTGAATTAACATTTTTGAAAATGTTGAAACACGTTTTCACAGTGACATGTATACAAAACGTAGAAATTTATGATTGTAGTGGTGTGGGTTCGAGCGGGCCCCACGTTGGGCAGCCAGATTGTAAATGAACGTTAATAGTTATATTTAGATACTTGAGGCACAGTTTTGAGAATTCACAGTTATATTTACGCACGCAAAAACATCACACACATACAATCAGAGACATACAATATTTAACACAATTTAAAGTTAAAGAAAGATTATAGCTTCGTAGAAGGACTCCACTTTGGGCAGGAACTCTCAGGTAAAGCAGGGTGCACAAAGAAGTGTAGGGTTGCATTAAATGCACTTCTTCTGCTGGTAAGATCTTGTAGTCCAACTAATGAGCAAGTTTGGCGAAATATATTTCATCTCGGGGTAGAGACTGTAGGCCAACTAATCGGTTCACAGCAGGAGCACAGGTGGGTGCTGTACTTCCTCTGAGGTGAAAATCTCCATTCCAATAGAAATGTTTTGCTAACCGCTCCAGAGAGGCGTTCTTGCCAATGTGTATAACGAAGCATGGTTACATCATGATTATAAGTAACATTAAAATAACCAAACAAGTTCATATCACAATTTTTGTGAAACAAATTGGTTATTTTGTGCTATTTTAACGATCGTACCTTAACTTAATTTAACTGTCGCGGACAGTTTTGAATTATTTCTAGAAAACATCAAAAATTGAGATAAACATGTTTACTCATGAGCTATTTCGATACTCAATTTATATATTTAAACTTTACATTGGATGCCTGAAAATTTAATTAAAATAATAATATACAGAATATTCTAATATAATAATGAGGATATACAAATGAGATCGTGTATTAAATATTTTAAATATACAAATATTTTATTTTCTAATCTGCAATTGAACGAATAACTGTCCAAAACTCTAATTTTGGACTATTCCTCTTGCGTAAAACAATGAATTCATAAACCATATTACAATGGAATGTAATGGAATTTTTGTAAGAAAGGAAATGTATTTAAATGAATTATACTTAAAAATGCATTAATCACTTAAGCAAATAAATAAATATTTAAATTTATGCGACTAAAATCTACTGATTGTAAGCAATATATTTGAAATTACATGAGAAAACATCGTTAAAAGAAACTTTAATGGCTTAAATGAAATAAATAATATCTATTTATAGTATAATGACATTTTTTCCTTAATAAAAATTTACTCAGGGGCTTTAATTAAATTTAATTTAAAGAAATAAAAATAATTATAAATATTCTATTTATAGAAAATTGAAAATTGAAGTTCACATGTAGAAAATTAATAAATCATTTATAATAAACTTTACTTTAAATTTAATAAACTTTTTTCATAAATTAATTAAATTTAATTAACTCCGTAATTACAATTAATTTATGAGCATGAAAATAATTATAAATATTCTATTTATAGTAAATTAAAAACTGTAGATCGCATGTGAAAAGGTAATTAATCATTTATAATAAACCGTTTTGGAAAAGTAATTAATTTTGAATAATTTTTGTTTATTTTAATAAGAATAAAAAATTGGATTCTACTTATAAAAATATATCAATGAATTTCAAAACATCGTTATGGGTTTATTATCAATATTAAGGAATCGAATAAGACAATTTTTTTTTCATCTAATTACAGGTTGACAACATTACGAAACTCATTTCTTACTATCTTGTTGCCTCTAATTAAATAATCGTTTTTAATTAAATTGAATAAAATTGTTTTTTTAGTTAAATCTACCATATGAAATTAAAAATAATTAAAAATATTCTAGTTATAGCAAACTGAATACTGACAATCACATTTAAAAGAAAAATCATATGCAATAGACTTTACTGTAAAAAGAACTAATTTAATAGTTTTCCATATCCAAATAAAAATAACAAATTGGATTTTAATTATACATCAATGAATTTCAAAGCACCATTTATGGTTTTTATCATCAAAACTAAGGAATCGAATAAGGTCATTTTTTACATCTAGTTAGAGGTTGACAACATTACGAAACTCATTCCTTACTATCTTGTTAGCCTCTAATAAAATAAGAATTGTTTTTAATAAAAATTAATATAATTACATTTTTTAATTAAATTTAATATATTAAATTAAAAATAATTAATAATATTCTATTTATAGCAAATGGAAAATTGAAGATCACATGCAAAAAAGGTAACAAATCGTTTATACTAAACTTTATTGATAAAGTAACTTATTTTGATAGCTTTTTTCTATACTGTAATTAAATTGCAAATTGAATTTTACTTAGACAAATACATTAATGAAATTCAGAACACCCTTTATGGTTTTATCATGAAAACTAAGGAATCGAATAAGGTCATTTTTTTCATCAAGTTACAAGTTGACAACATTACAAAACTCATTTCTTACTAACTTGTTAGCCTCTAATAAAATAAGAATTGTTTTTAATTAAATTTAATCTAACTAATTTTTTTTAGTTACATTTAATTAAGAATTTTTTTAATTAAATTTAATCTAATTAATTTTTTTTAGTTACAATTAATTAAGAATTTTTTAAATTAAATTTAATATTACTAATTGTTTTAGTTAAATTTAATTAAGAATTGGTTTTAATTAAATTTAATATAACTTTTTTTATTTAAAATTATTATGTGAAATTAAAAAAAATTATAAATATTCTATTTATAGAAAATTGAATATTGACGATCACATTTAAAAGATAATAAATCATCTATAATAAACTTCATTATAAAAAAAGAACTAATTTTAATAGTCTTTATATCTTCAAAACAAGAAATTCAAAAGAAAATAATGGTATTCAAGAATTCTCAAAGATATTCAAAGCATTATTAATGGTTTTATCACAAAAACTAAGGTATGGAATAAGACCATTTTTTCATCAAGCTACAGGTTGACAACATTACGAAACTCATTTCTTACCATCTTGTTAGCCTCTAATAAAATAAGAATTGTTGCTCGAATACAAAAACCATGGAAATGACAAATTTATTCAGGGAGTTTAATTACAAGTAATTCATGAAAATGAAAATTATTATAAATATTCTATTTACAGCAAACTGAAAACTGAAGATCACATACAAATAGGTAACAAATAATTTATAATAAACTTTACTGTATAGAGAACTAATATTAATAGTTTTTCATATCCAAATAAAAATAACAAATTAAATTTTACTTTGACAAATACATCAATGAAATTCAAAACACCATTTGTGTTTTTATCACAAAAGCTAAGGAATCGAATAACACCATTTTTTCATAAAATTACAGGTTGACAACATTACGAAAGTCATTCCTTACTATCTTGTTAACCTCTAATAAAATGAGAATTGTTGCCCGAATACAAAAGCCAAAAGTTTCTGGCTCTGAATAGAACACCGCGGTCACCCATCCATCTTCCATCATCATATTATCCTATCTCTGGACATGAATTCATTCCGTTGTGCTGCTGTACATGTCCCCTAACACTAAAGAGTCACCCTATCCCATACAAACAAGAAAATAAAGAGAATTCTGAAGGAAGGACGGTCCTCAAAAGGACATGACAACCCACCTAGAGACGCTGTCTGTTTTTTCCAAAGAAAGAGATGATGAAAAAATAATTGTTGCCTTCACTAAATGTATAAAGAAACAAGATGCTTCTATTTTTTATTATTTTTGTATGTCATATTGTGCATGTGAATAGAAATGTTTTTATGTTCTATTTAATTTTATGAAGAAATAATTTATTAGAACGGAGCATATGTAAATAAATAAAAAACAGCGTATATAAAATGAAAAATAATTATATTGTGAAAATATTCATGTTTGGATTTTATGCCATAAAAGAACTAATTTTAATAATTTTATTATAAATGATTTATTACCTTTTCACATGTGATCTTCGATTTTCAATTTGCTATAAGCAGAATATTTATATATTTTTTTCATTTTCATGAAATAAAAGTAACTAAATTACCTGAGTAAATATTTAATAAAGAAAAATATCATTCAACTATAAATAAAAATACGATAATAATATATACTATAAAATATGAAACTTTTAATAAACTACAAAATATATAATATAAATAAACTATAAAATATAAATCTATAACTTAACTATATGAAAAAAAATATTGTTTATTTCGTATCAATCATTAAAATTTGAAAATTGAAGATCACATGTAAAAAGCTATAATTATATCATTTATAATACACTTTACTGGACTACTATAATTTATAATACACTTTACTGCTGTTTTATTACCATCATTTATAATACACTTTACTGGAAGTGAAAATAAATTTAATAATTTTTCATATCGTAATAAAACTAACAATTTAAATTTTACTTAGACAAATACATCAATGAAATTCAAAATACCATCTCCAGTTTTATCATGAAATCTAAAGTATTGAATAAGACCATTTTTTCTTCCAGTCACAGGTTGACAAGATTACGAAACTCATTCCTTCCTATCTTGCTAACCTCTAATAAAATAAGAATTGTTGCTCGAATACAAAAGCCAAAAGTTTCTGGCTCTGAATAGAACACCGTCAGTCGCCCATCCATCTTCCATCATCATGTTATCCTTTCTCTGGTAATGAATTCATTCTGTTGTGCTGCTGTACACGTGCCCTAACACTAAAGAGTCACCCTATCCCATACAAATAAGAAAATAAAAAGAATGTTGAAGGAAGGACGGTCCTCAAAAGAACATGACAACCCACCTAGAGACGCTGTTTGTTTTTTCCATAGAAAAAGATGATGGAAAAATAATTGTTGCCTTCACTAAATGTATAAAGGAACAAGATGCTTCTATTTTTTTTACTTTTTTGTCATATTGTGGACGTGAATAGAAATGTTTTTATGTTCTATTTAATTTCATAAAAATATAAATAATAAGAATGGAGAATTCATAAATAATTCAAAAACAGAGCATTTGAAAAAAATAAATATATTGTAAAAATATTCATATTTGAATTTTATGCTATAAAAGAACTAATTTTAATAGTTTTTCATATTTAAATAAAAATAACAAATTGAATTTTATTTAGACAAATACGTCAATGAAATTCAAAACACAATTGCCAGTTCCTTCTCCAGTAAAGTTTATTATAAATGATTTATTACATTTTTGCATGTGATCCTCAATTTGCAATTTGCTATAAACGGAATATTTATAATTATTTTTAATTTCATGAATTACATGTAACTAGATTAGCCGAGTAAATTTTTATTAAAGAAAAAGGATCATTAAACTTGAAATTAAAATATAAATAATATAACAATAAAACTATCAATAAAAAGGATTGTGTAAAATAATAAATAAACTATAAATAAACTATAAAATATAAAACTATGAATAAATTATGAATAAAAAATTAATAAGTAAAATAATAGGTAAACAATAAAATATAAAACTATGAATAAACTGTATGAAACAATATAAATGGATGTTATTTATGTCGTATAAGCCCCTAAGACCTGCAAAATGAAGATCACATTTAAAAAGGTAAAAAAATCATTTACATTTAAATAAAATAAAACAATAATAAAGGTAATATACCATTCAATTCACTGGAAAAGAAAATAATTTTACTAATTTTTATATCTTAATAAAAATAACAATTAAAATTTTAATTAGACAAATACATTAATGAAATTCAAAAGACCAGCTCAAGTTTTATCATGAATTCTAAGAAATCGGATAAGACCATTTATTTCACCAAATTACAAGTTGACAACGTTACGAAACTCATTTCTTACCATCTTGTTAGGCTCTAATAAAATAAGAATTGTTGCCCGAATTCAAAAGCCAAAAGTTTCTGGCTCTGAATAGAACACCCCAGTTACCCATCCATCTTCCATCATCATGTTATCCTTTCTCTGGTAATGAATTCATTCTGTTGTGCCGCTGTACACGTGCCCTAACACTAAAGAGTCACCCTATCCCATACAAACAAGAGAATAAAGAGAATGATAGAGGAAGGACGTTCCTCAAAAGAACATGACAACCCACCTAGAGACGCTATTTGTTATTTTCCATAGAAAAAGATCATGGAAAAATAATTGTTGCCTTCACTAAATGTATAAAGAAACAAGATACTTTTATTTATTATTTCTTCTCATATTGTGAATGTGAATATAAAGGTTTTTATATTCTATTTAATTTTAAAAAAAAGAAGTAATAAGAAGGAGTATTTATAAATAATTTTAAAACAGAGTATTTGAAATCAAATACGTATAGAGTGAAAATATTCATATTTGAATTGTATGCTATAAAAGAACTGATTTCAATGGTTTTCATATACAAATAAAAATAACAAGAGATTTTTATTTAGACAAATAAATTAATGAAATTCAAAACACAATTTAAAGTACCTTTTCAAGTACAGTTTATTATAAGTGATTTATTATCTTGTCACGTGTGATCTTCAATTTTCAATTGGCTATGAATAGAATATTTATGATAACTTTTATGTTCATAAATTAAATTTAACTAAATTATCTGACTAATTTTTTTATTAGGAAAAAAATGTCATTAAACTGTAAGTTAAAATATAAATAATATAAAACTAAAATTATAAATAAAAAATGTATAAATAAAATTTTAAATAAACTATCAATAAAAAAATGAATAAATAAAATAATACATAAACTATAAAATATAAAACTATAAATAAACTATTTATTTATATATTAATTATAAATTAAAAATAATATTTATATTGTTTCATAAATATTATTTATTCCGTATATTTCATTAAAATTGGAAAATTGAAGATCACATCTAAAAAGGTAATAAAACATTTACAATATACTTTACTGTAAAAAGAATTAATTTTAACAGTTTTTCATATCCAAATAATCATAACAAATTGAATTTTACTTACACAAATACATCAATGAAATTCACAGCACCATTTATGGTTTTATCACAAAAAACTGAAGAATCGAATAAGACAATTTTTCACCAAGTTACAGGTTGACAGCAGTACGAAACTCATTCCTTACTATCTTGTTAGCCACTAATTGTTGCTCGAATACAAAAACCAAAAGTTTCTGGCTCTGAATAGAACACCAGTCACCCATCCATCTTCCATCATCATGTTATCCTTTCTCTGGTAATGAATTCATTCTGTTGTGCTGCTGTACACGTGCCCTAACACTAAAGAGTTACCCTATCCCATACAAACAAGAGAATAAAGAGAATGCTGAAAGGACGGTCCTCAAAGGAACATGACAACCCACCTAGAGACGATGTCTGTTTTTCCATAGAAAGAGATGATGGTAAAATAATTGTTGCTTTCACTAAATGTATAAAGATACACGACGATTCTATTCTGTTTATGTCATACTATGAATGTGAATAGAAATGTTTTGATGTTCTATTTAATTTCATAAAAAATAAGTAATAAGAATGGAGTATTCATAAATAATTAATTAAAAGCAATTCTTAAAAGAAAAGAATAGTATTCAAGAATTTTCAAAGAAATTCAAAAAGCCATTTCTGGTTTTATCACAAAAACTAATGTCTAAAAAAGATAATTTTTTCACCACGTTATAGGTTGACAACATTACGAAACTCATTTCACACAATGCAATAAGAATTGTTTTTAAATAAATTTAATATAATTAACTTTTTTTAAATTAAATTTACTATATGAAAAAATAATAAATATTCTATAGAAAATTGAATAATGACGATCATATTTAAAGGTAATAAATTATCTGTAATAAACTTTACTGGAAAATAAATTCATTTTAATAGTTTTTTATTTTCTAATCAAAATAACAAATTAAATTTTATTTGGACAAACACATTAATGAAATTCAAAGCACCGTTTATGGTTTTATCATCAAAACTAAGGAATCGACAAAGACCCTTTTTTTATCAAGTTACAGGTTTACAACATTACGAAACTAATTCCTTACTATGTTGTTAGGCTCTAATAAAATAAGAATTGCTTTTATTTAAATTTAATATAACTAATTTTTTAGTTAAATTTAATATATGAAATTAAAAATAATTAAAAATATTTTTATAGAAAATTGAATACTGACGATAATATATACTATAAAATATGAAACCTTTAATTAACTATAAAATATATAATATAAATAAACTATAAAATATAAATCTATAAATTAACTATATGAAAAAAAAATATTATTTATTTCGTATCAGCCATTAAAATTTGAAAATTGAAGATCACATGTAAAAAGCTAATAAATCATTTATAATACACTTTACTGGAAAAGAAAATAATTTTAACAGTTTTCCATATCATAATAAAAATAAAAATTTAAATTTTTACTTGGAGACAAATACTGTGATCTTACAGTCATATAGGAGACCGGGACCTACGGCTTAAAATTCAAAAATGACACCGCCATCTCCAGCGTTTTATCCTGAAATCAGGTGGTAAGGTATGATGAATAAAGACCATTTTTTTCATCAAGTTACCATCTCCAGGTTGACAATAAGACCATTTTTTCTTCCAAAGGTTCATTCCTTACTATCTTGTTAGCCACTAATAAAATAAGAATTGTTGCTCGAATACGAAAGCCAAATGTTTCTGGCTCTGAATAGAACACCTCAGTCAATCATCCATCTTCCATCATCATGTTATCCTTACTTTGGTAATGAATTCATTCTGTTGTGCTGCTGTACACGTGCCCTAACACTAAAGAGTCACCCTATCCCATACAAACAAGAAAATAAAAAGAATGCTGAAGGAAGGACGGTCCTCAAAAGAATATGACAACCCACCTAGAGACGCTGTCTGTTTTTCCATAGAAAAAGATGATGGTAAAATAATTGTTGCCTTCACTAAATGTATAAAGAAACACGGTGCTTCTATTTATATATATCATACTGTGAATGTGAATAGAAATGTTTTTATGTTCTATTTAATTTCATAAAATAATAACAAGAAGAATAGCGTATTCATAAATAATTTATTTATATCGTACTGTGAATGTGAATAGAAATGTTTTTATGTTCTATTTAATTTTATAAAATAATAACAAGAAGAATAATGTATTCATAAATAATTCAAAAACAGAGTATTTGAGGGAAATACATATATTATGAAAATGTTCATGTTTGAATTTTATAGCATAAAAATTTGTTTTAATAGTTTCTCATATCCAAATAATAATAACAAACTGAATTTTATTTAGACAAATACATCAATGAAATTCAAAACTCAATTTTCAGTTCCTTCTCCAGTAAAGTAAACTATAAATGATTTGTTACCTTTTTAAATATTAACTTCAATTTTCAATTTGCTATGAATAGAATATTTATGATTAATTTTTTGTTCATAATTTTAACTTGAACTAAATTACCAAAGTAAATTTTTATTCAGGAAAATATCATTAAACTATAAATAAATGTTATTTATTTTGTATAAGCCATTAAAATTTGAAAATTGAAGATCACATGTAAAAAAGTAATAAATCACTTAAATCTTTAAATCACAATTTTCAGTTCCTTTTCAAGTAAAGTTTATGTAAATGATTTATTAACTTATGTGATCCTCAACTTCAAATTTGCTATAAATAGAATATTTATAATTACTTTTATTTCCATAAATTAAGCTTAACTAAATTCCCTGAGTAAATTTTTATAAAGGAAAAAATATAATTAAATTCCAGATAAAAAAATAAATACATAAAATAATAAATAAAATATAAATAAAGTATAAAATATAAAACTATAAATAAACTAATTATTTATATATTAAATATAAATAAAAAAAATTATTTATATTTTTTCATAAATATTATTTATTACGTACAATTCATTAAAATTTCAAGATTGAAGATCACATCTAAAAAGGTAATAAAACATTTATAATAAACTTTACTGTGAAAAGAATTAATTTTAACAGTTTTTAATGTATCCAAATAATCATAACAAATTGAATTTTACTTACACAAATACATCAATGAAATTCAAAGCACCATTTATGGTTTTATCACAAAAACTGAAGAATCGAATAAGACAATTTTTCACCAAATAACAGGTTGACAGCATTGCGAAACTCATTCCTTACTAGCTTATTAGGCTATAATAAAATAAAAATTGTGGCTCGAATACAAAAGCCAAAAGTTTCTGGCTCTGAATAGAACACCAGTCACCCATCCATCTTCCATCATCATGTTATCCTTTGTCTGGTAATGAATTCATTCTGTTGTGCTGCTGTACACGTGCCCTAACACTAAAGAGTTACCCTATCCCATACAAACAAGAGAATAAAGAGAATGCTGAAGGAAGGACGGTCCTCAAAAGAACATGACCATCCACCAAGACACGCTGTCTGTTTTTCCATAGAAAAAGATGATGGAAAAATAATTTTTGCCTTCACTAAATGTATAAAGAAACACGATGCTTTTATTTATTTATTTTTATATCATACTGTGAATGTGAATAGAAATGTTTTTGTGTTATATTTCATTTCGTAAAAAATAAGTATTAAGAATGGACAATTCATAAATATTTAAAAAAACAGAGTATTTGAAATGAAATTCATATATTGAGAAAATATTCATATCTGAATTTTATGCCATAATTAAGATATTTTTGTTTTAAAAGAAATTTAGGATATCTGATTATCATCATAATAACGAAATTTTAAATAAAAATTATTAAAATAGGCTTATTTAAATGCTGCACATTATATATAATTGTATATAATAATGTTTACAGGCTTTTTAAAGTTATGTAGATTTGGTTTGGTTTGGCTTGCCGCTCTACGGTTATTTTGTGCATACTTTGGTCTAATTAGACAGGGACATAAAGTGGATTCCGAACCACTAAAAAACATCCATTCCTTTGCCAGGATTCGAACCTGAGGCATGTGGAAGTTATATAGATGATGTAATTAGCAGACAAAGTATTTCATCAAATAGACAACTATAACATCAAAATTAATATAATGAAAATTAATTTAACTAACGATTCTAGTAGTGATGAAATACAAAGCCCCCCACCAAAAAGAAATTAATATTGTACGATGCGCGTTAAAACAAACTGTGACAAATCACTCAATGCCAGGAAAAAATACACATTAACGTTGTTGATAAAGAAGCGTGAAGCAGCATGATAAAGTGATGTGTATAGTTATTCTTAAAAAAACCTTGCGAATTATAATACACACACATATATATATTATATATATATATATATATATATATATATATATATATATATATGAATTTTACCTTGTAATAAAATTATTGTTACGATAAACACTTTGAAAAAATGCTAGAAGTTTTGTGTCACGACCTGGCCCTCAAGGTAAACAAACCACATGAAAAAATTCGAAACTGAACTGCTCAATCGGTGCTGCATTACAGAAATGGCGAATCATCAAATGCTGGATAAAAGATCACCCACGATACTACATATTAAATTGATTTAATTCCATGTATCCTGTACTTGAATTAAAATAAATATAATTAAATAAAGATGTTAAAACAATTTCAGATATAACCTTATTATTAACCTCGGTTTTGTTGATTTATACAAATAATCTCATTTACGAATTACATGAATAAATAATATCACTTTAAATATTTTTATCCATAAATGTATTTTTTTTACAGCTAAAAATTTGTGTAACGTATGTATATTTAAAAATCTTTGATGCGAATTTCATTAATTTAATATTTTGTTAATTTTCTTTGCAACTTTTTATGGGCCTTAAATGTTCAGAATATAAAAATTAAATTGGATTAGAAGTAGTAAGAGAAATCTTACGAATCATGAAAGAAACAACTATTGCTTTGAATTTATTAAAACCACCAAAAACAACTGTAGAATATTCTGAAAAATGGATCACTCACAGTTCCAGGTCCTTGAGATCTAATATGGCGTCTTACGCTGGTGCAATTGAGTATAGATTCCATCTTAATAAATTCCGTTGGGAAATAAAGCCAAACTACATCCTGCTCATCTACTGGTCATTTTCTCTTGTGACGAATAAATCGTTGGAATGGATTGGCTATCATATTCACCAAGTATGAATCCCATCATACCTTTTGGAACATTCTAAGGAGAGAGACCACTAATCGCTTAACAACCCCAGAAACAATTCAACAGCTGAACAAATGTCATCTGAAGAGACAGCTCCAAAGTCTTCTTTAACAAGCTCATTGATTTCATGTCCCATAAGTATCCACATTGTTTACCATCAGAAGAAACTATGTCCCTTAACGTTATTCTTTACGCAAAAAATGATGTTTTACTTCATTTTTATGATATGTATGAATGTATGTTTTTTGTTTGCTCAAAATGTATTGAAAACATATTTTATATTATTCTCTGTGTAGTTTTTTACATTTTTTGTACATTTTTTATTCTATATTTACAGCGCAGATAAATAATATGTTCGAAATCCTACTATCACAGGATAACTTTCATTATTATATTTAGAATATTTATTTTTTTGAAAAAAGCATGATATATAATTTAAAATTTTTTTTTTATTTCAGTTTAATATTAATTTTATTTTTGTATCAAATAATAAACAGTTGAAAAGTATTCAAATATAAAATAGCAGAGTATATTTTCTTTTTCTTTTTGTACTTTAAAAAATAAAGTTTAGTTTGATGTTTGATTTTTTTTTTACATTAGTATTACTAAAAGTGGGACCTGACGGCCGATTGACTAGCGTTCTAGTACACGGAGCCACCGGTTTCGGGTCTCTCTCCCAGCAGTACCACGGAAGTTTGCAATGGTTTGGATTCCTCTTTAAGCCTTATGTTCCGATCACATAGGACTGTAGAGTGTTGTAGGGTTGATAATCCAAAAAAAAAATCCCGTCTCAAAATCAGTTAATAGGCAGACAGCCTCGGTTCTCCATGAGGCTGTTACACCAATGAAGTAGAAGTAATAAAAGTTTTAAAATAAAATTACTGATTTTATGAAATCTGTCTTTATGTAATTGTTAAATAAAGAATGCAACTAGCAAACAGTGAGAAAAGGGAAATTCAAATTTCGAATCTTGCTAATATGAATGCATTTTAAAGTCCTACTAAAACACAAGTACAATTGGTAGCAACTGTAATTTAGTAACCCAGATCAATTTTGCAAATTTTCTAGATGTTTCCTCGTATTCTATGCCAGATGTTAACTAATATATTTTATATGTCTTCTGTAAACTATTTCTAATCAAACTTCTCATACATGTTGATAGTTATCGTTACATTAATAACATGATATCAGCAGATTTTATAAAAAAAAATGGATTAAAAAAGTATTTTCATACTGACAATAATTTGTTTCGCAAAAATAAATAAATAAACAAACAAAATATAAAATCTTTGAAAGGGATATTCATACAATTGAACTTAATGAAAGTTCTGTAAAATTTTTTCCAGGAAAATCTAAAATAAATTCAATTTAAAACAAAATACCACTTTTTCTAATTGAACGAAATGCTTTCTTTTTTTTTTTTTTAATTTTACAATTTTCCCATTTTAATTTTTTTCAAATACCGACCACCGTTGTTTCACATTTCCACCTGATCTCGCAACTTGTTCTAAAATATCTGCTTCCCTCGAGCTCACCGAAGTGAACCAAAACACCCTTTGATTCGCTCGGCTTCACATTCCTAATTAAAGCACATATTGAAACAGTTAATCTTCTCCTCAACCCAACATTAATGAGTTTCTTAAAAATCTAAATTAGGATACCACGATTACTTGGCAGTTTTCACTGAAGGTCTTAATTCAGGTCCCAATTGCGCCATGGATGTTTGTAGCTGTTAGGAATCCATTTTAAAGAAGTAGGTCCCAGTCTAATATGACTGTTAGGCGTAGGGCTGACAACCGTAGCCCGTAAAAAGTCAGAGTCCCAGAGTCCGACTTCTACCTACGGGTAATCCATCATAACAGAAGCTGTTCCCCCCTTTCCATTCTTCCATGAGGCCACATGGATTCTTGGACTCGGATTAGATGTTGCTGTCTATCAAGTGGGATAGGAAGTAACAACAAATAACTGGAATATATGTATTTTCATATTAATGTAATAATTGGAATAAGTTTTCATACAAATAAAGTAATTGGAATACGTATTTTCATATTAATATAATATTTAGAATAAGTATTTTCATACTAATATACTAATTGGGATAAGTATTTTCATATAATGCTTATAATAAGTATTTTCAGATTAATTTAATAATTGGAATAAGTATTTTCATATTAATTTAGTAATTGGAATAAGTATTTTCAGATTAATTTAGTAATTGGAATAAGTATTTTCATATAATACTTATAATAAGTATTTTCAGATAAAATTTATTATCCAGATTAATTTATTTCAGATTATTTTCTTATAATTTGTCTTGAAAAAACAGACGTTAGAAAGGCATATCGAGACAATTGAAATTACTGAAAGTGCTGTATAATTTTTTTTCAAGAAAATTTTATATAGATTTAATTTAAACAAAATGCTGCTTTTTCTAATTGCTTTTCTTTTTTCAGAATTTTTCTATTTAATTTTTTTTTTTAAATACCGACTACTGTTTTTCCACCTTTCCACCAGATCTCGCAACTTGTTCTAAAATATCTGCTTCCCTCGAACTCATCGAAGTGAACCAAAACACCCTTTGATTCGCTCGCCTTCACATTCCTAATTAAAGAACATATTGCAAGAGTTAATCTCCTCCTCAACCCAACATTAATGAGTTTCTTAAAAATCTTAATTAGGATACCGCGATTACTTGACAGTTTTCTCCGAAGGTCTTAGTGCAGCAATTTTAAAAGTTTAGATGGTTTTGGGGTTTTTTAGTCTTCTATTATATTAACACCAAAAAGGAACTCTTAAAAAGAAAAACAAAAAAAAAAATAATTGAAGAAAAAATTGAAACAAAAGAGTGAACAATCTTGTGGTATCCAAAACTTTAACTTTCTTAATTAGTGGTTCGTGTACGGTGATTCTGCAGTATGTAAATTATTGCAGAATGAAAGGCTGAATTCTTTTATAAGCTGTCTTAAGATATTTTGCCATCAAGAAGTATTGAAACAAAGCCAGTATAAATATCTTGGTTTTTAATTTGAACAAAATTAAATGTAAAAATGTTAATTTATCTGCGAGAAATAATTTTTTCATTCTGATTCGACGAGAAATAAAACATGTCGGAATTTCTAACAAACTTCATATTATTTTAAAATTGCAACCTTTTTACATATGCATAACTTCGTAAAACAAATTTTTTTATACAAAAATATAAACAAATTTGATTAAAATGCACATTACTTTATTTCTATTTTACTATTCAAAAAAGTAATTAATATAAAATTAAAAGCTGTAAAAAGTTAATTAATTTAATATTAAAAAAAAGTAAATTAAATAAATTAATTAAAAAAATAAAAAAAAATAATTAATTTAATTAAATTAATTTTAAATTGCTTAATATTTAACAATTTTTAATATTTTAATTGTCAGATTTAATTAAAATTTAATTATTTTAATTACTGTTAAAATTTAATAGTTGACTATAACACGAATTTAATATTTATAATTTAATAAAAAATGTTTCTTTCTATTTTTCAAGAAGTTTATAATTTTTACCAATCAAAAATACTAACTACTTTGGATCTTGAAAATATTAAAAAAACATTTTCTATACGATTTTACATTTAGTATTAACAACTAAATCTAACAATCTATTTATCCACCGTCATTATGTAGTAAATAAATGAAGTAAATAAACGTAGAAAAAAATTGAAACAATCTTGTGGTATCCAAAACTTGAACTTTCTTAATTAGTGGTTCGTGTACGGTGCAGAATGAAAAGCTGAATTCTTTTATAAACTGTCTTAAAATATTTTGCCATTAAGAAGTTTTGAAACAAAGCCAGTATAAATATCTTGGTTTTTAATTTGAAAAAAAGAGAAATATAAAAGTGTGAATTTATCTTGGAAAAAAATTTTTTTTTCTGAATCGACAAGAAAGAAAATAAGTAGAAATTTCTAACAGTCTTATATATATGTTTGAAAAATGCAGCATTTTTATATATGCATAGTTTATTGAGCTAATTAATTTCTTATACAAAAATTTAAAAACTTGATTAAAATGCACATCACCTTATTTCTATTATAATATTCAAAAAATTAATTGATTTATCTTGAAAAATATTTTTTTGAATCGACAAGAATTAAAATAAGTCGAAATTTTTATGCTATCAACAAACTTCACATTATTTAAAAATTCCAGCCTTTTTAAAAATGCATAATTTCGTAAAACAAATATTTTATACAAAATATAAAAAACTTGATGAAAATGCACATTATTTTATTTCTATCATAATATTAAAAAAATAATTAACATAAATTGAATACTGTTAAAATTTAATTAATTAAAAATCTGAAAATTAATTAAATTAAATTAATTTAATTAATTTTTAACATTGTTTAAATTTAAAATTTTATTTTTCAAAATGTTTAAATTTAATTAGTGTTAAAATTTAATAATTGGCTTTAATATGGATTTAATATTTGTAACTTAATAAAAAATGCTTCTAATTTTCAAAAGTTTATAGCTTTTATGAAATAAAAATACTAACTTCTTCGAATCTTGAAAATAATAAAATATTTTTTTCCATGTTGCACAACGTAGATATTAATAACTTAATATATCAATAATTATTCATCCACAATAATTATGATTTGATTTATTAATTAAGATGAAGAGTTTCCATCCTTAATTTGCAGCGTAGCAGTTACCTCCATTGCTATTACCAATAATTAACTTGATAAAATTTAATAATTGGCTTTAACTTGAATTTAATCTTTGTATCTTCATAAAAATGTGTCTTACTAATTTTCAAGAAGTATTTATTTTTACAGATGAAAAAAACTTCTATGGATCTTGAAAATATTAAAATCGTTTTTTTTTTTTCAATAATACACAACGTAATCATTAATAAATTAATCCATAAATAATTATTCATCTACAGTAAATATGATTTTAGCCAATTAATAGAGAGTTTTCAACATTAATTGCAACGTACCAGTTATCTATAATGTCATTACCTATAATTAACTTGATAAATAATTCTATTACATCACTCCTAACAAAATAGAAGTTAATTTTATTAAACTTCTATGTTGTTAGAAGTGATGTAATAGAATCAGAGAAAATATTTTTTGAAATGTTTTAGTTGGAATCGCATTTGTCATTATTAAATAATTAACCCATTCTTAATATAAAAATAAAACAAAAACCGATTTATAGCAAATAATTTTCGATATTATATAATTTTCGGAAATGTAACTTAAAATACAACTTCGTCACCATTATTTGTTTTTATTTCAAATTTCATTACATTACCTTAAGATCCATATACATTTATTATACAGATCCAATAGGAAAATTATACATACTTTTTCTGTGATATAATGCTAAATTTTATAACTTTAGTGCAAGTTTGAAGCACAATATGCAGACAACTTTATTTAGTACTTTGTGTATAAAATTCAGTTTTAAAATAACTGATTATTGAATATATTAAATTAATTATTTAAATGAAATTATAAACTATTTAATAGTTCTACACGAAATCTTATATTACATTTCTGAATGATTATTATCATAATATTTAGTTAATACAATATTTTGTTGATATATTCAGTTTTATTCGTGCCCAGTCTCGAAAAGGATAAACATAAAACTGAAGTCGAAAGAAGTAAATATTACAACTTAAATGTAAAATCCCGTTTTTTATAGTTATTTTTATAATTTGGGAATATTTATGATAAAATGGTACTAATATTTTAATGAATATTTTTTTGCGATTTGTGACATATTTAAAATGATTTGCAATATTACAAATAATTATTTATTGAAGGAATTTTGAGATGTACTGTAACAGTATCTGATAATTTATATGTAATAAACATTAATGATTTATTTGGTATCCATAACAGCAGGAATAACAATAATTGGCCTTATATTTCCACTTGTAAAATCAGCAAAGCATAAATTTTAATTTACATTTTGTGTAAACATTTAGGAAAATTCTCTGATTAAATTATTTGTATAAAATAATAAGTTATAATGACAAATAATAGGAAATACGAGCTTAGTCAGCAATGTTACTTGTGGATACTTCTACAGTTAGCGAAAAATAGAATTGCATGTATTACCGAAAAAGATTGTTTCAGAAAAATACCCAAGTTTAGTATTTTAATATTAGTTATAGCATATATATTTTGCTTTAAAAATCTATTGTTAATGATTACACAATGTGAAAATCTGGCTCAATCTAAACCTTTAACCATCAATTTGACTAATTTAACCATTTAACTACCATTCGTTCCATGAAAAAAATTGAAATTAAAAACGAATTCCTGAGTTTGAAATAATTCTAAATAAAATGTAATTATTTAAAGAATAGTTCTACTAATATAACTGTTTATAAACAAAATAATAACCTAAATTCTTCATTGAAATAATTCAAAAATTAGTATTGTTCTCATCAACACTTCATATAATAGTTCATATAAATTTCAAATTAATTCATTTTATGCAAAATACATAACAAAGAATGTTTTATAAAATATAAAATTGTTTTACATATCACAAAGATTAATAATGGAGGAAATATTATCAAGTTGTTAGAAATCAATTTAAAATTACAAATTGTTATTATAAAACTCAGCAAAAAACATTTCATATCAAATAAAACAAAGGCAATCTAATCATAAAACAATATTTCATAATTTTTTTATTGTATACCTAAGCGTAATCGTTTGATTTAAGATTACTCTCCTTTATAACTTTCAAGCTTCTTTACAACATAATTTGTAATTAAGCATAAAAATAAGTTATTGCCATTGCATTTTTAAAATTTTTATTTATTCAAAATGGACAGAGTTCAATAACATTTCATGAGTCATTACTGTATCAAATGATGCTTGATTTTTTTTTTTTTTTTTTTGATATTTTAAATAGGGATCAGCCTTAAAATAGCCATTTCTAATTAAACATTTTTTTCTTCTTCTTTATCATACTTTTTTTATTAAACAAATCATTTTTGTCATTTTCGTACATTTTATTTCTTTTCTCGTTACGCTAAAATGTTATCTTCTTTTCAAAACAAATTAAAATTGTTTTTATTTTTTATAAATAGTACCCACACATTTATTAAAATAGCAAATTCTTTGAAACGCTTCCATTTTTTTTTAATTATCTAAAAAGAAATTTTTATTAATCTTAAAATATCAAGACTTTTTAAAATAAAATTACATCAAGTTTGAAATTCATAAAATAAAAACACCTTTTGACTATTTATAAACAAATATAATTATAATGTTTTGTATTTAGTTATGGACTGGAATTATAAATGCATCGAATACCATTAATCTTTATATTATATTCAACAGATAAGTTTCTAAAGACTGTGCTTAAAAAACTATGATCAATGAAATTAAAATTATCGGTTAATTAAATGAAAGTTTTATAATTATATATTGCATTATATTTATTTTTTGAGAAAAACTAATTGCTTAGTTCTGTAAAATTAAAAATTTTTAAAAGAATTTTGTTTCCTTTTATATTAGTCTCATAAAAGTCAATAAAAATCGCTTCAAAAATTATGTTTGCTATTCAGTTCACATAAAATTTGAATTTGCACATAGAAATCGACATCAAAATAAGTTAAGTGTAACAATTTTTCCAAAATCATATGTTAAAATAACTTAATTTTTCATTACAAAAATAAATTTTTATGATGTAACATGCAATAGTAAGAAACTATTATATAAAATCTTAATACTTCAATAATATATTTTAAATAATTTTGACGATATACATATTTGCTTCCATTCAAGTATTAATATTGTATACATAGTATCTGTATTTATATATGCAGGTGTTATTTATGTGCATGCAGATATATGAAATACATTCGTTCTGCGACACTAGCTAGACTATTGAACAAAGATTGTCTTGCCTGATATAGGGATAGATACAAGGATGTATGGAGCAAAAAATCTTACATCTGGGTTCGGAAAAGAGTGTTCCAAATCTGAAATGTGTCTTTTAGTTTGTTCCTCTAAATTGTGTATAGTATGTCTAAGTTTGTATAACACTGAATCTCTTCATATCTGTCATACTAAGGCCGAATCTCACGTGAAATAATCCAGTATTTGAGAGTAATACCGGAATATAATCAAAAGTGTTATTTGTTACCTTTTTTTTTTTTTTTTCTTTTTATTTTCTTTTTAGTCGTGTTTTCCAAATTTCCATTAATGATAGAAATTTAGAAAACAAGATAAAATCAAAAATAAAATCATTATGTGACATGCCGGAGATAAAGAAGATGGCAAAAGTAACCACGTTGATCCACTTATATTGAGAGAAATTGCATTTCATTACAATTCTTATTATACCGAAACCGATTAATCCTTAATAGAATGACGCAATTTCGGCGGTCTGAAGAGAAAATAACTATCATGCTTAGATTATGTTTCATTTGTTTTTTTAATTTTTGACAGTCAAACTAATTACACTTTTACAATTTTATATTATATGACATATAATACATATATATATATATATATATATATATATATATATATATGTATATATATTGACATATATTATATGTCAATTATTTATTTTCGCATATTATTTTTTTAGCATGGCGAACTTTAGAAAAGAATGGCTGTTATATGTAACTAAACCAAATTCTCCTAACCTCCCCCCCCTCCCCAGACAATTAAAAAACATATGTGTGAAAATAAAATTTGACCACAAACTATAAAATCTCACGGGTTAGACCATTTCAATAGCATAACTGAAAAACATTGGGGCTGTTGAATGTTTAAATCAGGGGTGTCCTATATTCGAGTTAAGGAAGTTCGCAATTTTCTAATTCAACGATGTTATTAAACAAAACAAGCTGTAAAAATATATAATTTTAGATATCTACCACGGCAAATAAGAAAAAAAATTATTGAATTTGTTTTTAACTTAAATTCTTTATACAAAAAACTAATTTAAGATGTTATAATCATTAAAATAAGAAATACCGGGAAAATAAAAATTGAAAATATAGTTTGATGTTTAGATAAAATAAAATCTCCATTTTACTATCTGTACATAACAGACAATTTTCGAATTAAAGTTCCAAAATGAAATATATTGAGTAAATAGAAATCTCAACAGTAATTAATAATTTTACTTTGAACTATATCTATATAAATATCAATGGTAGGCCCCATAAGGCCTGTAGTTGAAAAACAATTACAGTAAACATTTAACAGTAAATTCATTTATTAAATAGAAGAAAAATAAAAGATTCTCATAATGTAACATTCATAAAATTTCAAAATTTTATCCTATGTAAACCATAAACTTATAATTAATAGTTACAAAAATTAACTAATAATTAATAGTTACAAAAATTAACTAATAATTAGTAGTTACAAAAATTAACTAATAATTAATAGTTACAAAAATTAACTAATAATTAGAAAAAGTGTTTTATTTATATTGGGTTTCATGCATCACATTTATAATAAAAAATGTAATTTAATTAATATCCCTTAATCATTGTTAAGATAGGTAATTAAATATTTAATTTTACATTTTTGTTTGATAAAATATGAATTTAAATTATTTCACTCTTTATAAAATTTATTTTTATCTATTTATAAATTTTACACGAAATGTAAACTTTAGTGTGATGGTATTTTTTTTCTTCTAGAGATAAATATATTATCATATATTTCAGTTTGAAACAAATTATGAATGTTTCAATTGTCCATGTGCTTTTGTTTAAATCGGTATACATCTGAATATGTTTGAATAAATATATAAGATAAAGGATTTCTATACAAAAATTGTCTTTGTAGCATATGTATTTAACAATATTTAAGAGGACATTTGTTTATTTCCAAGCCTATTTAAATAAAGGCTAACTCTTTTTGTTTTTTAATGTTTGATAATCTTCTTTCAATACCATCCATAATTGTTTAAAATATACATTCTTAGTAAATTGAAATTTGACTTAAAGAATTTTTAATAGATAAATGTGAGTAAATTCAGCTGATTTAAAATTACATTGAAAAAGCATAAAAATAACAAAACCATAGTTGAAGATCACACTTAAATTTCGAATTCTGCATTGTTAATGAATTCCGTTTTAATGTTTAGTTACAATCATTGTTATTACGTTTGTGTAAATGATAATAGAAATTGTCAAATGCAGAATATTAAAATTATAAAGTTATCAATTGTCTCTAAACTTTATATTTCGGAATAAATTTATTAAAACTATGATATCTTTGTTATGTTTCACAAGACTCATATTGACTCTATAAATCTAATAACAATTGAGAAAATGTATTTTATTGCTATTATTCTGTGAAAGTTATTAATATTCGTTTATCATAAATGATTTTAATAAGAATTAATTAAGATATTCAAATTCGAACTTTTGTTCATAATCGAACATTTGTTCAGAAAGTCTGTTAAAAGTTTTTATAATAGATCTTACGAACAAATGTACGATTTCTAATTTTATAACTAAGTTTTGCAAAAAAACATAGTAACGTTATAACAAACATGTATACAAAAGCTTAATGCATTGTATAAAAGCTAGGAAAAACATATTAATAATCAAAATAAATTACTTTACTCAAATAATTCATACTATTCATTCAACTATTAACTTCTCCTATTGTAAAATTATAGTTATTACAATTAATAAAAAAAAATTCAATATATTCAAAAAAGTTTAAGATTCTAATATATCCAATAATTTTAAATTAGAAATAAATTCCTTAACAAAATTCTATTAATTATCAAAATAAATTGCTTTATCCGAATAATAAATATACAACTTTTAACTTTTAATATTTTAAAATTATAGGCAATATCTTAATTAATAAAAAAAAAAAATACAATATATTCAAAACAATTCCAATTCCAGTATTTCAATATAATAAATTGAAATTAGAAATACGTTCCAATAAATTAGAAAATAAATTTTATTATATTCCAATATATGTAAAATTTTAAGTATTATAATAATAAATGTAAAATAAATACCAATAATATTAAAAATTAATGGAAATATACTTGATTTTTAGTATGCATCATTAATTTAAAGTTTTTCAAAAAATAATTTTATTAGTACTTAAATAGTTAGGTCTTTTACATATTTAAACCATTAAAATAATTACAAGCAAACAAAATGTATCATCATACTTAAAAGTATTTAGAAAAAGCATTTATTAACATGTCAGTGTATTTTTCGACGAGTTAAAAGAAAATTGCTGGAAGCCTTCTTACATAACGAATCGCTGTATTTCATTTTCGACAATTTCAAGGAAGATTAGTCACAGATTGATGCCATCGTCCATGGGGTTTGTTTGCTTATGTGCATCGGAAACAAGACTGATGAGGCATGAAATTACCATGTAAAAAACTGCCTAAAATCAACCAGTACTCTTTGTATTCAGTCTAAAGAAAAATTTATTAGCTGCACGTATTCCAGGACCATGTTAATTTTGCAAGGAAGGAAGCTGGTGTCCCATTTTGGACATATTTATTATTATACATAAACACAGAGTTTTTTTACTCCAATATACAACTGTGCGTGTTTCTGTATGAATATTAAATAGCCGTCAAAAATAATCACTTGTAAATAGTAGTAACTATTAAGTATTTTGTAATTAATCAAATATTCTTTGGTAATTATGATAAATTTAAGCTTCTATATGAAAATAAATTGCTAGATCCTGTGATTCAATTATTAGATCCAGTGATTCAATATATACAAAACAAATTACAATTCACCGATAAATCCAAATTAGAAATGCATACCAATACATTCCATTTCAAAAATATATTAATTATTCAAATGAATTGCTTTATCCATAATAAATGTACAACTATTAACTTTTCATTTTGTTAAGTTATAGTTATTATTATAATTAATTAAAAAATTCATTACATGCAAAACAAATTCCAATATTATAATATAAAATATAAAATAAAATATCTATATCTATATATATATATATATATATATATACATACACTGAAGTGACAAAAGTCATGGGATAGCAATATGCAAATTTTCAGATGGCAGTAGCATCGCGTAGAACAGGTATAAATAGTAAAGCTTTCATTTCTGTTCAAGTTATTCATGTAAAGAGGTTTCGACGTGATGATGACCGCACGACGAGAATTAAAGACTTTGAACGCGGAATGTTAGTTGGAGCTAGACGCATGGGTCATACCATTTCGGAAATCGTTAGGGGAATTCAACATTCCCAGATCCACTGTGAGTGTGCCGAGAGTATGAAATTTCAGGCATAACATCCCCACCATGGACAGCGCAGTGGTCGACCGCCTGCACTTAACGACCGAGACCGGCGACGTCTGCAAAAAGTCGTAAATTCTAACAGACAAGCAACACTGCGTCAAATAACCGCAGAAATCAATGTGGGACGTACAAGGGACTTATCTGTTAGAACTGTGCGGAGAAATTTGGCTTTCTTGGGCTATTCCAGCAGAAGACCGACTCGAGTGCCTTTACTGACAGAACGACATCGCTTGCAGCGACTCTCGTGGGCACGTGAGCATATCGGTTGGTCCCTAGATGAATGGAAAACCGTGGCCTGGTCCGATGAGTCACGATTTCAGTTGGTAAGAGCTGATGGTAGGGTTCGAGTGTGGCGCAGACCCCACGAAGCCATGGACCCAAACTGTCAGCAAGGCACTGTTCAAACTGATGGTGGCTCCGTAATGGTGTGGACTGTTTCTTCTTGGCATGGACTTGGTCCTCTGGTGCGACTGGACCGAACATTGACTGGAAATGCTTATGTTCAGCTACTTGGAGATCACTTGCAGCCATTCATGGACTTCATGTACCCAAACAACGATGGGATTTTTATGGATGACAATGCGCCATGTCACCGGGCCACAACTGTTCGCGATTGGTTTGAAGAACATTCTGGACAATTCCAACGAATGATCTGGCCACCTAGATCGCCCGACAGGAATCCCATCGAGCATTTATGGGACATCATCGAGAGGTCTGTTCGTGCCCAAAAATCCTGCACCATCAACGCTTTCACAATTATGGACGTCTATCGAGACAGCATGGCTCAATATTCCTGCAGAAGACTTCCAACGACTTGTTGAGTCCATGCCACGTCGAGTTGCTGCACTTCGCCGGGCGAAAGGAGGGCCGACACGATATTAAGAGGTATCCCATGACTTTTGTCACTTCAGTGTATATAATCACATATAATAATAATAATATAAAATTGTCCAATATAATTACTGTAAAATAAACACCAGTAATATTAAAAAATAACAGAAATATACTTGATTTTTAATATGCATCATTAATTCAAATTTTTTCAAAAAATAGTTTTATTAGTACTTAAATAGTAAGGTCTTCTACATATTTTAACCATTAAAATAATGACAAGCAAACAAAATGTATCATCATACTTAAAATTATTTAAAAACAGCATTTGTTAGCACGTCAGTGTCTTTTTTGATGGGTTAAAAGAAAATTGCTGGAAGCCTTCTTACATAACGAATCGCTGTATTTCATTTTCGACAATTTCAAGGAAGATTAGTCACAGATTGATGCCATCGTCCATGGGGTTTGTTTGCTTATGTGCATCGGAAACAAGACTGATGAGGCATGAAATTACCATGTAAAAAACTGCCTACAATCATCGTATACTTTTCCTTTTTTTACTCTGTCTAAAGAAAAATTTATTAGTTGTACATATACCAGGACCCTGTTAATTTTGTAAAGAAGGAGGCTTGTATCCCATGAGACATATTTATTATTAAATATAAACAAAGATTTTTCTTTTTTACTCTCATATATAATTTTGAGTGTTTTTGTATGAATATTAAACAACAGTCAAAAATAATCACTTGTGAATAGTAGTGAATATTAAGTATTTTGTTATTTATTAGTATACTTTGGTAATTATCGCAAATTAAAGCTTCCATATTGAAATATTCCATATTTTAGATTGCTAAAGTGATATCCATAGATGTAGATGAATTGAAAGAGTGGAGAAGGTGCCACTTAATTTTAACAAAAAATTAAATAAATAAACAATAATGGACTAAATTTTGAATGAACAGGAACATTAATTATCGTGATATTAAATATTATTAATTGCTGAAAAATGTTTTTAATTAAGCAAGGAAATATAAGGATCTTGATGTAATTGTATCACAAAGTTTTCATGTGAGAATGATTTTTTTTATTTAGCTGCTGTTAAAACACCAGTCAATAGCAAATATTCTTTACTGTTTGGTTTTGTTTAAAATATTTTTTTATTATTAATTAGATGGAAAATATTCTTAATCTTGCCAAATTTTGTAAATGTTTCGTGTTATTTAAAATGTTATCTCAATTTACAGAATTTGTGAGTTATCGATATATTAATTTTTTTAATTTTATCTAATAAAATCATTTTGTTGATAAATATTTTTAATATTTCATTAATGGATTAAAAACAGTTATTCATAAATCACTAATTTAAATTAAAAAAATGTAAAAATAATGGAAAGGTACAAAGAAAGGAAGTAAAGTAAAGTTGTGTCTTAATTATGGGGGAAACATATGGATAAAAAATAGCGAAACAATTAAGGTAAAACATACAATACATACAAATTGTTACTTTTAATTATTTAATATAATCTATATTTATTTATATTTTGTTTTATTTTATTTCTTCCACTCTCTCTGTCTCTTTATACATGCATATATAGTTAGATAAATGGATTCTAGGTACTATTTTTATATAAAGAATAAATCTATAATCATTATCTGATGATAGTTGTTATTAATTTATATTTATAATAAAATGCATAAATCTGTAATTTTTATTTTCAACAAATATATGCATAAAGAAATGATTTAATTTGAAACTTTGTCCTTGCAATTATAGATAAGAATAACTGTTCGCTCTTAAAAAAATTTTTTAATACAATTTGAGACTCTGACAGATGCACATATGCATGCAAGCGTGAAATTTTACGGCTTTAGGTGAAGTTTATAAGAATAGGGTAAAGACAATAGAATAGTCCATAGAAATTTAAGGTCAAGTTTATAAGAATGCCACCCCCAATACCCTCTCCAACTATCTAGCAATATCTTTAAATAATAATAATATTTTAATATTAATTTTCCTTTTTAATTGAATATGAATCATTTCTGTAATAATTAAACTTAAAATGCAAATTTAAATATTTTATCGAATATTGCCAATGAACTATAATAAACGAACAAATGAAGAATTTGTCACACATTGAAATATATGAATAAGTGAATTATAATAATCGCTTCTGTAATAGTTATCTATTGCGTAAAAAATTGCGTGTAGAAATACACAAACTCAATGATATTATATTTCATCGTATACATACATTTTTATCAAATATTCCCAATTCTTCTCGTAGAAAATTAAAAAAAACTTAAAATGCAAATTTAACGATTTTATCGAATATTAGGGATGAACTATAAATTTTAAAGGACATGTCTCAGTTCGGGATTATTGATCTTATCAGTATTTATTTTGCAAATGCACAAGAATAGGGTAAATTCCTTTTCTACATTCATATCGTAACTTATTTAAAATATAAACAGAAGGAATAAAAAACAATGTATAAGTAAAACATGAAAAGATATGGTATCTGTGTAGATAGAGAACGAAAAACTACCTTCCTTTAAATAACTTAACCGAAAAAAGGCCTGCAGTCAAAAAGAAAGATCAAACATTTCTACATTTTTACTGAAATATATCGATTCCAACCATCGAAGAGATAAATCTCCGCTTTGAGGAGATTTCATAATGCTAAGCGGAACACTTTCCGCCCTCTCCCCTTCTAATACAATTCTCAAAATCTCGGAATGGTGACGAAATATACATTTTCCGAGGAAACCAAATGAAAGAAATGTCGTTTCTTTATCTGGGGATCACTGAATTCCTCTCAGTTGCTTAAGTCCTGCTTAACATCAGGTCCTGCTTAACATTAGTCCTGCTTAATAATCAGACAAAACATCTTTACCAAATGCATTTTGCAAACTTTTCGAAGGAACTAATATAAACGTAAACATCGACAAAGGGCGTTTACCATTTTATCTCGGACAAGCAATTGACAAAAGATTTATTTAATTTGATGATGTGAAAGGAAAAAATTATGTACTTTCCAAGTTGATGTCTGGACAAGGCTTCGCCAATTTAGATGATTTACGTGATCATATTGATGGCCACGTAGAAGTGCAACTAGAAAAAAAAACCAGCAACCCATATCACAAATATTCCCATGTGGAATTATAACTTGCAATGATTATGACATCCCTCGAAGTTTAAGGGAAAGAATTTTAGGGCCTTATGAAATGAAAGCCAGTCCACTGTATCGCTATCATATGCATCAATATATATCAATCTATCATCAGTAAAGAAATGGTGTTTATTGGTTGTGTTCTATACAACTTACTGCCATGTGAGCCCCATGTCACTGAAGAAATCTACAAGAAAAAGGCCCAGTGGGAGACAAAGCATCGACTGAGTAATTGTGGATGTCTACACCTGACGGTATGTGTTATATTTATTTAATGATTATTATGTGTTATATTCATTTAATGATTATTATTATTATATTTATTTAAGATATTACTTAATTATTACATACAACGCAACCAGTTCACTAAAAATTTATTTAATTACAGGACAATCTGGATACTGAGACCATTGCTGATGATGAATATAACTGCTCCGACGCCACTGTGTGATCATGATGATTGTTTTTTGTACACTTTTTGATGATTTTTTGTACTTAATTATTTTGCCTTACTTTTTTATGATTATTTTTTGTACTAAATTATTTTGCCTTACTTTTTGTAATTTATTATTGTGCTTTATTTGTTGTGCAGAATAAAAGGATAAATCCCAATGGTTATCCTCGGCGACTGTCTAGATTTATTCTAGCTTTAGTTACTTAGACCTGAATGACCACTTAATTGCCTGCTTAAGTTCTATCAGTATTTACTCTACAAATGTTGAAGTATATAGTAAATACCTTTTCTACTGTCATTTCATAATTTATTTAAAATATAAACAAAAAGAAGAAAATAATATTCATAAGTAAAACATGAAACGATATGCTATCAGTGTAGATAGACAACCAAAAACTAACTCTATGAGCAAAATGTGATACGACCTCTTTCTTCCTTTAAATAACCTAACCGAAAAAAGGCCTGCAGGAAAGAAAAAGTTTGAACCTTTCTACATTTTTACTGAAATATATCGATTCCAACCATCAAAGAGATAAATCTCCGCTTTGAGGAGATTTCGTAATGCTAAACGGAAAACTTTCCGCGCTCTTCCCTTCTAATACAATTCTCAAAGTGTCGGAATGGCGACGAAATAGACATAATCCGAGGAAACCAAATGAAAGAAATGCCGTTTCTTTATCTGGGGATCACTGAATTCATCTCAGTTGCTTAACTCCTGAAGCAATATCTGGAATCGCCCCTTTTATTCAGGGGGGAACGGCGTTCCGGTCTGGAATTTTTCGTTCCGAATCACCATCTCGTGAAACACATCACCAGAAACACAAATGGGTTCCAGTTAAATATTGCAGTACAGCCGGAAACGGCTGCTACAGAGTGATGTGTCCAAGTCCAGTAAAAGAGTAACGATTTTTTTTTTTTTTTTTTTTTTTTTTTTTTAACACTGAACTTTTAGAGGCCCTTAAATTTATAAGCCTCTTAAAGCTCAAATCCGTTAAGACAATGATGGCGGCTAGTCTGTTCCCATTTTAGGTGTCGGGAAAAATCCGGTTTAAATGTTAGGGAACAAAACTGTTTGATTAATATGCTTGATGTATCACATATTTTTTTAAATCTTTCTTTTTTTCAACCTTTATGTTAATTTATGGTACTAGACATATCACGGGATTATTTTAGGTCATGCAACTTTAGGCTGTGGCAAAGAAAGGGTAAAAGATAATCATTATTTTTTGTAAGAAACATTTTTTTTTACGAATTGCAATGTAATGGTATTTAATAAAAATTAAAAACAAATGAATTTTGTTTTAAATTTCAATTTTGAATCTAATTTTCAATTCTAAATTACATCTCCTAATTTCAAAATTAATATTTATAATTCGAAAATCCTCTTTTTTAGATCATCTAAGTTATGAGCACATGCACAGCAAAGCTTTCCAACAGAAATTTAAGGTCGTTAACTTTGAGTAAAAAGTAATCAATAGATCAAAGCAAAATATTTACGGTACATAATGAGTTAAAATTACGTTTAAAGTTTTAAACTCATAATAAATATAAACTCACAATGAATATTATTGACAAAGGTGATGTTGGCACTTAAAACATTGTCACGCACTAAAACATGTTATGTTCCTGACAGTGTCTTCAGTGAACTCTTATTTATTTCTTAACAGCAAAACACTCATAGAACCAAAATTTACTAATAGAAGGTATTAAAGCAAAGACAATTGTCAACAATTTGAAATCGACGTTGATTATAAAATAATTGACCCCTCTGTGGGTCATTTATTTGAATAAATCACAAATACAATGAGCAGGATTAATTCATGTATTTTGTGAATTGAATTTTATCTTTGAATTTTGGATATGAACTCTTAATATTAATTTCGTAAATTATGAAGGCGCAATTAAGTATTTCTGATAAGTCAAATGACAAAATTTTCTAAAGAAGAAAATGATTTCTGAAATATAGCTACGATTTTATTGAATACTGCCAATGAACTACAAATTTTAAAGCATATGTCTCTGTTCGGGACCATTGCTTCTTTCAGTATTTACTCTACAAATGCTGAAGAATATGGTAAATACTTTTTCTACAGTCACTTCATAACTTATTAAAAAAATAAGTAAAAGAAAAATATCCTATGCATAAGAAAAACATGAAACGATATGCTATCAGTGTAAATAGAGAACGAAAAACTAACTCTAGCAAAATGTGATACGACCTCTTTCTTCCTTTAAATAACTTAACCGAAAAAAGGCATGCAGGCAATAAAAAGTTCGAACATTTCTAAATTTTTACTGAAATATATCGATTCCAACCATCAAAGAGATAAATTTCCGATTTGAAGAGATTTGATAATGCAAAACGGAAAACTTTCCACGATCTTCCTTTCTAATACAATTCTCAAAGTCTCGGAATGGCGACGAAATAGACATTTTCCGAGGAAACCAAATGAAAGAAATGTCGTTTCTTTATCTGGGGATCACTGAATTCATCTCAGTTGCTTAACTCCTGAAGCAATATCTGGAATCGACCCTTTTAGTCAGGGGGGAATGGCGTTCCGGTCTGGAATTTTTCGTTCCGAATCACAATCTCTTGAAACACATCACCAGAAACACAAAGAGCTTCCTGTTAAATATTGCAGTACAGCCGGAAACGGCTGCTACAGAGTGATGTGTCCAAGTCCAGTAAAAAGAATACGAATTTTTTTTTTTTTCTTTAACACTGAACTTTTAGAGGCCCTTAATTTTATAAGCCTCTTAGAGTTCAAATCCGTTAAGACAATCATGGCGGCAAGTCTGTTCCCATTTTAGATGTCGGGAAAAATCCGGTTTAAATGTTGGGGAACAAAACTGTTTGAGTAATGGGCTTGATGTATCACATATTTTTTGAAATCTTTTTTTTTTTCCCCTGTATGTTGATTTATGACGCCAGACATATCACGTGATGCATTTTAGGTCATGTGAGTTTAGGCTATGGCATAGAAAGGGTAAAAGATAATCATTATTTTTTGTAGGAAGCTTTTTTTACGAATTGTAATGTAATGGTAATTAATAAAAGTTAAAAAAATATTGTTTTAAATTTCAATTTTTGATCTAATTTTAAATTCTGAATTACATTTTCTAATTTCAAAATTAATTTTTATAATGAGAAAATCCTCTTTTTTAGATCATTTAAGTTATGAGCACACGCAACGCAAGGCTTTTTAACAGAAATTTATGGTCGTTAACTTTAAGTAAAAAGTAATGAATAGATCCAAACAAATTATTTAAAGTACATTAGGAGTTAAAAGTACGTTCAAAGTTTTAAAACCATAATAAATATAAACTCATAACGAAATACAATGTTGGCACTTAAAACATTCATTGTCGGGCACTAAAACAATTTAAGTGACAAACAATGTTGTAAGAGCCCTTTTATTTACTTTTTAACATTAAAACACACATAATTCTAAATTGTTACGAATAAAATATGTCAAGACAAATAAAATTGACAGAAATTTATAAATAAGGAGGATTATAAAATAACTGACTGCTCTGTGGGTTATTTATTTGAATAAATCACAAATGTAATGAGCAGGATAAATTCATGTACTTTGTGAATTGAATTTTACCAATGGATGTTGGATATGAACTTTTCCTATAAATTTCGTAAATCATACGGGAGCAATGAATCAATGCTAATCATTCAAATCATAAAATTTTCTAAATAAGAAAATGATATCCGAAACAGAGCATTTTATTTTATTGAATACTGCGACTGATCTATACATTTTAAAGCATATGTCTCTGTTCGCGATTATTAATTATATCAGTATTTACTCTACAAATGTTGAAGAATATGGTAAATACCTTTTCTACAGTCAATCCATAGTTTATTTAAAATATAAACAAAAAGACAAAAATCCTATGCATAAGTAAAACAGGAAATGATATGCTATCAGTGTAGATAGACAACCAAAAACTAACTCTATGAGCAAAATGTGATACGACCTCTTTCTTCCTTTAAATAACTTAACCGAAAAAAAGGCCTGCACGCAAGAAAAAGATTGAACATTTCTACATTTTTACTGAAATATATTGATTCCAACCATCAAAGAGATAAATCTCCGCTTGAGGAGATTTCATAATGCTAAGCGGAAAACTTTCCGCGCTCTTCCCTTCTAATACAATTCTCAAAGTGTCGGAATGGCGACGAAATAGACATTTTCCGAGGAAAACGAATGAAGGAAATGTCGTTTCTTTATCTGGGGATCACTGAATTCATCTCAGTTGCTTAACTCCCGAAGCAATATCTGGAATCGCCCCTTTTAGTCAGGGGGAACGGCGTTCCGGTCTGGGATTTTTCGTTCTGAATCACCATCTCTTGAAACACATCACCAGAAACACAAAGAGCTTTCTGTTAAATATTGCAGTACAGCCGGAAACGGCTGCTACAAAGTGATGTTTCCAAGTCCAGTAAAAGATTAACGAATCTCTTTTTTTTTTACTTTAACACTGAACTTTTAGAGACCCTTAAATTTATAGCCTCTTAGAGTTCAAATCCGTTAAGACAGTCATGGCGGCAAGTCTGTTCCCATTTTAGGTGTCTGGATAAATCTGGTTTAAATGTTTGGGGAACAAAACTGTTTGAGTAATGGGCTTGATGTATCACATATTTTTTGAAATCTTTCTTGTTTTATCAACTGTATGTTGATTTATGATGCCAGACATATCACGTGATCATTTTAGGTCATGTGACGTTAGGTTAATACGAATAAAGGATGAAAGCTCATCATTATTTTTTTTTTAAGAAACTTATTTTACGAATTGTAATATTATGGTTATTTAATATGAATCTAAAATAAATAATATTTTTATAATTAGAAAATTTTTTTTTTTTAGATCGTTGAAGTTATGGGCACAGACACAGCAAAGTTTTGAAATATAAATTTAAGATCGTTAACTTGGAGTGAAAAGTAATGACTACATCAAAACAAATTATTTACATTGCATAATGAATTAAAAATAAATTTTAAATTTTAAATTAATAACAAAAATTAACACAAAGTTTATGTTGGTACTTAATACATTATCAAGTACTTAAAACATTTTTAAGTGACTAACAATGATTTAAGAGCACTTTTATTTATTTTTTAACAGCAAAATGCTCATAATTCCAAATTGTTGCGAATAAAATATGTCAAGGCAAATAAAATTGTCAGCAATTTGTAAATAAGGATGATTATAAAATAGCTGACTGCTTTGTGGGTCATTTATTTGAATAAATCATAAATGTGATCAGTAGGATAAATTCATGTATTTTGTGAATTGAATTTTACCTATGAATTTTGGATATGAACTTTTCCTATTAATTTCGTAAATTATGAGGAAGCAATTAATCAATTCTGATCATTCAAATTACAAAATTTTCTAAAGAAGAAAATTATGGCCGATACATAGATAATATTTTATTGAATACTGCCAATGAACTATAAATTTTAAAACATATGTCTCTGTTCAGGATTATTGATTCTATCCGTATTTATTCTACAAATGCTGAAGAATATGATAAATAACTTTTCTACAGTTACTTCATAACTCATTTAAAAATAAACTAAAAGATAAAAATCCTACGCATAAGTAAAACATGAAACGATATGCTATCAGTGTAGATATAGAACGAAAAACCTAACCCTGACAAAATATGATATGACCTCTTTATTTCTTTAAATAACTTGACCGAAAAAAGACCTGCAGGCAAAAAAAGTTGGAACATTTCTATATTTTTACTGAAATATATCGATTCCAACCAGCAAAGAGATAAATCTCCGTGTTGAGGAGATTTCATAATGCTAAGCGGGAAACTTTCCACGCTCTTCCCTTCTAATACAATTCTCAAAGTCTCGGAATAGGCAACGAAATAGACATTTTCCGAGGAAACCGAATGAAATAAATGTCATTTCTTTATCTGGAGATCACTGAATTCATCTCAGTTGCTTAACTCCTGAAGCAATATCTGGAATCGCCCCTTTTTGTCAGGGGGGAACTGCGTTCCGGTCTGAAATTTTTCGTTCTGAATCACCATCTCTTGAAACACATCACCAGTATCACAAAGAGCTTTCTGTTAAATATTGCAGTACAGCCGGAAACGGCTGCTACAAAGTGATGTTTCCAAGTCCAGTAAAAGATTAACGAATCTTTTTTTTTTACTTTAACACTGAACTTTTAGAGGCCCTTAAATTTATAAGCCTCTTAGAGTTCAAATCCGTTAAGACAATGATGGCGGCAAGGCTGTTCCCATTTTTCGTGTCGGGAAAATTTGGTTTAAATGTTGGGGAACAAAACTGTTTGAGTAATGGGCTTGATGAATCACATATTTTTTGAAATCTCTCTTTTTTTTTTTAATCCCCTCTATGTTGATTTTTGATGCCAGACATATCACGTGATCAGTTTAGGTCATGTGACTGTAGGTTAAGGCAGAGAAGGGATAAGAAATAATAATCATTTGTTTAAGAAACTTTTTTTACGAATTATGGTTATTTAATAAAAATTTAATTAATAACAAGATAAATGATATTTTTATAATTAGAAAATTCTCCTTTTTCATCATTTAAGTTATAATCATACATATATTAAAACTCTGCATTATAAATTCAAGGTTGTTTGTTACCTTTGAATAAAAAGATTTGTTTTTAATGGTTAGATCAAAACGAGTTATTTACAAATCATTTTAAACTCATAATTAAAATTAACTTTTGACACAAAGGTAATGTTAAAAATATTTTAAGTGTCTGATAATATTTTAAGTGCGCTTTTATTTATTTTTCAACAGCAAATCGCTCTTAAATAAAAATTTTACAAATAGAAGGTGTTAAGGCAAATACAATTGTCAGAAATTTGATATTGAGGTTGAGTATAAAATAACTGACTACTCCGTGGGTCATTTATTTGAATAAGTCACAAATGTGATGAGTAGGAATAATTCATGTATTTTGTGAATTGAATTTTACCTATAAATTTCGGATTTGAATTTAGTAAAATTAATCAATTCTGATAATTCCAATCACAACATTTTCTACAGGAGAAAACTTTGCCCGGAACATTTCTATGGAATTTAGTAGGTAACCAACTTCCACTCCCATAACCAAAGAAACAAAGGTCGAATACTTGACGATTTCGATATAATTTGCAATTCATGCACAAATATGCAAATGCCGATTTTGCTTGAAAAGGATTTATTAATAAAAATTTATTATATTAATAAAATATCACCTGCAGTAGCTTTGCATAAATTCCGATTACAGAAAAACGTGAAAGGCAGGATGGTCTCATTAATATGGGCGTATCTATTGAAAAAAATCAAGTAATTGAAAGACACAGGCATGTGTGAAGGTACCCTAGAGACCTTTAGAATTTATTAAAATTTTCTATTAGTAATGTAGTTTCAAATATGAAAAATCTGTAATCTGAAATAGTTACCGGAATAAACACTACTCAAGTAATTATACGAAGTTTGACATAATTTTCATCCTCGGTAAGCAATGTCTTTACTATAATCTCACAAAATTCTATCATTACAAATTGCAGTCATTGTTCGAACTGTTTCGAAAAGTTAACATTCCTAGGGTAACATATGTGAGGTTGACTTTAAAAATTGTAGATGAAATTTAATGGCTGTTTAATTTTTACGGGACTGAATTTGTTCTTTTCTGGTATGGCTACGTCTTTTCTAGTGCAACATGTAAGTCAAGACCCACTAAAATTATATCAGTTATAAAATTGCATTATATTATACTTTTATAGTATCATTTATAATTTACAATTCAGCTTTGTTGACCGCCTACTGAGGAAAAACAACAATAAGATATAAATATTTGAATAAACATCTGAAACCTCAAAATAAGCATATGAAATTTTGGAAAAATTATTTACTTTACGAATAAAATGAAACTTTTATGATAATTATAACGAAAACAAAATATCAGTGTCGATTCCGTTAAAAATGTAATTTATTATTGAGGAAAACGAGATAGGATAGTCTCATAAGAAACACTTCACTGAAATCTCAGTGATTCTATTAGTATAGTTGAATAAGAGATGTATGATTGAAACTTATAATGGTATGCTATATAAATTGTATGATATTCCATAATAATATGCAATTATTGTATTATAATGAATATAACTAGATCAGAAATTTCTAATTATTTATTAATCTAATTTAATTCTTATAAAACTGATCTGTTTTTAATATATATTATTAATAAATGTTAATAAAAATAAAAATAGGAAAATAAATGAATAATAAATAAATTCATATATGGAGATAATTAAAATTGAAAAATGAATTTTTCTTTAGTCTCTATAAATAGATTAGAAAGGAGGCTCTGTTAATAAATAGATTCCAGGCTGTATTTCAGGTAACGTTCTTTCAAGAACTTCTTTGGAAACTCTTAAAAAAGACATCCTGAAGATATGCAGATAGTATTTAAGAATCGATCGCCTATTTCTTCTGCAAAGTCTTGGGAGTTGTCTAATAGATTTTTAAGAGAGCGTGGGTTGTGCGGAGTATGATACATTAATAAATTATAAAACAATTAATGAAAAAGAAATTTCTCCTTAGAAGTTCTATTAATAATTTCTGAGAAAGTCCTTTGAAGAACGTCATTGGGAACTAGTAGAAAGGACATCATCACATATGCATACTATCTCATTTGTACAGCAGACACATAAGAACTTTTAATACATTCTCGAGAGGTTTGGGTTGTATGGTTGTATTGTGTTTTTGAAGATACGAAAAAATACTGTAGATTATTCTTAAATAAATGTATTATAAAATTTTATGTGAAGCATCGTTCCCCAACCACCAATTACATCGACGAGAAGAATTAAAAATAAAACATGAAAAGTAAAACCTAAAACATGAAAAAAAGCAAACATAATCCTAGCATGATAGTTATTTTCTCTTCAGACCGCCAAATTGAGTCATGCTATTAACGATTTATCTGTTTTGGAGAAATAAGAATTGTAAAGAAATGCAATTTTTCTCAATATAAGGGGAATCGACGGGATTACTTTTGCCATCTTCTTTATCTCCGTCATGTCACAAATGAGTATTTATTATTTTGTACATTTACAAAATAAATCAACTTTAATTTTTAAAATTTGTTTAATTAAATAAAAAATACAAACTAAAATACAAAGAAAATACAAACTTCTGATATTGGTACAGAAGCTATTGTCAAATTCTGTGACGCTCAACCACCAATTACATCGACGAGAAGAATTAAAACCTTATATCCCATTTCGTCTTTTTCAAGTAAATGGTTCTCATCTTTTTCCCTAGGCGTGTTGAAAATTGCATTACACATTTCAACAGAAACGGTTCACAGCAACACCATGAAATTCTCGCCGTGATAAAAAAAAAATATAATGAACAAAAATCAATAACTGAAAATTATATTTGTAAAATGTGCAACTACTTTGACAAACAGTACTGAAAAACAAATGAAAAGTAATCTCAGCATGATAGTTACTTTCTTCTCCGAACATCGAAATTGCGTCGTGCTATTAAAAACTAGTCGTCTTCCGTTAAAAAATGAAATGTGATGGAATGCAATTTCCTCCAATATCAGTGGATTGACATGATTACTTTTGCCATCGTCTTCATCTCTTTCTTATCACTGAATGGACTTTTATAATTTTGAACATTTACAAAATAAATCAACTTTAATCACCAAAATTTGTTTAGCTTAAATGTTAAAAATAAAAAAATACCACCTCAAAATAACACCTTCATATTCTACCTTCTTAAAATAATACCTTCTCTTACTGATATAGAAACTATTGCCGAATTCAGGTGACGCATCGATTTCAACCATCAATTACATGGACGACAGGAATTAAAAATAAAACCCTATATCCTGTTTCGTGTTTTTCAAGTAAATGGTTCTCATCTTTTTCCCTAGGCGCGTTTAAAATTACATTACACTTTTCACTAGAAACGTCTCTCAGCAACGCTATGAAATTATTCTCCAAATTTCTTGGCAGAAAATAATTCATTTCCTTCTTAGAAACAATAAAGTAGAAGACGTAACGCCTTTACCTATTGAGAGAAGGAGAGACTCCCATATATTTATTTGAATTGAAATCGCAACTCTGAAAATTTTACTGATAAATTGAATTTATCGGCTCAAACATTTCTTCTTTTTTTCGAAAACTGAAGCAGGAAATTAGTTTAAAGTGGAGAATCTGCGTAGCTTTTGGAAGACGAGTCTCACGAGAATAGCTCTTGAGAAGAGCACGTTTATTGGAAATACAGAATAACGTTTCTCTATTATATATTTTTTCTTCTTCTTGAAACCCGTTAAAAAATAAGTTGAAAAGGAGAAAAAATATTACCCAAGTCAAGCATTTAAGTCGATCTGGATAAATTAAATAGGGACAGTAAAAGAATCATTTGGCTGATTGATTCCATTTTGCTAAAATCAATGAGATATAGAATCGTTCACAGAAATTTGTTAAAGGAATATTCTTGGAAATTAAATAATGTAAGGTAATCTGAAATTTTCCAATTTAAAGAAATAATTTTAACTATGTATTTTTATATTTTATATATATTTTTTGTTTATTTTATTTTTGTTTTATTGTTTTAATGATTATTACTTCTTGATTTAGTGTTTGGTTTAAATAATTTAAATTACAAAAGAAATCAATAATTTTTTTCCTTATTTGTCGTGGGGTTATCTCAGATTATATATTTTTATAATATGTTCCATTTAATAATATCGTTAAGTTAGAAAAATCTTATGAGTGACAGGTCACATTTTTGTTTTAAATGAAAGGAGGTTCACTAACCACAATGTTTTCTAATTAAGCTACTCAAATTATCTATTCCTCCACTAATTTTGATTTGCAGTAAAAGTTTTTCCGCCCTCTATTCTTTAAATGTTTGGGAGGAATTTAGTTTAACTACACCGAACGACCCATTTTTCTAAATTTTGCCATGATAAAAATATACCACGCCATTTTGCCATGATAAAATGTAGAAAAAGGAATAACTGAAAATTATATTTGTAAAAAGTTCAATTATTCTGAAACAACAAACATAACAAACAAATCAAACATAATTTAAGCAGGATAGATGTTTTCTCTTCAGAACGTCAAAATTGTGTCATGCTATTCAGGAAGAGCTGATTTCGATGAAAAAATTAATATGAAGGACTGCAATTTCCCACAATATTATTGGATCGACGTGATTACATATGACATCATCTTTATCTCTTTCATATCACTGAATGGCTATTATAATTTTGTATGCTTACAAAATAAATCAAATTTAATCAGCAAAATTTCTTTAGCTTAAATGTTAAAAAGGAAATACTACCTTCTCAAAATAACACCTTCATACTCTACCTTCTTAAAATAATACCTTCTCATACTGATATAGAAACTATTGTCAAATTCAGGCGACGTATCTATTTCAACCACCAATTACATGTACGAGGAGAATTAAAAATAAAACCTTATATCCCGTTTCGTCTTTTTCAAGTAAATGGTTCTCATGTTTTTCCCTAGGCGCGTTTAAAATTGCATTACACTTTTCACTAGAAACGTCTCTCAGTAACGCTACGAAATTCTTCTCCAAATTTCTTGGCAGAAAATAATTCATTTCCTTCTTAGAAACAATAAAATAGAAGACGTAACGCGTTTGCCTATTGAGAGAAGGACAGACTCTCATATATTTATTTGAATTGAAATCGCAACTCTGAAAATTTTACTGATAAATTGAATTTATCGGCTCAAACATTTCTTCTTTTTTCGAAAACTGAAGCAGGAAATTAGTTTAAAGTGGAGAATCTCCGTAGCTTTTGGAAGAGGAGCCTCACGAGAATAGCTCTTGAGAAGAGCACGTTTATTGGAAATTCAGAATAACGTTTCTATGTTATATTTTTTTCTCCTTCTTGAAACCCGTTGAAAAATAATTTGAAAAGGAGAAAAAATATTACCCAAGTCAAGCATTTAAGTCGAGCTGGATAAATTAAATAGGGACAGTAAAAGAATCATTTGGCTGATTGATTCCATTTTCCTGAAAACAATTAGATATGTAATCCTTTACAGAATTTTCTGCAAGGAAAATATTTTTGGAAATTAAATAATGAAATTTAATCTGAAACTTGTCAATTTAAGAAAAATAATTTTTACTTGTATTTTTATACTTTATATATATATATTTTATGGATTCCTAATTTAATGGCTTTAAATTTATTAAATATTACTATTTATTTTATTAAAAATATTTCAGAATAGCATAAAATTGATTTTAAACTGGGAGGGGTTGGTTTAACAGCACCTAATATCTCCTTTTTCTAAACTTTAAAATATTAAAAAAATAATGCAAAAAAATAAATAATTAAAAATTATATTTGTAAAAATTGCAGTTATTTTGAGTGTGAAAATAGAAAAACAAATTAAACATAATCTTAGCATTGTTCTAACTTTCTCTTCAGACCGTCTAAATTGCGTCTTCTATTAAGGACTAATCGGTTTCAGAAAAAAGAGACATGTGGTTTAATTCTAATTCCCATTATATTAATGGATTCGACGTGATTTCTCCTGTCATTGTCTTTATCTCCTTCATATCGGTGAACAAAATTGGCTTTTATAATTTTGACCATATACAAAATAAATTCTTTATCTCAGTGAAATTTGCTTAGCTTAAATGTTAAAAGGGAAATACGGGGCTATACTTCTACAGAGAAACTATTGTCAAATGCAGGTGACGCATCGATATCAACCACCAATTATATGGAAAAGAAGAATTAAAAATAAAACCCTATATCCTATTTCGTCTTTTTCAAGTAACTGGTTCTCATCTTTTTCCCTAGGCGCGTTTAAAATTGCATTACACATTTCACTAGAAACATCTCACAGCAACGCTATGAAATTCTTCTCTAAATTTCTTGGCAGAAAATAATTCATTTCCTTCTTAGAAACAATAAAATAGAAGACGTAACGCGTTTGCCTATTGAGGAAGCAGAGACTCTCATATATTTATTTGAATTGAAATCGCAACTCTGAAAATTTTACTGATAAATTGAATTTATCGTCTCAAACATTTCTTCTTTTTTCGAAAACTGAAGCAGGAAATTAGTTTAAAGTGGAGAATCTCCGTAGCTTTTGGAAGAGGAGCCTCACGAGAATAGCTCTTGAGAAGAGCACGTTTATTGGAAATACAGAAAAACGTTTCTCTATTATATTTTTTTTCTTCTTCTTGAAACCCGTTGAAAAATAAGTTGAAAAGGAGAAAAAATATTACCCAAGTCAAGTATTTAAGTCGAGCTGGATAAATTAAATAGGGGCATTAAAAGAATCATTTGGCTGATTGATTCCATTTTCCTGAAATCAATTAGATATGGAATCCTTTACAGAATTTTCTGCAAGGAAAATATTTTTGGAAATTAAATAATGAAACTTGTCAATTTAAGAAAAATAATTTTTACTTGTATTTTTATACTTTATATATATATATTTTATGGATTCCTAATTTAATGGCTTTAAATTTATTAAATATTACTATTTATTTTATTAAAAATATTTTAGAATAGCATAAAATTGATTTTAAATTGGGAGGGGTTGGTTTAACAGCACCTAATATCTCCTTTTTCTAAACTTTAAAATATTAAAAAAATAATGCAAAAAAATAAATAATTAAAAATTATATTTGTAAAAATTGCAGTTATTTTGAGTGTGAAAATAGAAAAACAAATTAAACATAATCTTAGCATTGTTCTAACTTTCTCTTCAGACCGTCTAAATTGCGTCTTCTATTAAGGACTAATCGATTTTCAGAGAAAAGAGAAATGTGGTTTAATTCTATTTCCCATTATATTAATGGATTCGACGTGATTCCTCCTGTCATTGTCTTTATCTCCTTCATATCGGTGAACGAAATTGGCTTTTATAATTTTGACCATATACAAAATAAATTCTTTATACAGTGAAATTTGCTTAGCTTAAATGTTAAAAGGGAAATACGGGGATATACTTCTACAGAGAAACTATTGTCAAATGCAGGTGACGCATCGATATCAACCACCAATTATATGGAAAAGAAGAAATAAAAATAAAACCCTATATCCTATTTCGTCTTTTTCAAGTAAATGGTTCTCATCTTTTTCCCTAGGCGCGTTTAAAATTGCATTACACATTTCACTAGAAACGTCTCACAGCAACGCTATGAAATTCTTCTCTAAATTTCTTGGCAGAAAATAATTCATTTCCTTCTTAGAAACAATAAAATAGAAGAAGACGTAACGCGTTTGCCTATTGAGAGAAGGAGAGACTCCCATATATTTATTTGATTTGAAATCGCAACTCTGAAAATTTTACTGATAAATTGAATTTATCGGCTCGAACATTTCTTCTTTTTTTCGAAAACTGAAGCAGGAAATTAGTTTAAAGTGGAGAATCTCCGTAGCTTTTGGAAGAGGAGTCTCACGAGAATAGCTCTTGAGAAGAGCACGCTTATTGGAAATACAGAATAGCGTTTCTCTATTATTTTTTTTCTTCTTCTTGAAACCCATTGAAAAATAAGTTGAAAAGGAGAAAAAATATTACCCAAGTCAAGCATTTAAGTCGAACTGGATAAATTAAATAGGGACAGTAAAGGAATCATTTGGCTGATTGATTCCATTTTCCTAAAATCAATGAGATATGGAATCTGTTACAGAATTTTGTTCAAAGCAAATATTTTTGGAAATTAAATAATGAAATGTAATCTGAGACAACCGAATTTCAAGAAATAATTTTAATGTGTATTTTTAACCATTTTAACTATATATTTTTATACTTTATATATATATTTTTTTCCTGATTCGTAATTCAATGGCTTTTAACTTTATCAAAGATTATTAATTATATGATAGTAAAATATTATAAAATACCATACATTTTATTTTAAAAAGATCTTAAATTTTTCCAAAAATAATTATTTATTTTTCTGATATATTCAAATTCGCTAAAACCAGTGATATATGGAGTACTTTACAGAATTTCCATTACATAATTTTTTTCAAGGCAAATACTTTTGAAAACTAAATAATTAAATACACTCAAGAGCCAAAACATTATGACCACCCCTACATTTTGCAATGAACTCGCCTGGATGACGTGGAAGGCACGTGATCTGGTGGAAGTGGTATTTAACTGCTGCTGGAGAGTCTGAAGAATCATTCTTTCACTTACTTCTGTGTGTGATGGGAAAAGGCTGCGGATCTAAGCGACTTTGATCGAGGGCAGATTGTAACGGCTCGAAGGCTCGGAACAAGTATTTCCGAAACTGCACGACTCGTGGGTTGATCGCGATCTAGAGTTGTTAGTACTTATGCAAAGTGGATGAATGACAGTGAAACCAACAGTAGACTACATGGTGTTGGACGTCCACACGCTATGAAAGAAAAAGGTCGTCGGAGACTGTCTCGCATGGTGAAGAAAAACCGGAGCCTGACAGTGGCTCCGGTTGACAGCCCAATACAATGCAGGGCCAAGTAGAATAGTATCGGAGCACACTGTTCAGCGGACACTGTTGGATATGGGGCTACGCAGCAAACGTCGCCAACTGCGCCTGCGCGGGGCCCGGGAACATCGTGACTGGTCCATGGATAAGTGGGAGAGAGTTGCCTTGTCAGATGAATCACGGTTTGTCATTCACGCCGATGGCCGTGTCAGGATGCGCCTTCTTCCAGGCGAACAGTTGCTCCCTCAATGTATAGTAGGTCATACACAGGCGTGTGGTGGCGGTATTATGCTTTGGGGGACGTTCTCTTGGGCGTCTCTGGGACCCGTGGTTGTGGTAGAGCAGACAATGAATGCTACAGGGTATCTGAACATTATTGCGGACCAGTTGCACCCTTTACATGGCCTCTGTTTATCCAGCTGGAAATGGAATGTTCCAACAGGACAACACCCCTTGTCACAAGGCTAAAATTGTGTTGGAGTGGTTCCAGGAACATGATGCTGAGTTCCAGTTAATGTCCTGCCCGCCTAACTCACCGGATATCAATCCGATAGAACACATTTGGGATGCCCTGGGACGGCAGCTCAGAGTTCAAAGACCACCAATTCGCAATATCTCGGATTTGAGTGACTGTTGCTTAAACATCTGGTACAATCTGTCTCCGGCCATCTACCAAGGACTTGTGGCCTCCATGCCAAGGCGGGTTGAAGCTGTGTTAGGCGCCAAAGGTAGGTCAACTCGTTATTGACAGGTGGTCATAATGTTTTGACTCTTGAGTGTATATATATATAATATAATATAAAAACACATAGTTAAAATTAATTCTTTAATTTTATATATACATCGCGTAGAACAGGTATAAATACAAAGTGATTTAATGGATATAAAATTTATCAAAGGTTTTTTTATTTGAACAAAATATTTGAGAATATTTCGCACGAATTTAACATAAATTTGTACGCGGAATGTTTTTGAGCTAGACGCATGGGTCAAGACAATTTATTATTTTCACCTAAAAAGTAAAATGAAAAAATACTTAATTTTTAAAAATAAAAAAAATATGGAACACTAAAGAATTATTCCGTATATAATAATTAATAAAGAGTATAATGGTATATAAATAATATAAATATAATATGAATATAACCATGAATAAATGCATATGGTCGAATACCGCCTGCACTATAACGACCGAGACCGGCGGTCAAGTTTGCAAAGAGTCGTAAGATTTGTAACAGAAAGAAACAAGTTGATAAAAAATGAGGAAAAAGAAAAATGACTCTTGAATAAATATAGAACCTACAATCAAATTTATTAAATTGCTAGATTTTATAATGCCATATTTGCCTTTATTTTGACAGAACGACATCGCTTGCAGCGAATAAATATAAAGCACGTTGAGCATATTTGGTCCTTTGATGAATGGAAAACCATTTTAAAATATTTCACGATTTCAGTTGGTGTATGATTTTAAGGGTACAAACGGTGGCGCAAACCCCACATTAATATAGCCATAACAAATAGTCAGCCAGGCAGTTAAAAATGTTTAAATCTTCATGTAATCTTTTTTTTTTTTTTATGACATGAAGATTACCCGATTTTCTTACTCATCCGAACATTGACTTAAAAATTTTATTATGTTCAGCTTTTGTTGGGAAAATCACCTTAGATATTCATGGACTTCATACCCAAACAACGATGGATTTTTATGGATGACAAAAGTCATGGGCTACAACTGTTCGCGATTGGTTTGAAGAACATTCTGGAGAATTCAACGAATGATCTGGCCACCTAAATCGCCCGACATGAATCCCATCGAGCATTTTATGGGACATCATCGAGAGGTCTGTTCGTGCCCAAAATCCTGCACCATCAACGCTTTCGGAATTATGGAGCTATCGAGACAGCATGGCTCAATATTCCTGCAGAAGACTTCCAACGACTTGTTGAGTCCATGCCACGTCGAGTTGCTGCACTTCGCCGGGCGAAAGGAGGGCCGACGATATAAAATTTCAGGCATCCCATGACTTTTGTCACTTCAGTGTATATATTTACTAATTGTCGATTTAATGGATATAAAATTTATCAAAGGTTGTTTTTTATTTGATAACAAAATATTTAGAGAATATTTCTAAATTTATTACATAAATTGTGTAATACATTTTTTGAAGGAGATAATTTAAGACAATTTATTATTTTCACCTAAAAAGTAAAATGAAAAAATACTTAATTTTTAAAAATTAAAAAAAATATGGAACACTAAAGAATTATTCCGTATATAATAATTAATAAAGAGTATAATGGTAAATAAATAATATAAATATAATACGAATATAATAATGAATAAATGAATATAATATGAATAAATAATGTTAGTTATAATATCACTCTGATATTGCAGGTCAAGTTTGTAATACCTTAAGATTTGTAATAAAGAAACAAGTTGATAAAAAGAGAAGAAAAAGAAAAATGACTCTTGAATAAATATAGAAACCTACAATCAAACTATCTATTAAATTGTAGATTTTATAATGCCATATTTATTTAAATATATTTTTTACCAAACTAGTTTGATGAATAAATGTAAAGCGATGTTCAGAATTTTATCTTTGCATGTATGTTAAAATAATTTTAAAATATTTTAAAATTATCTGTGTATGTTTTCAAAATACAAACGGATATATACAACTTAAATTCATTAATATACATAACAATAGGAAAATAAAAATGTTTAAATCTTCATGTAATCTTTTTTTTATTTTTTATTTATGACTAGAAGATAATACCCGATTTTTCTTATCATCAAGTACATTCTTAAAATATTTTATTATTGTATGTTTTGTTGGGAAAATGCCCCTTAGTTCAGGGAAATCAATAGTAAGAAATAATGAAGAACTTATTATAAAATATACATGTTTGCATTTCAAAAATAACTGCACATTGATATAATAAATACTGATACAACATTGATATAATAAATAATTATTTTCTTAAAAACAATAATTTTATTACAAACATACAGGATTTATTTCATCAAGAAAGCAAATTAATAATTATCATAATTTTTGGTTAAACACATGATAAAAATTAAAACATCTCCTGTCTTAAAATCTGCCAGTATACAGACACCCTTGGCCCACAATGGGGCTGTTTGCCAATGAAGAGGATGGATAAGACATGATAAAAATTACTTTCAATTCACTGGAAAAATAATAGGCTGGGCTATTTATAATTATTTACAATATTTATTAATATATACATGGCTGCTCTATCCTTTCACACAGTTAACTTTATGTATAAAATTAGTTAAATATCTTTCTTACAGTTAAGTTAATATGTAAACATTTTTTTGTTTGCCAAATTTATTTGCTCCTTATCTTTATTCATTCTTTTCTTTATACTCACTAAGGTCTATTAGCCTTGGTCCAAACAGAAATCTTTATGAGGTCTTAAGGCACAGAAACGCAATGTGCTCTATATCCCTCTCTGATCCTGGTTAAGACGTCTGAGTCAAAGTAGAGAGGAAAAAACATTGGCTAAACCTCCGAGAACGTTTAGTGTCAAAGACGGGGGCCTATAATATTTCATGCAGCATTCTAACAAAGGAAAATTCTTCGCTTACAACCACCAGGAAACATGTTCCTTTGTTCAAAGCTCTTGTTTTGTTCTTTCTACTTACGAAACATTTAGTAAACTCTTTATGTTCTTCTGAGTTTCAGGTGAGTAAAATCAGGAAGAGAGGAAAAAAAAAAAAAAAAAAAGAAAAGACAGAGAGAAAGAAAAGGACGTAATGGGGCTTTGTAACAGCAGGGTCGTGTAAGGCTCGGTTTCTTGTTTTTAATTTTCTTACTTAGTGGCAACACTTTGGTAATTTAGCTGGGAATTCTTTCCTTCTAGGTATTTATATTGTTTAAGGAGGGGGAATGCTTTATTTTTAAAACTGCCTCGACGTTTCATTTAAAAAGAATCGATGCTGTCGAGGCAAAACGTTGCAAAAGTTGTTTGCGTAAGAACTTAAAATTATAATGTACATCAAGCTTAACGTCAGCGCTTTTTATATTAAGACAACATTAATAAAGTTTGAGTTATGAAATCTATCTTTTAAGAGAAAAATTACATTATTTTTCATTAAGAAAGGGCGTCAGTTCTTAACAAAATGGCAAAACATTTTTTTAAGGATCATTATTCCATTAACCTAGAATAAAAAATGGCTAATTTATTGGACTAAAATGTGTTACTCTTAAAAAATTCCTAATATTATATTATAACAAAGTGAAGATTTTGACAAACATTGAGTTTTAATGAATTTTATAAGAATTTATTAAAATTTGAGCCCTTAATATCAAGTAAAAAGTAATACTTTTTTCCTAATATTTCTTCATTATTCGCTTCAATGAATAATCTAAATAGCTGATTTATATTCTGTTTTTAAGGTAAATGTACTGTAAAAATTTTAATAATTATGTGGAACAAGCATTTTAATATATGTAATTCAAAGTAAAAGCGTAATATTTCAAGAAATTTCTAGTTATTAATACATCTCACATTTTTTTCATTTAATTAAATTTACACATAATTTATTTTTTAAATATAAATTAAGGAAAATTTTTTTGATAATAAAGAAAAAGCAAATTTCTAAAACAATAACTTCTCTAAACAGAAATGAAAAGGTTTAAATTAAAAGGCACTTTTGAAAAAAATATATTTAATTAACCAATCATTCCAGGAAACCTTTTATTTATTTAAAAATAAATACTTATTTTAAAAAAATTTTTAATTTTAGGTTAATTCAAGCTAATATTTGAATAATAATAGTGGATATGGATGTTTCATAAAATTTTTTTCATCTAAAAAGATTTTCCATACAGTTTAAGTGAATTGAAAGACATTAAACAAATTGTTAGATAGTGAAATAAGTTAAGAGTTAAATAGCTAATTAGTTATTAGTTAAATATTCAAACATATATAACTATTCACAAAACTAATGTATATATAAAAATTTCTATTGCTGAATCAAAAATTTAGTTCATTGAATAATTTTCATCAAAGTTTTAACTTTATTTTAATGATATTTATATAGGAATAAAAGAATAACTCTTTGGCATGTAATGCAATTAATAAGGTTTCTATTTTAGATAATAAAGAAAAAGCAAATAATTCTAAAACAATATTTACTCAAAATAGAACTAAAATGGTTTAAAATAAAAGGCACTTTTTATAATGATTGGAAAATATTTAATTAACTAATCAAACCTGGAAAATTTTATTTATTTAAAACATAAATGCATTATTTTTTTAAAAAATTGTTTAATTTTAGACTGACTCATTCTAATATTTTAATAATAAAGGGGATATGAATGTTTACTAGCAATTATTTTCAACAAACAAGATTTTCAATAATTTTTTTATTATTAGAATTAAATTGTAGTGAAAGAAATATTGTTATTCAAACATATGTAATTATTCACACAAATAATATACAAATAAATATTTCCATTGTTGACTTAACAATTTATTTTATTAAAACTTTCAGCAATATTTTAACTTTATTTTAATGATGTTTGTAATAGAGTAAAAAATAACTTTTATTAATTAATAATGCTTCTGTTTCAGATAGTAAAGAAAAAGCAAATAATTTTTAAACAATACTTATTGGAAACAGAAATAAAAAGGTTTAAAATAAAAGGAACATTTGAAAAAATATATTTAACTATCCAATCATTCCTGAAAACCATTATTTATTTAAACATAGATACATTATTAAAAAAAATTGTTTAATTTTAGGCTACTTCATGATAATATTGGAATAATAATAATAGATATGAATGTTTCATAATAACTTTTTTAACAAGCAAGATTCAGTTCAATACCTTTTATATTATCAGAATTAAATTTAATTAAAAGAAAACTTGTTTTTCAATCATATATAATTATTCATAATAGTAAGGTACAAAAAAATATTTCTATTGTGGAGTTAAAAATTTATTTTGTTAAAACTTTTATCAAACTTTTAGCTTTATTTTAATGATATTTATTAGGGATTAAAAATAATTCTTAGTCTTGTAATGCAATTAATCATTTCTTATTTTCACCTATTAATCAATATAATCAAGTTTACAAGTTTAGTCATAAGATTGATTTTACATAACTACAAATCTACTCACTAACACTGACTTCGATAAATATAAAAAGAGGTTTGTATCCAATGATTGAAAAATGTAGTTCTTCAATGATTTAAATGCGATTCCACCTGAAAATTGATATTTGTATTGCATAGTATTTGTTAAAAATTCCCACTGAATATTTTATTATATTTATTGAAGCTTTTTTTAATTATTAAAGATTTAAAGTATTTTTTTTTTATATTTCTTAATTATATTTTTTATGCATATACTATATAATATACGTATTATTTAAAACATGTCCAAAATAAGTAATTAAATTAAATTAAAATTTTTCACTTGGTTACTAACATATGGAAATTTATATGTGAATAACTGACAAGTATTTTTTTCTTCTTCTTTTTTTTCCCTTATGCCTGAACTACCATAATTATATTTATTTAATAATTAAACTATTTTACATCAGTAAATCTCCAAAGCATGAAATTATGTGGAATTCGAAAGCTTTATGCTTTACTTTATTTGAATGTACTCATTTAGTCAATCATAGTTTTTTTTTGTTAAGGCTATTATTACATATATGTTCTTAATGTGAAAGGACTTCAAACGAAAAAAAATTAATTTTTTACCCTAACTTTTAAAATAAAGGATATAACTCAATTTGTTTTGGTTTTCTAATGCTGTATATCCATTACTAGAACAATAATGAAATGATTGAAAACGACTTTTTCAATTTTGAACATAAATGTTTGATTATTAAATAAGAAAATAAGATTAATATCGAGAACATTTGTTGGCAGTTTGACTTCCATTAACCTATTAATGTTAAATTTCAAACAAATAATACTTGTTTTATAACTAAGTAGAACAATGTTTGGCATATTCTCTCAAACTTTCAGACATTTTTCCTCTGCGCCGCTTTGCCAACTAGTGGCAAGAAAATTTATTTTATACAAAAACAACCACATATGACAGAATAAAACAGACTGTCAGTTAAAATTTAAGCTCACTGATAATGGTATTATATTTCCTATTACTGGGTAAACCATGTATGACACGGACATCTGTGAGGGAAAAATGGTTTATCAGCATACATCCAGGCACAGAGACATAAGTCTTAAAAAGCAGGAAGAGTTTTTATCCAATTTGTTAGGAGGAAGCCTTTTTTCTTTAAAATGTTTTTAGAAAGAAAATGTCAGAACACAAGACAGCTGAGTTTTTTTTTTACTCTTCAGTTTATTGTCATTTTATTATTTTTTTTCTTTCTCTTTTTGCCAGGTTCTCAGGCTGAGCGAGTTACAATTGTTTCTTTTAATAACAACCGAAATAAGACAGCGAATTGAATGACAAAAGGTATGTTTTATTTCTTTCAATTTAATGAGAAGTGCGTTCTTTATTGTATGTGATTTCGGTAAATTGCGTGTATTTGTAATTTCGTATTATTATTTTTTATCCTAAGTTAAAAAATATCAAAAATTGTTTCCTTTCAAATTCAAAATAGTTTGTAACTTTTGATAAGTAAAATAAATGACATTTTTATGAATTGGTTCATATTTGTTATTTTTAGATAAAATGATGATGAAAAAGACCAAAGTCTGCTGGTACATGATCTGAACGTACACAGTTGTGTTAATATGGACCTAGATCTTTCCATTAAATCTCTCAATTTATTAGGTAAAATAATTCCTTAATCATAATTCTAACACTTTCTGGTCAGAGCAAAAACAGTCTGACTGTTTTTGAATCAACGTAATGTGTGTGGTCAACAGAGAAAATTACTATTAAACTGAGGGTTTGTTAATGTTTTCATCTTTTTTTTTTTATTTTTATTCCTGGATATCGTAATGTCTTCAATTTTTGGGCATCTTGGTAATTTAACAATTATACCTTTTTCTATATTAGTTATTTTTAGGATGATATTGAGAAAAATGAACTGAACTGGAAAAAAGAAATAAAAAAATCCCATAGAAATTTAAAGGATATATGGGTAAAGGAAGAACATAAACCTGATTGCATTGAAAGGGTTGAACATTTGAGAAACGTATTTGGCAATTCCTGTGACATCTGAATAAGTTAAATACCAATGCTGTGAAATGATATATATAATCTATAAATTATATATATCATTCCATGGTACATCTATAATTATCATGATTTATCTATAATTTTACTTATTAATCTATAATTTTCCTTTGTTAAGTTATTTATATTTAATATAACAAAATATAAGCACAAGTAAATTTAATTACATTATTAAATTTATAATGTGCAGGTTAGGCAACTAGATTGTAACTGGGTGTGGTTGGTTGAGATTACTTGAAACACAAGTGAGAACTCTCAGCTTTATTTACACATGCACAAACACCCCACACGTACAATTACCCATTATTCTGATAAGCGCAGGATGAGCGAAATATGCTTCCTCTCCGGGTGAGAATTTGTAGGCCAACTGATAATTTCTCCTGAAAGCCACAGGGGACACTCTTGCCATTAAGCAAGGAAGCATGGTTACACATTAATTTTTTCCTCAATCTAAATTAAATTCTTTCACTGAAATTTCTCTACTAATGTCAATGATAATATAATTGAAATCTAAATTCACTGATGATCAACTGAATACATTTAATTATATATAACAAGGTATGTTTTAAATCTTGAACAATTAAACTTGCTTGTTTAGAGCTACCTTCGTAACATTTAATTATCCACCAAAAGGAATCGAAGGGTTTGAATACTTTTGTTCATTTGGATTGTTATAAAATATGCTTTGCAGCTTTCAGACATTTAAACCAGCAAGCATCAGCATTTTAAAAGTATGTTAAAATTTCTGCATCATTAAAATAAAACATTACAATGTATGCCTTAAATAACTTTTATATTTTGAAAAATATAAAATAAGTGTCATAATTGTCATAAATTGTCATAAATATTAAGAAAGCATTTAATTAATTTGTATTCAAATTTCTTTGGATAAAATATTGAAAACAAAGTATCTTCTTTCTAATTAATTTAGACATTTTTATTCATTTTGTTTTAAAAAATAATTGTACTGTTTATCAAAACTAGTAATCAATTTCTCTGTCGTAAAAATATATAAATTTTCATAATCTTAATTTTAATCTATCATAGAATAAAAGTTATTATAATTTTTACTTCTTTTTAATCTTTTCTAAGATTAGTAGTCTATTGATATTCTGTTAAAAAGGACAACAAATGCATCACGTATTTTTAAACAGATTTTCTAAAACACTTATATTTCTGTAACCACAAATAAATACTTTTAAATCACTTTTAGAATTAAATGAAAAATTGGAATTCATTGAAGTTAATATACAAGATAACGATATATTTTTGAATGTTTGAAAAATTTAATTCGCATAGTAATGTTTTCCTGCACAAAAAATGAAAATAACTTATCATAGATTATTGCAGTAGTAATTATGTAATTATTAATTAATATTATAATTATCTTATTGTAGTAGTTAATTATATGTAAAATGATGAAACATTTGTTTAAATATTTTATTAACAAAAGCACTGCAAAATAAGTAAATTTAGTGTTTTAAAAATATAATTGGTTATTATAATTTGTTCAAGAACTTGTTTGTGAACTTATTTTTTGCAGAGACTGTTAATAATTACAGCTACAGTCGCAGTTGCATGGAATAGTTATCTCTGTTTCTAAGGATGGAGTCTTATACAATTTTTAATTAGTTTTCCGTTATATAAGATACAATATTTTTAATGAATCTTTTCTGGATAAAAAACGTATAAAGTAATTAAGTTTTAAAATTTAATTTAACCAGACTTGCTTTCATTGAGCTTAATTAAATTTATCTAATCTATAGACGAAAAGTCGTACGAGACAAAATAGAGGAAAACGATGCGAAACTCTAAAATATAAAAAGGCATCATTTAAAATATAGTTTATAATGTAAAAATAAATTTAAAAAAAATAAATTAAATATATTGTCATGCTGAAATTCGAAAAATTATGTCTGCGTTTTTATAAAGGATTTTGAAAAGCCATAGGAGATTATTACAACAATTTTTTTTCCAAATTTTCTTCAATATGACAAGCACCAGGGTCTATGAAACCACAAACCCTCTTCTAGGAAGATTTTAATTCCCTCTCATACAGATTCTTCATATTTAACAAGGATAAAGCTGAATCTTTTCCAATTCATCATTTAATGATAAGTATGGAAAACCGAAGTGAATGGCCTTAAAAACGATATTATATTTTAAGATATATATAAAAAATATATATATTGTTTAATATAAGATATATATTGTTTCCAAATTTTAAGGAGAACTCAGAGAAGTTCAGAATAGGAGAGTAACATTCATTCAAATTGAATCAAATGGCGGAAAATCATTTATCAGACAGGACTTTAGAAATTAATAAAAGCAAAAAGCTTATTTTCTTAAAATTACTCTCTGAAAAACACAAAATTCATAGCGTCTAAATTTGGTGTATTTATATATATATATATATATATATATATATATATATATATACATATATATCGGTATTATATGTGATTATCTCTAACTGCAGCGTTTTCCATGTTCAAAAATGTTGGTAATTATTAAATATTTTGGCCTCGATGATAGTTTGAATATTCTAAAGGGTTTCAGGCAGTGGCATAAGTATATAAAAATGCTCTTTAAAGTATCACAATACACTGAATCGAGATTAATTCTAGGGAATATGTTAGTCAATCCATACCGTCCCCAAGCCATACCACCAATTGAACTCTATGGAGTATAGCGGTATCTTCTTATAGAATAAAGGAAACGCAAATTGCACCTGCATAAAGACAAACAACTGGGTAAATAATGTCTTCACTGTATAAGTGAGTTGTAACTGTGCAACTTGGGTTAGGTCAGTAAGATAGGTATCCATGTGCTTATATTAAATCTACCAAAATTGCGCTTTATTATATGACTAAGATAAATTCGGATTACAATCCCGTCTTAAAAACGATCTTATTGTATCAATTTGCAAAAAAAATCTGCAGTCATTAACTAAGAGTAAAGAAATCCATTAATTTACTCTCCAAATGACATGAATGATTGTCCAATCATATATAATTTTTTGAAGCGTGGTGTAAGAGATATAAAACAATGCTGCATGTCTCGCACATAAACTACCTTCGTAAGACGTTTTGTGCATAATTTCTCTAGTTACCATCTTTCCAGTGTTTTCTACAAGAGAAGATCTAAAGTAAGAAGCTTCCATGTCTCCGTGTAGCTGTAATTAGTGGTCATCTATGATACGTCAGCTCTAGTTTTTCATCTACTGTGCCATATAGTAACTGATGTCGCTTGTAAAATTTTACCCCACATTCTATAAATTTCCAAAAGTTTCACCATTAATCATCTTCTTACATGAGATTAAACATGCCTTACCTCTATTTGCAAATTAGTTCTCAATCACAATTTTTAAGATAAATGATGCCGTGTACTTCATATATATAAAAATTGATGACAGCGAAATTCATTATGCCATTTCTATTTATAAAAACTGCTTATGATTTTAATGCCTGCTTCAGATTTAGGTTAAGTGACAGTAATTCCACTAATTATCATCTCATATTCTGAGGCTGCTTTTTTTTTTTTTTACTGCACTGCTTACTGTTTAAGAAAATTTCTATATTTTCTTTCCTCTAAAGGCATTTATATTTCATTTTCCCTTCAATTTTGGAAAGCGGTGTAGTTGACTCCTTAAACAAATAACATATTTTAATATTTTTATTGGAAGGAGTTTCATAAAACATTTCAATTGTCAAATCTATATTACTTCCCAACTTTTTGTTAAATGATATTGCAAAAACGAAAATAGTGTATTAAAAGCTATATCCCCAAATAAAAGTGGACATGATGCTGACAGCTTTCACCGAGTAGCGATTTTCTTAATGCAAAAGCTTAGAATTAATGATAAACTTCTAAATCATTTTCTTTTTATGTAATTCTTATTATATACATACTAGTATTGAGTATCTATAAAAAGACAAAATAAATATATTTTTTAAAATATTATAATAGATCAATATATCACATTTCAAGAAATAAGGAATCAATCTAGACTCAATAAACTAGAGTGTTTGGTTTTTATTTATATCTCCTAAAAGCATCTCTAATATAAATTTTGTATAGAAATCGTTGACACCAAATATATTAACGCAGTTATAAATTGTTTATCTTAAACGTCTTAAAATATTGATATTAATATATTATATTGTATCTTTACAGTATCTTATTTCATGTAGCTATTATCTGATTTCATTCACAATGCCTAGAACAAATAAATCAATATGAACTCAAAATAACATATTACAACTCAACCCTTTATAAAAAATTAGGTATATTAGAGGTAAAATGAAAATCGAAATGTTTTTATCCACTTTTTGTAATATATTTTTGGATTTGTTTCATTATGTTTTTGACACATATAATTTGATATGATAATGACATTTATTAAGTAAATATATTTCTAAAACTGATATTTTTTTTTTTATCTATAGTCATATAAAGAACTCATATTAAACGGAATCATAATTTCATAAAAATCTCAAGAATATGAGCATTTTATATTAAAATTGAATATCAACATACGAATAAAAATTAATAAAATAAAAACTTCTTGAATTTAAACTTTTGGAATTTTTTAAGAAAGAAACATTTAAATCAGGGAGATAAAAACTTATCAATGTCTAAAATTAAGATCGTTTAATTTTATCATAGTTTTTACAATATAACAGATTAATTGCCATTAAATGTCCTTCTTTGGACATCTTTCTTTACATCTTCACTTGACAATTGTAAATTGCCTAGAATAATATAAATAAAAATAATAATATTTCAATTTTAAATTAGTTGGGATATCTTTATTTTATAGTCATAAAAAATTTAAGATGTCTTAAATTTTTATTGCAGTAAATCGGTTTGTTTTGCTCTTACAGTCAGCATGTAATTGATCTTGCTTTTAATTAAAATAAACATTTTAGGTTACTTTTATTAAAATTCATTCTTATAATGACAAATGTGTATTAGAATTCTGTTTTAACCAGGGTGCATACAATACGCCAGCCATATTGTGTTTTAACAATTTGGAAGGAGCACTTTCAAGGATGGTGTTTCCTTTCTTTCTTGAGTCACGAATATAGATAGTTTATTGAGTCAAGGATATGTTTTCTTTCTTTCTTGAGTCTTTCAAGAATATACTTCTATTCTACAAATTTATCCCACCCATTTGTGGCATAGAACATCGCCTGTCTCGAAATCTGCCGGTCGGCAGACGACCTTGAAGAACAGAAATATGTGGAATACGTTGGGGTTTCGGTTTCGCTTTTATGTCTGGAAACGAATATCCTCAATTTATAAACTAACGAGTTAAATCCGGTATAAATTGCAATGAGCATCAATAACAATAATTATATTTTGATAAATATATGACATGTTTCGTATTTAAAGCTTTATTAAGTTTTCAAATGAAAATAAAGTCAAGATTTAGCTACCATTCATTTTTTTTCCTAATATTCGTATGTATATCATGCTTGCATTTTACACTTTATTTATTAAGTTTTAAAATGTAAACTAAATTAAGATTTGTCTATCATTAATTTATTTCTAACATTCATACTTACTTAATTTTCTAAAGAATCAATTTTTTACTAACAAGATAGCTCTTAACTTACATTATAAATGGAATTACAATGTACTACATTTCCTTGATTTCTTTATCCGGCAAGTCATCAATCAAATTGTCAATCAGTTACATACAAAAAAGTAATCAAAGGAGAATCAGAGCTTCATGGCACCAATAAGAAAGATTGAAAAGAATGATCAAGCTAGTGGCAAATTCTTTCATTGCATTTGTAAAAAAATAGTCGATAGTAAATACAAAGTTAAATAATTTGTTGCAAAGTAAATGTTCAACAAGATTCAACTATACTGTTTATATTATAATGCTACGATATTGATTTAGGGGAATTATTTTTGTTCTTTCAAAATATATTAGGTACAGAGTACCTTCAAAGAATATAATAAATAGAAACTTTATGCTTGTATAAATCAAGACTTAGAATTATTATAATAATGAAATTTGAAATTATTAATATAAATTGGTTAAAATTTTCAAAACTTTACTGATTATCTTTCATTTCAGAAATAATATTAATAAAATCATTTCGATTTCAAGTTCTCTTAAAACTAAATAACATTGCAAACTTAACACTCATGACAGGCTTTCTACTTGAAAAACTTAAGTTATAGAAAAGTGCACAGAAAAGAAGATTAATGTAGTTAATTATAGTCATTTGTTCAATTTAATTTCATAATGTCAACAGCAAATCTCTATTTACTTCTAGCATATTTAATTTAATCTTGTTTTTGATATTCATTCTTGAATGTATTCTATCAATATTTTAATATAACATTTTTGATTTTACTAGAGTTATATATATTTTATTATATAAATTTTCAAAAAATATTATTATTAAATATATAAATTATTTTATGATCCAATCAAACCTCATTAAACAATTATTTACTCACTATTCCCAATTTCCTTATGAATAAATAAATGGCCCACTAATTTTCAATGTGATTATAAATTTAGCAAGTTGCTATTTTGCTTTACTATGAAATAATTTTGAAAAATGTAATTATTAATAGTTTAAGTTTAAATTCATTTTTTAAATTAATTAACGTCTCTAACTTTCAAAATTACATTAATTAAAAAAACAAAACAAAGATGTATAACAAAAAACATTAAAGATATTAAGTGTTTATTTTTGTTTACTTGAAGGGTAAATATATTTTAATAAAATCACATGCAATTTATGTTTAAGGCATTTAATAACAATCCGCGAAAAATTATCAGCAAATATTCATTTAAAACAATATCTTTGACTTATTCTACATTATCCTTTTAAAATATGATATTTAATCGTGAACAATTGAAGTAAAGCACAACAGCGATTAATTTGTATGCGTGTTATGTTGATAAAAACAATTATATAATATTCAGTATATTTCTCAACTAAAAGTCTCTTTAATAAATATCATTCAATTAAAATATTTTATGTTATGTAAATAACTAGAAAATTTTAATTTTAAGTCTGCATATATAAAATATAGTGTTTAATAATGCATTAACTCATTTTTACATTTACATTCTTTAATTATTTTGATTTGTGTACTCTTTATTGGAGGGCCACAAAAAACATGTCCTGATCACACGGACTTCCATTATGGTGCTTCTAACTTTTCCAATTTTTATCCTTAGAACATTTAACTGATTTTTAACTGTTTTTAAGGCCTTTTGGTCGTTTTTGTTAAGCATATCTCGTCATTTCTATTTGCAATTTTCATTTGTTTATATGTTATTTTTGTTTCTACTATAAGTGTCAAATTTGCATGGATTGAGTTCTAATAAAGTCATGGGTAGCAACAACTGGATGTCCATTGGGAACTGTGTGCTTTTCACTGGATGGCCACAGAAAACATGTCCTGATCACATGGACTTTAATTATGGTGCTTCTGGTTTTGAAATTTTTATCCATAAATCATTTAATTATTTTTTAACTGTTTTTAAGTCCTTTCGGTCGTTTTTGTTTAGAATATCTAGTCATATTCTTTTGCAATTTTTATTTATTTATATGTTATTTTTGTTTCTACTGTAATTGGCCAATTTTGTATTGATTGTATCCTAATAAAGCCATATGCAACAACAAGAACAACATTATTTAAATAAATCAAGTATGTTGTATGAATTTCAATGAACAAAAATTTAAATAAGAATAATTAAATTAATTTGTTTATTTAACAAGGTAAGAAAATTTGTTTTATCTAAAATTAATACTATGCTTTGGTAAGTTATTTACATTTAAACAAGCAGTGAATTGCTAGATTCAAATAATTTCTAAACTGTTGCAGAAAAACATATTGATTCGATGATTAAGATAAATTTCTAAGCACCCATCCGAATCACATTAGTTATCTGTTTCATCAAGAACTTAAATTAGAATTATCTATGCAACTTTGTAATCCAAAGAGACTAGAAATATCTCAGAAACATTATCCGTACAATCACAACAAAGCGTTGAAGCAAGTTTCAAATTACTTATATCCCCTCCTCCAGTTGAAGTAATTTTCCGAAGTCATTAAGAGGGTTTTAGTGGTTTTGAAACCGATTAATTGCGTTGGCAACTTTAGTGTTTATTTGCCAAGATATCGCCAGCGTTGATGGAAAGTAAAAAAAAGTCTAAAGTATTTCCTATGCTACTTCGGTTTAAAAAGATTTCTTCGTCTACTTTGGAATAAGCTTTTCACCCGACCTTTCACGAATTTAATCTCTTAAGCCAAGCTTACTTCAAAAGCTCACAACTCCATTTGGGAAAAAAGTTTTTTTCTTTCTTCTTCGAAACAGATTCAGCCTAAAAGTTTCTGCTCTCTAAAAAAAAGCTCAAAGTGTCTATCTAGTCGGAACTCTAATCGTGACGATATATAGTTAAAGTGGCAAAACGAAACAAACGCAAAATACAAATGCATCTGGGCAATTTAAATGTTCCTTTCGCTAAATTAAATTTATGTTTGTTTCGTCCAATAATTCACGGGCTAATTCTTCTATTCATTTATTTATTTTCTTTTCCAATAGAATTTCTCGTTTTCTATGTTTTTTCTATGAATTTATACTGTATGGTTGTTCATTGAATTTATATTCTATGATGTTGATTTAATTTATGTTGTATGTTGTATGGTTGCTTGAATTTATGTTGAATATTGTATGGTTGTTGAATGAATTTATGTTGTATGTTGTTGGTGTTTCTGTGAATTTATGTTGTATGTTGGTGTTTCTATGAATTTATGTTGTATGCTGTTGGTGTTTCTATGAATTTATGAATCTTTTCACCCGAACTTTCGTGAATTTAATCTCTTAAGCCAAGCTTACTTCAAAAGCTCACAACTCCATTTGGGAAAAAAGTTTTTTTTCTTTTCTTTTCGAAACAGATTCAGCCTAAAAGTTTCTTCTTTCTAAAATCTAGTCGGAATTCTAATCGTGACGATATAAAATGGCAAAACAAAACAACCACAAAATACAAACGCATCTGGACAATTTAAATGTTCCTTTCGCTAAACTTAATTTATGTTTGCTTCGCCCAATAATTCTCGGATTAATTCTTCTATTTATTTATTTTCGTTTACAATAAAATTTCTAATTTCCGTAGTTTTTTCAATGAATATTTTTTGTATTTTGATTAATGAACAGATTATCATGTTGAGTTTTGAGCATATCCGTGCAGTAATCGGTTCTCACTAAAATTGTTGCAATATATGTCTATAATCATTGTAATCATCTATAATTATTGCAATAAATGTCTACAGATTTATAATTATCTATACAATTAGATGTCTTTAATTTTCTTATTATTGCTGTTGTTAGAGTTAGCATATATAGATATATTTTCTCTTTTTTTCTGTCAACTATATCTTTTTCCAAGTTGGCCAATTTGAATAATATACGGTTATGCGAATGTTAAATATGTTTATACCAGATTAAAAATCAAAACATCACTTATATGGCTTAAAAACTTTCAGGTGATGAATTTCATGGTAATTGCCCATATTCGCCTATTGTATTGAAGAAAACTCAGTAAATACCAACTAGCAATCTAATTATTAAAGAAGGATAAGCTATCAAAATCTCCCCCATATCTACAGGACGTCTAAAGGCCAACTGGCTAGCGCTGTGTCCTTTGGTATCCCAGGCATCAGGTTCAAATCCTCTCCATTGATGCTTGTTAGTAGTTCGGGATTCACGTTAAAATGTAGTTCCAGGTATGTATAGTCGGACTACCTGGTGGGGTTTTTCCGGGTTTTGTCTCATACACGTGGTAGTTAAAATTAAAAGTGCTCACAGAAGACAGAAGACACTGCAGAAGGCACCGCCCTCCTTCTTCAACGACTCGGAGTCAAATAGACATCCAGTTACGAGTGCTTCTTTGCAACAGAAGCTGCCCTCTTTCCCTCCATCCATGAATAGATGGCTCATGGGGTGTCCACCCAGCAATGCAGGACATTGAGGATTAGATACAAAACATGAATTGTTTCGTGATTTACTAAAACACACTGGGGACATTAGTATATTGTATAAAGTTATATTCACATGTAAGACTTCAATCATCTGAATAATTATATTAAATTTAATATACAATTTATCTTTATTATATAAATAATACTAAGTAGATAGAAAAATATTTTTTAAAAACCATATCGTATTTGTATATCGTTAATATTAACCAGAAACTGATGTGAAAAATCCAAAAACAAATAGAAACGTCTTGTTTATTATTTAATATATTTATATAAAAATTATTAAAGACATGCCATCAGAGTCGGAAACATTTGGCTTGTTGCAGCGTAGAAAGATAATTTTCTATGTCCAGTCATAGTTTCCATTTAAGTAAGGTCTCATGTAAAACTGGTTCGAGCAATGGTTCCTCTCTGCTGTTTTCGAGACGGCTTAGTTGTCTTATTACACAGTGATATCATAATCATTTGTTAAAAGATTCCATACTTTAAAATTTAGAAACAATTTTAGTGTTTGTAGTTCAAAAAATCAAAGTATGTGTTTATTTAGTGAAAGCAAAGAAAATCTGCTTGTTATTGTAATTGTTGAAATTTGTACTATTTTTAGAGGTAAAATCCACAGTAATTATTGGATAATTTATAAAATGTACAATAATTTTTATTTAATATTAAATGATTTAATTGTAATTTTCGAAAAAAATCATGAATACATATGTCTTATTTAAGAATAAGTATTGAAACTTTGAAGCTAATTATTGACCTCAATCAACATGGTTGTATAGTAGCTTCCACATATAAGTATGTATATTCAGCATGTGGTTGATCTGATAAAATGATAATTTTTTTTTGTATTTACAACTATTATATTCTTTACAAGAGAATAAAGTGATTTTTATTTAAAATAATTCACATAGTTTTTTTATTAAAGGCATTCTAAGCACAAAGGTAAAAGCACATTTTTGCTGAAAGATTTGCACTATTTTTACTAACCTACATCATCACATATTTTCCTCATAAATAATGTTGGATTGAAAAACATAGTAAAACTTGTAAGTGCTTGATTTCGATCTAGTATTTTATACAATAGTTTTCTTTCCACGTTTTTTTTTAAATCACTGAAAATTGCTAAATTAAAACTGCAATTGTAACGCCCATAATTCTATCATTTGTATATTCGGTTCTTTTTCTTTTCAATATTTTTCCTCAGAAATTTTCACTCCCTAATAATTTTGTGTAAATGAAAATAAATAAAAAGGATACTCTTTGATACACGCTTTGCAAGTTTCATTTCAGCTAAAAGGAAATTATCATTCTGTCTATTCGTATTTCGCTTCAGAGTCTTGCCTTATCATATTGTATAAAAACGTGGTCTGCATCTTTAACACATATTCAAGTATCGAATTTAAATATAGTCTCAGGAATCTATGGTTAGGATGTGAAAGCATTTTCTTTTCCGATCAATAACACTAGTATATAAACTTAAAATTAAATAACATAAATTTGTTAATATTTAATATATATTTGAATTTGTTAATTGAGTATATATTTATTTTAGACTGAATAATTACTTTTTATTAAAATATTTATAGGTATTAATCTTAAAATTTCCATTGAAAGATAATTATCTTGAAAAGTCTGGAATTAAACCAATAAAGCTGATTACATCATTTAAAAAATAATATATTTGATTAGGAAACAATAAACCACATAAAAGCTATTTTCAAAAATATTTATTACATTTATCAGCAACAGTATAATTTTTTGAATATATTTATATATTTATAGATAGATAGATAGATATAGATATAACTATTATAAAAATATATATAAGATATAACTATATTCAGCTATCTGGAATTATTAAGGAACACTTTCAATTTATAGTGTAATATATACATATAATATGTTATATGAGCCATAATTTGTTAATTGGAATTTCATATGATAAAATGTTGGTCACTTTGAATTATTATAAATGTTATTTTTCAATTATTAGAATATAAAATTAAAAACATTTTCTTTACGTAAAAATCAAATTGGTATTGTATTAAAGAAAACACAAATTGTACAAAGCAATTTGAGATTTTATTTATTATATTCCGTTTTTCTCTGATGCCTATTTATATGATATAAGTAAAGGCTAATGAAATTGCATCTTTAAACGAAAGACACAATTTTTATATTGCTACGCATCTCAGAGCCTTCTTTGGAAACTTAAGATAAACTTTACAACACCCCTATTTTACAAAAACCCTATAAAAATAATTCCCTCATTATTGAAACTTATAATGCACAGAAAAATTAAAGTGTACTCAAATTTTATCTCCATTAAATGTACAATTTACTTTAAATCCTTTCTTTCATCTACTAATAATCTACTAAATAATCTAAAAAAATAATAATCTACTAAGTAATCTACTAAATAATCTACTAAATAGTCTACTAAACAATCTGCTAACAATCTACTAAATATTCTACTAACTAATCTACTATAATTTTTAAATAATTATGTATTAATTCCTCACAAAGTTTTAAATCACATTGAATCTAATTAAATTTGTATAAACCAATATTTATGTTGATTTAAGGAAATTAGCGAAAATTTTATTCGTGAACAATAGGGTACTACGTACAACAAACTACGTACCTTTCTTCCAATAATCTACTAAATAACCTACTAAAAATCTACTAAATAATCTACTAACTAATCTACTATTATTTTTAAATAATTATATACTGATTCCTCACAAAGATTTAAATCACAATAAATCTAATTAAATTTGTATAAAACAATAAACCAGTAAGGGCTTAACTTATTTATGAAGGAAATCAGTGAGCGTTTTATTCTTGAACAATACGGTTCATTACACTAAATTAGACCTACGTCCACAGCCAACTACGTACCTCTCTTCCAGGTTATTGTATCGAAAGGAAATCCACCAAAGGGACAGCTAACGGTGAATCTTGAGTCGGCCAGAGCTGTCAAGTTATTCAGAGGCCGAATGAAAAGCTGTCCAAACACATTAAGCCTCTTGGCGTGTCTGACGCTGGCAGCCTCATTGAGGGCCTCGCAATGATACAATCCACTATCGGAGGCGTCGACGGAAGTGAAGTTCAGGTAGCTAATGACGTCCCCATTACTGCTCAGGTAAGTACTGACTAGGGTGCCCGGTCTCGTAGACACTGGCCAGATGCCGTCCAAAAACCATTTGATCTCGGGGGCTGGGTTACCAGAGGCGACGCACACTAAAGACACATAGCTGCCAGGCCGGACTATTTTTTCAGGAAAAGTCATTTTCAATTTGGGTGCCAAATCTAAGGAAAAACAGAAAATGATATTTATTCAACAGTGATTAAAAATAATTTATTTAAAAATAATCTTCTACAAATAATTTTTTTTTTTTCATTTGATAATTATGTTGCAATCTAATTTAACATGTAGTTACGGTACCATTATATAAAAATCCTGTTATTAATTTGGAAATTCATAAAATAATGTTGTTAATTCATAGTATAATAAGACTTTAAAATGCAACAACTATACGAAATGTTTTTATTAATTCTAAAAAAAAAAAATTAAAGAATAAATGTTTGAAAAATATTTTTACTACTGATATTTTTTTACTACTAATATTTTTACTACTGATATTTTTTTACTACTGATTTTTTTAGTACTAATATTTTTACATGAATACTAACTATTATGAAATATTTGAAATAAATTAGTTCCGTCAGCAAGTGCAATTTAAACACTATAGAAGGTATTTGCCGACTGGGGCTCAGTGGTAACCACGTCGCTGGTGAGCATGAGGGCGGAGGTTCAATCCGCTAATGGTTTTGTTGTAGACGCTGTTTCAACAAAGTAAGGAGCCTCGATTGCGTCTGTGATGTTCAGCATCTAGCCTGGTTAGTCGGGCTACCTGATATGAGTTCTCCACGTTTTCTTCCATACTGAGTTTTCTCCCAATGCCGGGTGGTTCCTTTCCCCCATTAAAAGTCCTCCCAGAAGACACTGTCCTCCTTCTTCAAAGACACGGAGCGAAGTCAAACTTTTACCTATAGGTGCTCCATCACAACAGAAGCTGCCCTCAACCCATTCCCTCCCTCCATAAGATCACACGGGGTCTTTGACTTGGTCTGGATGTTGATGTCTACCAAGTGGGATAAGAAACAACAACAAGACATATTTCGTAATATTTGGTTTAAAATATATATTGTAGAAAAAAATTAAAAAATCTTACAAAATTAATTTTGATACAATTTTGGTCTAAATTGGATCCATCCATCCTACGAAATGCAAAGAAAATGATTCCATCTGAATATTAAAAAAAAATATTTTCACTCATATAACTTCTTGCTATTCCCCCATAAAATTTGTGTATCTATAATTATAAAAACTATGTTTAAGATCTTATTTCTGATTATTTGTTTACGAGATTTATAAAATTACTGAAATAAAATAAATATTAGGTTTCGTTTAAGTCTAATTATAAAATAAATGGTCTAATGATAATTTTTTGGGGGTTTTAATTAAACATGTTTTATTTAATATTTAAAAATTATTTTCACTATTTTAACTAATTTTTTTTCCCATATACTTTTCAATATTTCATTAGCAATATTAGCAGTTAGCAGTTTGCTGATGACATTATTAAAAAATTGAAAAACATTTTAATAAAATAAAATAAATATGTTTATAATGTCTAAATTAGATAGATATCCTAATGTTGTTAATTTACTTGGATTTCCACAAAATGTGTTTCAGTTTTTGTATTAAAAAGTATTTACCTCATACAATTTTTAAACAAACCAAAACAAAGTATTTATTTCATTAAATTTATTTGAGTTTTAAATAGACATGTATAATTTGATATTTAAAAAACTATTTTCACTATTTTAACTAGTAGTTTTTTTCCATATACTTTTCAATATTTCGTTAGTAATATTAGCAGTTAGCAGTTAGCTGTGGACATTATTAAAAAAAATTGAAAATCATTTCAATAAAATAAATTAAATGTATTTATAATGTCTAAATTAGATAAACATCTTAATATTGTTAATTTATTTGGATTTCCGCAAAATATATTCCAGTTTAGTATTAAAGTGTTGAACTCATACATTTTTTATTTCTTAATAACTCTTATAAATTTTAAATACAATATCTATATCTGAACGTTATCAAATTTGATGCAACTTTGATTTTAAGTTTTGTTATCATATCTACTGATGTTATTGTCATTTATATTATTATGTGATAAAATAAATTTCGCAAATTATTTAAATCTAACTGAAATACATCTCATCCTGCTAGTAAATTATTTGGATTTCAATAATATTGATTCTACCTGAGGTTAAAAAACATTTCCACCATAAAAATTATTTGTTTTTTTCGCCATTAATTTTATGTTATTTGGTAAATAATATCTATGCTGTAACTGCCTCTGATGTATTATTTACCTTGCTGTAAAGCGGAAACAATACACGATTCCCTCTCCTGCAGGAAATTGTAATCATGACCATTAGGCAGAGTTCCATCACAATGATTGTCCGATGTTCCAGTACAAAACGTTAATATATTTCTGAACTCATCAACAACTGTGTTGTTATATTTTCTCGATTTTGGTCATTAAATGCACTTGTAGGCGGAAATTGCTGTGAAACTCCATCTATATTTATACTAATAGTTTTGATAACAAAGTATTATTTTATAAAGTATCTTTCTCATCGTACTAAAATTAATATTTATCCAAATATTAATTTTTTAATATATTTATAATAGATATTTATTTTAATTAGATATAATAGATTTTGATGATTATAATAACATTTATTATATTAGATATAATATTAATATCATGAATTGTTCTTGGAACTTTACAATACATTGCAATTTATACCAAAAATAATTATTGTTATAATAATCTGTGTTATTATATCATAATAATAATATTATTTGTTATAATACTTCCCATAAAATATTTTTTATTTAATAATATCTAAAATTATTGGAAGATTATTTTTATTTGATTAATTCAAAAAAATATTTCTTAATTATTTTGAAATAATGAACCGTATAAGCATATGCTTTTATTAACTATTTCCTTTTTAAAATATAAAACAATTATTTTTTTTTAAATTTTGTCAAAATATTTCATAATAAAGTTTCAAAAAAGTATTTAATTTCGTAAAAATATTAACTATAAAAATAATTGATTATTATTTAAAATAATTTTTTCTAATGATATAAAAATCCTCCTTTTCTATACTATGAATTAACCTACGTAACTTTATTAAACAAAATACCATTTTGGTAGCAGAAGAAATAATAAATAGCTTTAAATAAATTATAGATGAACAATCTATGCATTTCCTTTTTTATACACCTGTGCATTTACATAACTATACATATTCATTATAATATTTTTTTCCAATGCAGCTGGCAAACAGACATGTTTGGATGCCTATAAGGGCTGCACCGATGTTACTCACTGTGCATTAAAGAGGGGACGCGTGTAACTTGATGGTAAGCCACGGACGCGGAGTAACAATGCCCCCGCAGCGCTCTACGATCCTATTAGGACCGCAACCTACGGCTTAAAGTGGATTCCGAACCACTACAACACCCATGGGCAAAGCCGGGATTCGAACCCGATACCTGTGGTACCGAACGCCAGAGCGCTAGCCATTCGGCCGTCAGGCCCCTTCATTATAATATCAATTATTGGAAAATTATCATTTTGTTAAATTCAGAAAAATATTTCTTATTCACTCTTAAGTAATAAAACAAGTATCTATAAATTTTTGTTAATTATTTCCTTTTAAAAATATAAAGCAATTAATTCTTATAACTGTTGTCAAAATAATTTATAATAAAGTTTTGAAAAATATAAAATTTCGAAAAAAATATTAATTATAAAAATTATTAATTAAAATAATTTTTCAAATGAAATATTGAAATTTAAATTATTATTTATTATTCCGTGAATTAGCCTATGTAATTTATTATACATAAACATCTTTTTTAACAGAAAATATGATAAATAGCTTTAAATAAATGATAGATGTATAATCTGTACATTTCCATAATTATACAAGAACGAATAGGATTCACTTTCATCTATTATTAATAAGGAGAACATAGCATGCAGTATCGTAGAACACACTATGTATTGTATCATAAATTTTCTCAGCAAAAATATAAAAGCACTTTCATCTAATAAGATATATTATTTCCCATTTCAAAATAATACCCATATGTTTTCAAAGAGTTTCATATTTCAACTTGTAATAACAACATGTCTTAAGTTGTATTCTATTGCAAATAAAAGTATTGTACTTTAAAACACTCGGCAAAAACAATGAAAATGCATGAATAAAATTTCAAAAAGTTCACCCTTCTGCTTATTTTACGAATACTACTGTGCCCAAAAAGTAAGACCATTTAGTTATTTTCACAAAAACTCTTTATTTATTCTTGTAAATTTATTTCATCGCCTTCAAAGTAATCCCCTCCGAACACAATGCACTTATGCCAACTTTTTTTTCCATTCCTCAATGCATGCTAAAAAGTCATCGGCAGGGATGGCCTTCAAAGAGCTCGACGATTTTCTTCAATCGACTCAAAACGGTATTCCCGTATTGGTCTTTTCAGTTTAGAGAATAGCTAGAAGTCACAAAGAATCAATGCGATGTGGGCTAGCGCATTCAGTGTTTTCTGTAGCAATCGAGATTTGACGCGTTTGATGCCCAAAATCTATATTATAATCTATATCTTCTCTCTTTTGAAATTCCAACATCATCAGCAAGGTCTCTAATTGTAAATAGACCATTTACATGCCCCAAATCTTTAATTTTTTGGACTTGAGCGTCGTCGGTTAAGGTTGATGGTCGACCAGAGGACTCTTAGTCTTCAACGCTTTATCTGCCTTTCTTGAACTGTTTATACCACTTCTAAACATTTCTTTCCGATATATCATTGCTCACCGTATGCTTTATGCAACATTCTATATATTTGAGCAAACAAAAGTTAATGCAAGTTCTTTGCTCAATTACTTCAGATATTTCAAAAATCACCGGAATCAGTTTTAGCATCTCACAAAGCCGAGCGTAACTCTAACACTAATGAATATTTTGACCTCAAATGTCAAGGACAGTACTATCAACCGAAAAATGGAAAAAAAAAGTGAAATTCCATAGGTCCCGGGAATTTTAAATTGAAAATTGGTCTTACCTTTTGGACACAGTAGTATCATAAATTTTTTAGCAAAAATATAAAAGAATATTGAACTATTTCCCATTTCAAAATAATACCCATATGTTTTCGAAGAGTTTCATATTTCAACTTGTAATAACAACGTGTCTGAAGTTGTATTCTATTGCAAATAAAAGTACAGTACTTTAAAATACTCGCCAAAACAATGAAAATATATGAATAAAATTCCAAAAAAGTTTGTCATTCTGCTTATTTTACGAATATGAATATTCTAAATATAAGAAACTGCATCATTTTACAAAACTATCCGTCACAAACAACATTTACTTCGAAAAATGTAGAAACAAAGTAAAAGAAATCATGCATTTCTAGCAGAAACCTGTTTAATTTTAATGATCTCGCTCTTTCTAACATAAGAACAGAAAAATAAGGAGAGCAAAGGGAAAAAAAAACTTATTTGTCCTCTGAAAGTGACATAAATAATTATAATGGTTTCCTGACTTTTCATTTGTTAGGATAAAGTTTGAAGTTCTTTTCTCTTTTCCCTTCCTCAAAATATTCTTAACAAACCATTCCACGTACCTTTGTTTTCTAAAGTGGTTTGGGTCCCATTATTATGCCGAGTTCAAATTTTATTTCAGGGATTTAAGATTTAGTCTCGTTACTGTTATTTTTATCTAGACTATTTACTTTATCATTAGAAGTATAAAGTACTCTTTTTATTCTATTTGTGTATATATGTAGCATGTTTTGAATTGCCAAACTGAATCAACTGTACGTGGTTGCAGTTGCTTGGTTTTGCTTTTTTTTTTTTGTCTTGTTATCATGAATTTCGTTTGAATTTATGTCCATAGATTTATCATTATTTTAGGAGTTGACTACTAATCGTAAAGGAAAAAATAGTATAATTAATGTAATAAAAATATCTTGTTGAAAATATGGATGTATTTTCTAAATGCTTTTGCATTCATACATATAAAAAGTAAATAAACTTTCGCTTATTTACATTAAATGTGTATATAAAATTAATGTGCATACGTAATATAACATTTAATGTGTATATAAATGTACATATAAAATTTACATTACATGTTTTAAATCCTTAAATAATTGTGGTAGTTTCATTATCAGACCAATGAGTGTATTATTTGGATTTATAGTGCCACAATAGTTTGAAATTAATACCTCCATAAATGATATCTTAAAATATCACATCCTTTTCACGTGAAATGAAATTAATGATTAATCTTACTAATAAATTAGACCATCTTCAGTTTAGTTTATTGCTTGATTTTGAATAAAATTATCCTAAACGTCCAGCTATCTAACAAAAGAACTGTATCAGCAACGAAATTAGCCACGATTTTGGAATTTATTTTTTAAAGGAATAAGTTTTCAACAAAAAATGTATCTTCATTTGAATTTAACTCACAATACTTATGGCTTTTTGTGACTCTCCATTAATAGGTGATGGTCAGGAAATGTGCTGAGATAAAAGATCTTGATAACCTTAGGTCGTGGTTTTTTTGTTTAGTTTTAAACTAAATTTGTTCTATTGTGCTGAACATTCAGAATTTTTTTCTATTTTATTATTAAAGGAATCAAAATTGCAACGACAATCCTTATTCATTTGACATGAATAATCTAATAAGTCATATACAATCATATATAAATTTGGACAACTCTCTTGTTTCTTTAATAACATTATATAATTTTATTATATTATTGTAATATTATTATTATTATATTGTTATATTATTATTATATTATTGTTATATTATTATTATATTATTGTTATATTATTGTTATATTATTATTATATTATTGTCTTATATTATTCTTTTAAGTTGATACATAACCTTTTAATAAAATGATACCAGAACAAAATACATATTCATGATTTCATTACTTTATGAATTTAATTCAACTGAAACCTTGCTACATAAGCTGAAATAGTTATTTTTATTATTAAATTATTTTTTTATATAAATTATTATTTTATTGGTAATACTTTTTATTATAGGTAATACTATTATTGGTAATACTTTTTATTATTATTTTTAAATATACAATTTTGAAAAAAAATTAAATCGTTCTTATTAAATTTTGTCAAAATTAATTTTTGTCCATTCTAGTCCAAATTCCTTTATTTTATTAAATAATGTATAACTTTTTGTATTTAATCAATGTATTGAATCATATTTTTTTGTTTTTAATCAATGTATTGAATCATATTTTTTGTTTTTAATCAATGTATTGAATCATATTTTTTGTATTGAATCATTTTATTGTATTCAATTTAACGTGCAGTAAAAATTTTCAGCTCTATAAAATTTTTAAAGTAATTTGTAAATATAGTATTCATTATTAGAAAAATATAAATGTTAAAGAAATTAGTCAATAAACATAAGTTTTAACAAAACCAATTTATATTTCGATTAAAAAAGTATTTAATACGAAATATACTCTTTATTACTAATATTAATTTTATATAATTCATTTAAATTTATTTCATTAAGCAATATTGTGTAAATATTCTCTCTTTCCTTAACTAAATTCATCAAAGAAAATTTTATATTTGGGATTTTATACCAGATTTTATTTATATAATTATGCATCCATGAATTAAAGTTCTAGAACTTTTGTGAGGAAAAAAATTATTATTTATTTAGAAATTTTATGAAATTGCTTCAGCAAAATTTTGCTTCGAATATTCGCTTGGATTTTCGCTCTAGGTTTGAATTAATATATTACAAGAGTGCATCTATATAAATAATATATTTTCTAGAAATTAACATTTTATTAACTCTTGCATAATATGAACATTCCATTTGTAAAGTTATAATGAAAATTCTAATTTATTTTCCTGCATATATATCAAAATTTATTTCGCTGCTTTAAAATAAGTTTTTTACTGTATAATTTACATTCACAATTCGTAAGATTTGAAATTTATAATTTATATATTAAATTACTTTTGAAAGTTTTCCTCTGTAAAAAATTTCATGTTTTATAACGAGGAAATAGTTTGTTGTATTATATACAAATTATATGTAATGCACTATATATTTTTTTCTACTAAGAAATGACATTTACATGAATACAGCAAAAGTATAACATTTTTCAGTTTTCTTGTTATTAATTTAAAAGAAAAAAATTTTCTAGTATATATACTTATGTATAAATTAATTTCGTAATCATACGAAATGACTACTAAAATATTGATTCCAAGTTTGAAGTTTAAGGCAGGAAGAAATGAGCCATAAACCATTATATTTTCTATCGCATATGGCTACTTTCCCAAAAATAGGGTAATGATTCTGCTTAATTATGTAGAATGCAATATGCTTAATTATGTAGAATGCAATATGCTTAATTATATACAATGTATCATGTGAATTGAATAGAGATTGTATCACGCGGTTATCAATTATCTGGTTAACAAGAATAGTTAGGATTGTAAATGTTAGTCATTAAATTACAGTTATAATAAAAAAAAATCTGAAATTTTAAAGCCTTTTAAATTGCAAAATTATGCAGGTAAGCAAGACGAAAGATAGTCAAAGTTTTCTGTTGCGAATCAGAATTTACAATACCAATACACATTTCTATAATATGTTGTTGCTGTTGTTACTTATCCTACTTTTTAAATATTTAAACTAGTCCAAGCCCACGAATCCGTATGTACTCATGGTTGAAGGGGAAGAAAGCAGCTTCTGTTTTGAAGGACCTCCCGTAGAAGTCTGAATTTTGCTCCGTGATGCTCTTTACTGTCATATGAGACCGGGACCTACGGCTTAAAGTGGATTCCAAACCACTACAAACATCCAGGGCACCGCCGAGACTCGAACCTGAAACCTGTGGTACCGAGCGCCAGAGCGCTAACCACTCGACCATTTTATTAATATTGGCTCATTTATCTCGACCATTCTCTATTATGATATTGGCATTCAAATGAAATGAATAATAAATCCATAACATGTATTTATTGGGAATAACACTTAATTTTTATGATACTAATTATTAAAATATATAATTTATTTTCCGTAAAATCATGTTTAAATTTTAGTTAAATATTTTAATAAGTTGAAAATATTCATTAAAATAATTTTAAGAAATAAGTTGGTATGTTCTCACATTTGTGTAGTGAACTAGAATTTATCCTATCAATTTAGCATTGGCATTATAGTTTATTGAAACAATAAATATATAGAGCACATTACAAATATTTATTGGGAATAGTACTTATGTTTTATGATATACTGAATATAATTTGTTTTCCATAAAAACATTAGAAATCTCATAACAGGTATTAAAAATTCAATTTATAATACATTATAATATAAATATATTCTATACTACCAATATAATGCAACACGCTTAATACTTTGTTTTGGTAATTAAAAGGAAGGTTGAAAAGATTACTATCAGAATTGCATAAAATCGAAACAAGTGAGAATTTTTGTTATAAAATTTTGTTGTCTGCTATAACATATTTCCCTGTGAATATACAATAACCTAGCTTTTCAGGTTATTGCAATGTTAATAGTCTTCCCTATTATGAGAGAATTACTCAAAAATCCGTCCATTTTACGCACATTTATATTCCATGAGTGTCCTAGACTCGGCAACCATTTAATAAAGCGATTAACATTTTCTTCAAAAATATTTTCCCTAGAGTACTAGTAATTATCTCCAAGATCCTAATCTTAGTAAGTCATATTCATCATTCTCCTTCTCAAATGTTATGAAGCCTTTTCGGGCTTACTAATCCAACCTGATATAACTCAAGGTAGAGAATTTAGCTTTTCCCTTTAGTTCAATTAAAAAGAAGGTTGAAAGAAGCACAATCAAAAGTTTCATAAATCAAAACAACTGAGAGCTTTTATTCGAAACTTATTAGAGAAATATGTAATAGAATAAAAGATGTTAGGTGAAGAAGTTAGGCTATTTTATATTGATACATACAATAACCTAAATTTTCTGTTTATTACAATGTAAATAATTTCCCCTATTATGGCAGAAGTCAAAATGCGTACGTCTTTACGTACACTTATATTCCATGAGTATCCTAATCTTGTCAAATATTTAATAAACGGATTAATAATTTTTTTCAAAAATATGTTCCCTGGCGTAATTGTAATTATCTTCTAGAACTTAATATTAGTAAGCCATACCTTCCATTTTCCTCCTCAAATGCTTTGGAAGTTTTTCTGGCATACTAATCCAACTTGCTCCTACACAAGGTAGAGAGGTTAACTTTGAATGATTGTTGGTTCAATTCGGTTCAATATCAGACCCGCTATAATCAAGCTCTCCAAAATTTGTGTGAAATCATTCTTGATATTTTGTTAGCAAAATATTTAAGATTCATAATAAGAATTTAAATATTTTTCCTCGATTAACTGATATCAAACGACAACTCATAACCAAAGGATATAAAGGTAGGTAGAATAAAAAACAGCAAAAGATTATATGATGTGATATAAGATTATATAAGATAAATGATTTTTTGATGAGATAGAATGTGCAGCCGTGTCTATTGTAGAAAAAAAGCCTCTATGTTGATTGTGACAGCTTGAATGAACAACTCGTATTGACAGCAGGATTGAATGGGAAATATTTCGTGATTATTTTATATTATTTATATATGCAGATTAATTACATCAGAAAGTAATAACCATCCTTTCCAGTCTTCCATTGTGGAACATCAGGTCTTTGAAAAAATAGTCAAATAACTATCATAAAAATACCAACGTTTATTAAACAATCCTGTAAACAGAAATATATAAAAATCTCTTTAAGTAAGATCGATTGTATGCACCATATTAAAATTCTCTTTTGGTAAACTTACCACCAATGACAAGCCTGGCGCTGGCCTGCGCAGAAAACTCTTCCCTGTTCACGAAGCATTGGTAGAGGCCCGAATCCTGCCTTTTCACCTGCCTCACTTGCAAAGAAGTCGGCGTGGGGAACATAGCCCTCTGATTGGCAGATAGCAATCTCATATCCTTTTTCCATGTCACCGATCCGACAGGGGAACCGTGTATGGAACAGTTGAAGTTGGCCGTCTTCCCGACATCTAGCTGAAGTTCTGCAGGGAAGACGCTAACACGGATTGGTTCTGGAAGAGGAAAAAGAAAATAATAATAAGAAAAAAAAATGTCAGGACGTATTAAAGATATTTATCGCAGTAAAGGGTACAGACATGATATATATGAGCTTTTTCTCTTTCTTTGGTCTAGGAAATATTGCTCTAGTATTGCACGTAATTGCTTTTGGAATCTTGTTCTTTTTGGTTTCGGGATGAGTTATGAATATCTAAAAGTTTGAAAAATGTCTAATGTATTGCCCGAGTTCAAATTATTAATGGATGAAGCAATCCACTTTAAAGTGATCGCTTATTGAATTCTCGGATGATTTGTATTGAATTTAAGTTAATGTTTTATATTAAATTGTATTATAAATTGAGCTAATTTAAAATAACTGGTACTTCTACATTTATAATTATTATTAAATTAAGTAGCTTTGATTTATTCAGAACAATAAAGGTATGGAAATCGAAACATCACATGCATGATAATACTTGAAAGCAGGAAATAAATTTTAATATGATGCTTTGCATTATTTCATCATTTATAATATAGTAAACTTATTAATGAATTTCTAAGTGTAAGTAATCAAAAATAATATATATATATACCCTGATGTATTTCTACATTTTATAAATATTCTCATTTAATTCTCATTTAAATAATATAAAAATAATCTAAATATTGTAAGAATGATTTTTTTTTCAAATATGGTATGCATTTGCTTTAAGTATTAATTATGTGAAAAATTATATTTTCAATTTAATAAAAATTGATTAAAAATAGATCGATATATAACTCAGCCAATTATCAACTATCACCATATATTATAAACTATCATATATTATTCCCTATCAACTAAATGATAGTTGATAAAAATTTTGAAAATTATAATTGTAAATTTAGAAGTATATTTTTATGCAATCCAAACTTTTACTTTTTATAAATATAAATTTAAAAATTATATTTTTGAAAGGGCTAATTAAAAACGATTTAAAATTATAATAAATTTTGTTGCTTCTGGATTTACTTTTTCCTTATGTTTTGCAATGAGATTTTATGTATGACAAACTAGGTTAAAATATTTCCTTCAAAAATCATTACTAAGACATTTTAAGTAAATAAATATTTAAAATTAATTTTTGATTAAATGTAACCATCCAAAAAAAAAAAAAGCTCTGGAATTTACCAAATAGTTTTATTCTTTTGTTGTTGATTTTCATTTTTTACAAATATTTGATGCTTAAATATTTTGTTCTTGAACAAAACATCCCTTATTTTTCATAGTTTCAAAAAAGTTTCACTATAGCTTCAAAAAGCTCTTCCCTAAAGCATGAAAAATACTAATCAATTTTTGAAACATAATTTACAGCCAATTACTCATTATTTTCGCGAGTATTAACTAAAAAGTAATAGTTAAATAATTATTCTTTAAAAATTTGTTGAAAAAATATGCAACTTTTAACAGAATAAATATTCAGTAATTATATAATTAATGTAGTTAAAATGATACAATAAGTGATTACGTTAATTAGCCGTACTTTAACATTCGTGGGTAATTATTTGTTAATTAACTTTTGAAATGATGGGAATGTTTAACAAAAACATTCTTTATGCGTCTTTAATAAATGAAATATCTGCTCTTTTTTTATAGTAAACTAATATTATGCTATGATACGTATTGAAACTAAATGTGCTGAATATAAATAATTAAGGTTCATGTCCAAACATATTATACATTTTATAAAAATAGTTAAGATAAATATAGTAATTATATTCATAATGAGGAAAACCCCTTTTTGGTTATTATATAATAAATATACCTTAAAAGCATTTTTATTTATGAAACATTTTGATAAATAGTATTCTGTAAAAGAATGCAACAACTAATAAATGAAAAAGGACACATTTATTGTAACATAAAAGCATTTAAGAAACTAGTTTGGCTATAATTATTACATATAATAAATCTATTATATAGAATTAATGAATGATTTCTAATTTTTTAATTCTGTACGAAAACGTAATTATAAATAGCTTGAATATAAAATATAAAATAGAATAGTGTAATTATATTCACAATGAGAAAAAAATGTGTTTGATTATTATATATTTAATATAAATTAAAAGCTTTTTTTATTTATGAAACTTTTGATAAATAGGATTCAAAAAAAAAAAAAATATAATAACTAATAAATGAAAAAGTATGTATTTTAGCGCGAAAACATTTAATACATTAGTTTTGGTATAATTATTCCATAAAGTAAAATTATTATCTAAAACTAATGAACGATTTCTAATTTTTTAATTCTATGTGAAAAGGGAATCGTAAATAACTAAAATGTTAATAAAACTTATTTAAAATATTTTATTAGTGTTATTACTTTGAAATATAAAATTATTTGATAAATATAATAATAAGAACTTAGCAATAAAATCAAAAGTTAAAAAATTATTTTTAAACGATAAAACATAAGTAATTCAAATAAATCATAAAATTAATTGTCTGAAATTTTAATTTGTAAATTATACAAATAAATTCTCTTTATAACATTAATACCTCATAATGCACATATAATTCCTTAATTCCGGTTAATTCCTGCTAATTATATAAGTTTATCCGTTAAAACTATTCCGTTAAACTCATAATAATACATACCTAATAGTTAATAACCCAACTATATATGTAATAAAGTTAATAATATTAAATTGAGTTCAAAAGAATTAAATAATTTTTCCCTGTTTAGAAACTTTAATTCTGAATACAAATATGATTTCAAATAGCTTTCTAGTTTTCTAAATAATTGGGTTTGTACTAAAGAAAGAAATAATTTTCATATTATGCAGTATAGCAGTGCTGCATGGAATAAATACTTTATCCAGATATTAATATTCTCATATCGTAATCATCAAAATTTGCATTTTTTTGCGTTGTATTATAAATTTAATACATTATGTAGAACATTAATATTTCTAAGTCGAAATTCAATCAAATTTTTGAATAATTCAAAAAATAAAGCAGTTTCTCATATGATTAAAAATTCAAATTGACTTCAAGTTATTAAAAAAAATTATTAAATTTCAACGAAAAGGTGAAATGCTTGCAGCAATTTATATTCATTACCAATATTTTTTTTATAAATAACAATATTTTAATGTAATTAATAAAATATCTAATTCTATCATATTATATATATTATCTCTCATTATTCCTCTCCCGCATTCGCCCTGTCACTTCAGCCATAAGATGGACCAAGGCCTTCTATTTACTTTTTGCATGGTAGGATACAGGTAAAAGGTACAAGAAGTACAAGTACAGTATAGGAAGTTTTTACAGGATACTATTCCCAACGCCTCTATAGTCATATTAGACCGGGACCTAGGACTTTAAGTGGATTCCGAACTACTAAAACATCCATGTAACCACCGGGACTGGAATCCGAAACTTATGGCACCGAGCATCAGAGGGGTAGGATCTGGTGGATAACAGATTATAAAACTTTTCTCACATTATTCAGAATTTGCGGGGCTAGACTGCCGACTGATTAGCGCTCTGGAGCTAGGTACCACAGGTTTTGGGCTCGAGTTCTGGCGGTGCCATGAATGTTTGTAGCGGTTCAGAATCCACTTCAAGCAGTAAGTCCCTGTCTAATACGATCGTAGAGCGTTGTGGGTGGTAGTGTTACTCACGTCCGTAACATATCTTTAAGCTACATGCGCCCCCTGAGTAGTACTAAATGAGTAATATCGGTGCAGCTCTTACTTATGGAGTAAATATAACTTCTCCCGTATTTTCAGCTGCATTAGAAAAAAAAATATTATTCAGAATCATTTCAGTACGAATTATATATGTGTAATAAAAGTTATTAAATCCACAGATCCTAATTTACATTTAATTTCTGCAATGCAAATACTATATAAAACAATTAAAAACGTTGTTTTAAAAGAAGAATATAAAATTTTGGAAAGAAAAAATATAAGAAAACATTTTGAAAAATATCAGCTGTCATATAGATTAATAAAAAATTATCAGTTTGAAAGGTCCATTCAGTTTAAAATGTGAATTCCAAGAAATGATGAATGTATCCGAACCCCTCAACAACTGAAAATACATTTTCTTCTCCTAGAGGTAATTATTCCTGTAAGGAAAGAGAGAGAGAGAGAGAGACGCGTTTTGCGAGAGATAAATGATTAACTCCGGGAATGTCACAGGGAATAGCAAGGGTCATTGGAACAGAATTCCTTCCAACAAATCAGAACAAGTAAGATAATGTTTGTCACAAGATAAATCGCCACAATCAACAGAGCGTAGCTAAAGAATCCGAACCCATTTGGTTTTTAGCCATTCTCATTCTACAAAAGAGCCATCTACAGAAAAGTTTAATAGCTAGTCATGATCAAAGTTAAATCTCCAAAACTTACCAGAGGAAATGGACTTAGTGAAGAATGCTCTCTACTGATTAAATTTGTGAAGAAGAAGAAAAAAGGAAACGTATCGCTAATGGGAGTTTAAATGTCCTAATTTAGAATTGCAGTGTTTCGGATGGAAAATTTTTAGCACACCAAAAGAACAATTGGTAATTTGGTAAATGTCAGTTAAAAGAAAATAGAAAATAATTTTGTTTCTTGTCCAAAGATAATAAGCGTCTTTAAAGATTTGTGGGAAAATTAATATTACAATTTTTAAGCAGATGTTTTGCTCATGGCGGAATTTTTACAATACAGTCAATCAGTTTCATACATTTGCATTGTAATTTTTGTGACGTTTATGTGTTTTTCAAAAGGGAATAACGTATTAAAGATTTCAGGATATTGTTATGTTCAAATCTAATAAGGAGAAAAAGCTTGTTATATTTCTAGTTCATACGGTTACTTATAATGGTTTTCAAAATACAAATGGAAATTGCAAAGAACATACGTTTTAATAAACCACTTTGCTTTGTTTAGAAAAACGAATTAAATGTTATTTTGATTTGAGGGCTGAACTTTATATAGAAATTTTTGTTTAATCTAGAATTTATATGCTTTAGAGTCTAAAGTTTTCTCAACACTCAATTATTACTACTTATAATCTTCTTCATTAAAATATATACACTTATTGTCTTAAAATTTAGCGTCACAAGAAAGATTTTTCGAAATCCTATAGAACTTAAACTAAATCATTGTTTTAAGCACGCATGCAAAAGATTAAAATTAAATGATTTTTCAATACGTAAAGGTAGTCATGTCAAGCGTCTATTTTTAAGCATTAATAGTCAAATTTAGCATTAGAGAAATGCTTTATCATCAGAGAGTTCACCTATAGAAAAATTCTTTATTATCAGAAGTATACTTACGCCTCTGTCGAGTAAAAATATGAGTAGCTGCCAGAGTTTACTATGGGCATAATTATTCTGGTATAAAAGGATAAGAGAGCCAATTTGTCGTGTGGTTTTGACAGTAATGTTTTGAGAGTAATGTAAGGAGATGTTTGAACAAATGAGAGAGAATGAGTTCACATATAAGACTCCCTGACTTAGGACTCCTTAGGATGACCAATAATAGAAAAATTCACTAATCATGTGGCATGCATAAAGCGCAAACTGCACCATTTCGTGAAATCTGTGGCACGACTTACACTAGCCACTAGATATTACACTAGCCATTGCCTGGCTTGAAATCATATAGGTTCGCATAGGAAATGAAGTGAAATCATATAGGTCTATAGGCAGGATCGGAATAAATATAGGTTATCTTTCATGATGTATCAATATTTAATTTGGATTGTGTTGAACGTCATTTCGTGTTATCTGACTCCGTGGAGAACATTTCAATATTGTCTCCAATGTGAGCGACACACATCACATGCAATGGTTTGGAGCATCTTTGCGTACCATATTCGGATGCTACAGTAATGATGCAGCCTTTATTTTCTCCCTAGCAGGGCTCCAAAAAACATTTACTAGTAATATAATACTTGACCACACACAGCAAGGACATTATACGACTGCTTTTCAATGCTACCCTTATATATCTCGCCAAACTTCATATTTGAATCAGATTTAAAAAATGTAGAAATATATCGCTTGATATGTTGTTCAGTGTAGGAATAAGGAAAAAGTACAGGAACGCTTGCAGAAATTCTGTAATATGTGGAAGTACATGATAAGAAACTAATAAGCAGTATTAACCTATTATTTGCGTCTGGCATTCAATCCAGACATAGTCTAACTATGTACTTGTATTTGAATGAGAGTTTTTGTTCAATAAATGCTCTTTTACTTTCATTTTGTTTTCTTTTACTTAATTATAAAAGCAATATATTCATGCAAAATATGAGTTGATATGAGACAATTCCGTCTTGGTGCATTAATTTTAATGGTAGCGGTATTTCAATTTCAATTTTAATTTTAACATAATTACATACATGCATATTTAATTAAATATTATACTTTATATCTATATATATATATATATATATATATATATATCATTTACAAGAAAGAAAAATAGAGAACATGGGACTTATTAAGTACAATTAATCTACGTAAAAGGAGATAATACTGGTTTTAAAAATTTTTTTAATGTGTCTTGATACAAAATCAAATGAAACTAAAAATGTAAAGAACAAAAAAAAAGAAGAAAAAAAAATAAAGACTATATAATATATGTTTATTAATTATAGGTACGATATAATTAATATTTATTTATTTTTCTTATTTTAATTTTTTTAAACACTGATATACAAATAAAACCATATTCCGTCAAAAGTAAAATGGTCCTTTAAATAATAAATTAGATTTCATTTCAATGTAGTTTAACTTTTTAATCTCTTTTTTTTTTTTTCTTGTAAAAGAAATTCAGAATGTTGCACGGAAATTTTTAATGGAAATATTCACTGAAATGAATCAGTGCAAATCGAAACATGTATCATTTAAAAGATTTATTATTCGTTTAACGATTTTCAAACAGAAAATCCTTCTCCCTTTTGATCTAGATGAAAAAGATGCCATTTTTTTTTTAATAAAAAGATTTTTAAGATGCCAATTTAAAATGTACAGGAAGCTTTATTACGTATTAAACGTTTTTTTAAATGAACATTGACTTCTTAAAATATCGAGGATATAGCACGTTTAATATTGCTATTTACCATTAATTGTTTAAAAATTCGTTAATTTTAACTGACGAATATGAAACAGCAATGAATGTATTTGCGAATTTTATAACCATGATTGTATGTTATGATTAATCTTAAATATTACTAAAGTAAATTGAATATATTTATCAGGACATTATATTTATTTATAACTAAACCGAATAAAACATAATTTGAATAAATAAGTGATTACACAGAAAATTACGAAATTCTTATTTATTTATTAAAACGTAAATTGCATAATTCCACAATATAATTCTGTATCACAATTTCGTAAAAAAATTTTAATTCAATGTGTTTAAAAATTAATGTAAGGGTAAATAAATTATTAAGCATTAATTTTTTATTTTTATTCATTACATTATTCGTTTACATAAGTTTATTTTCATTTCGGCATAATATAATTCATGAAAAAATCAATTTTTAAGCATTGATTACAACTAAAACCATGGAAAGTAAGTTTACAAATAATAATTTTTTAAAAATTATAGATGATTAAGGTATTAAAATGTACCTCAAGATAAAAATTGTAAGTGTTATTATGTTTTGGTCATTTATCTTGTTTTAAAAGTAGTTTACTTTTATAAGCTTAGAATTAATTTCTATTATTTATTATGTGATTAAATTCCGAAACTGAAGTTTCTCTCAATATAATCTCCGTGTGTTTTAATTTTTATTTCAATATATTTATTTAGTAATTGAATATCCTTCTTATTTTAAATAACTCATGAATCAAGTAACAGATCACAATTTTTAATAATTATCGTTTATCGTTCGAAAATTCGATAGAAAGATAATTATTTTGATTATTAAATTAAAAAATAAATATTCGTATTAAGTTACAAATTTAAATAAATGATCACAAAATACTTAAAACGTAACTTATCAAAGCTCTCCAACTATTACAGCAGAAATAATTGCTTTGTTTATCTATAAATTATGTTTATATCAATTAACCATAAACTCCCCTTTCCCACCACCCACGCACCAGATTATTTTCTGTAAAAATACTCCACAAAGTAAAATGACATTCATTGCAAAGTTTTCTGAAAAATATTAATCATTCCTTCTACTTACGTCATCCATAAATCTATTCACAAGTTCACTAAGCATTTTGAAAAAAAGTCCATGAAAAAAAAAAGGATGTTAAATTTCCGATATTTCTTTTTGTCTTTTCACGTGGCCATGATGAATAACACAACTCTTGGCTTGTCATTTACAATCCATTTATTAACGACTTGCTAACATGGTACTTCTAAATGCTTCGCTTAACACGAAATAATAATCACGAAAGTTTATAAGCCATTTATCATCCAGAGTTCTATCAATGTCATCGGAAGAGAAGCATCAAAATAAAAGTTTAGAAACCCTCGTACTGCTACAGTTAATTAATACACAAGCAGTTTAATGTTTAGAAGGATTCGACATTTTTCGGATCCATGGTGAAAAATCTGTACATTGATTTGTAAAATTTTATTTATACATAGAAAATGATACACCAAATATGAATAATAATCAGAAAAGTTTATCAGCAATTTATAATTTTGTATTCTAATAATAATATTAGTAGATAAATAAAGACAAAAATTTAAAATATATAAAATGAAATTTTTAGATTTTTTAAGCATCTTTATTAAAATTTTATAATAAATTTTTTAAAAAAATATATTGAATCCCAAAACATGGATTAAAATGAAGAAATACAAAATTAAATCCATAGTCACTTAACACGAAATAATAATCACGAAAGTTTATAGGCCCCTTATCATCCGGAGTTCTATCAATGTCATCGGAAGAGAAGCATCAAAATAAAAGTTTGGAAACCCTCGTATTGCTACAGTTAATTAATATAAGCAGTTTAATATTAAGTTCAATGTTTGGGATTGACGCTGAAAAATCAAAATTTCTGTAAATTGATTTGAAAAATTTTAGTTATGTATAGAATATATGTACTGAAATAATGTATTGAAAATGTGTATAGAAATTATGTATTGAAAATATGTAATGAAATAATGTATTGAAAATATGTATTGAAATATAATGCATAGAACATATGTACTGAAATAATGTATTGAAAATGTCTATAGAAATAATGTATTGAAAATATGTAATGAAATAACGTATTGAAAATATGTATTGAAATATAATGTATTGAAAATATGTATTAAAATAAAAAAATGACACGGAATCAGAATAATAATTTAAAAAAGTTTGTCATTTTGTATTTTGCCAATAATATTAGTAAAAATTAAAAAAAAAATAATAATAATATTTAAAACTCTAAAAATTTCGAATATTTTTAAACAATAAATAAATATATGAATAAAACAATATGAGCATTAATCGGATATAAATGATTTAAAATTTTATTAAAACAAGAAATAGACCACTGGAAATTATACTGGTGAAATCAAATATATAATTAAAATTCATTTCATCAATTCTAGATTTTAAATTTGTATGTCATTGAATTTTTCAATCACGGATTGAATCCATTTTACTAAGAATACTAAGAGTAAACGTCCCTATGTCACTTTTGTTATTAGACCTGTCAACCAGCATTAAAGGCTTTTATTCTGGAAATATAAAAGATCTGGTGGTGTCGGGAAATGGGAAACGGAGGGGGAGGGAAGGAAAGAACTGAAATTCTAACAATGCCTGAGTGACAAATAACTTCTTATACAAAAGAGTTCCCGAAGACAGGATGTTTCTTTTTTACGTATTTATTCCACGGAACATTAATTTATTTCTCATGTTTTGTTTATTTAGTTATTTTAAAGGAAGGGGTGAGAGGGAAGGGGTCTTTAAAAAAAAAGGGAGGACAGCGAAACGGTGATAAGAGGACAGCATGTCTTGAGGACATGCTTTAACAAACACGGTAACGTCTGGTTTTGGTTGAAAAGGCAGAAAAGATTCTTTGAACTTGCTTTTGTATTTTTTTTTGTTTTTTGTTGTGGTTGTTGCAGAATATATTTTTTTTTAACTGAAAACCAAACAAAGATGAGATGAAGTAACATTTCCCGTGGATGCTTTTTTATTATTTATGATTGCTTATATTTTTCCATGCTGCGAGTGTGGCAATGCTATGTTAGCTTACATATTTGTTTTTTTTTTTTTTCTTTTCTTTTTTTTCTTTTCTAACCCTTCATTTCAATCCGAAAAAGGTATTGCTCGATAAAAGTGCAGTTTGCCGTTACGAAGTGAAAATGGAACTTTCTTTTAAAAAGTCAGGCCTTTTCTTTTCCATTTCTTTTAAGATTTCTACGACAAAAGTCCATTTTCTTATGCTACTGTTTCTTTTCCCATACATGTTTTTAAAAGTTTTTTTGTTCTATTTTCTTTTCTTATTCAACTGCTTCCATTTTATCGTACTGAATTTTCCTCTCACGTTCTTTGGCTATTTTTCTCCCGCAAAAGAATTAAACAGATAGTGATAAAACTTTTTTTCTTGGTTTCAAACCGATATGGGTGATAATATGACGGTTGATAAAAAATTGATTAATGATAAAACTTTAAAGAAATTTTTTAATCAAGCCTGTAGTTTTACAACATAAATTTATGCATTTTTTCATCTCCTAATAAATAATCTCCTGCTACACAATAAAACGTATTTAAAAATACGTGATAAAATTTCAATAAATTTAATTTTTATAGGTTATGTTTTGAAAATCAATTATTTATGAATTACAACAATAACTGTTACTTTTTAATATTTGTCTAAATATTTAATATCACTCCTCTAAAAAGCTCAAAATATAATATGATTCGCTTAATATGGAATACAGTTAGATCTATTACAGTATTCACTGAAGTGACAAAAGTCATGGGATAGCAATATGCAAATTTTCAGATGGCAGCAGCATCTCGTAGAACAGGTATAAATGCGCAGTGCTTTCGTAGAACTTTCATTTCTGTTCAAGTTATTCATGTGAAGAGGTTTTGACGTGATGATGACCGCACGACGAGAATTAACAGACTTTGAACGCGGAATGTTAGTTGGAGCCAGACGCATGGGTCATGCCATTTCGGAAATCGTTAGGGAATTCAACATTCCCAGATCCAATGTGTGAAGAGTGTGCCGAGAGTATGAAATTTCAGGCATAACATCCACCATGGACAGCGCAGTGGTCGACCGCCTGCACTTAACGACCGGGACCGGCAACAAAGAGTCTTAAATTCTAACAGACAAGCAACACTGCGTCAAATAACCGCAGAAATCAATGTGGGACGTCCAAGGGACTTGTCTGTTAGAACTGTGCGGAGAAATTTGGCTTTCTTGGGCTATTCCAGCAGAAGACCGACTCGAATGCCTTTACTGACAGAACGACATCGCTTGCAGCGACTCTCGTGGGCACGTGAGCTTATCGGTTGGTCCCTAGATGAATGGAAAACCGTGGCCTGGTCCGATGAGTCACGATTTCAGTTGGTAAGAGCTGATGGTAGGGTTCGAGTGTGGCGCAGACCCCACGAAGCCATGGACCCAAACTGTCAGCAAGGCACTGTTCAATCTGGTGGTGGCTCCATAATGATATGGGCTGTTTTTTCATGGCATAGACTTGGTCCTCTGGTGCGACTGGACCGAACATTGATTGGAAATGCTTATGTTCAGCTACTTGGAGATTACTTGCAGCCATTCATGGACTTCATGTACCCAAACAACGATGGGATTTTTATGGATCACAATGCGCCATGTCACCGTGCCACAACTGTTCGCGATTGGTTTGAAGAACATTCTGGACAATTCCAACGAATGATCTGGCCACCTAGATCGCCGGACATGAATCCCATCGAGCGTTTATGGGACATCATCGAGAAGTCTGTTCGTGCCCAAAATCCTGCACCATCAAAGATTTCACAATTATGGACGTCTATCGAGACAGCATGGCTCAATATTCCTGCAGACGACTTCCAACGACTTGTTGAGTCCCTGCCACGTCAAGTTGCTGCACTTCGCCGGGTGAAAGTAGGGCCGACACGATATTAAGAGGTATACCATGACTTTTGTCACTTCAGTGTAATAAATATATATATATATATAAATAAGATATAAATTGATAATAATATATAAACCGATATTATTCCGATATGTTGAACACTCATCTGACATAAATACACTGTATATATATATATATATATATTCGTGTGTGCAGTGATTCGAACCCGAAACTTTAGCCACTCAGCCACCAGGTTAAAATAGATCTTGAACTTGCTGTTGTGTTTTTTGTTGTTGTTGCAGAATATTTTATTTTAACTGAAAACCAAACAAAGATTAGATGAAATAACATATCTCGTGGATGCCTTTTTATTATTTATTATTGCTTATATTTTTTCCATGTTGTGAGTATGTCAATTCGATGTGGGCTTATATATTTTTTCTTTTCTTTTTTTTTTTCTAACCCGTCTTTTTCAATCCCAAAAAGGTACTGCCCGACAAAAGTACAGTTTGCCGTTAAGAAGTGAAAATGAAACTTTCCTTTAAAAAGTCAGGCCTTTTCTTTTTCCCCTTCTTTTAAGATTTCTACGACAAAAGTGTATGTTGATTTTTCTTTCTTTTTTTTTATAATTTTTTTTGTGCTACTGTTTCTTTTCCATACATGTTTTTAAAAGTTTTTTTGTTCTGTTATCTTTTCTTTATTCAACTGCTTCTATTTTATATCTTACAGAATTTTCATCTCACGTATTTTAGCTCTACCCCAAAAGAATTAAACAGATTGCGAAAAAAAAATTTTCTTGATTTTTTGTTTGTTTCAAACCGATGCAGGTGATAATATGATGGTTGATCAAAAATTGATCGATGATAAAACTTTAAAATTATTTTTTCTTCAATCCTGCAGTTTTAAAACATAAACTTTCGCATTTTTTATTTCTTAATAACTAATGTCCTGCTCCACGGAAAAACATACTTTTAAACATGTAATATAATTTAATTAAAAAATTAAGAATAATTTCATTAAAAGTTAGCCACTCAGCCACCAGGTTGACATAAATCATCATAAATACCCTGAAGAACATTATTGGAAATAATAAGAATCTTTGATACGAGGGTTGATAGTATTTCATAACTTTAAATTTTATTGCCAAGTATCTAAAATTGAACACTAAAATAAAAATATCAAATTGAGTATTAGTAGAATATAAATAATTCTTAAAAAACATTAGGTTCCTGAATGGCCGAGTGTTTAGCGCTCTGGCGCTCGGTGCCTCAGGTTTCGTGTTCGAGTCCCGGCGGTGCCATGGGTATTTGTAGTGGTTTGGAATCCATTTTAACCCGTAGGTCTCGATCTCCTATGACTGTAAGAGCGTCCCGTACCAAAATCAAATTTCTACCTACAGGTGCCCCATCACAACAGGTGCTGCTTAATTCTCCTTAAAACCTAAGCCATACGGTTTCGTGGTCTTGGTATAGATTAGATATTTACCAAGTGGAATAAGTAAAAACAACAACGAAATGCACTAAAACAATAAATAGACCATTGGAATTTTTACTGGTGAAATCAAACATAGAAATAAAATTAATTTCATCAATTGTCGATTTTAAATATGTATTTCATTGAATTTTCTATCCGGATTCAGTCCATTTTATTAGGAATGCTAAGAGTAAACGTCCCTATGTCACTTCTGTTATTAGACCTGTCAACCAGCATTAAAAGCTTTTATTCCGAAAATATAAAAGATCTGGTGGAGTCGGGAAATGGAAAGGCGGGAGGGGCAAAAAAGAACTGAAATTCTAACAATGCCTGAATGACAAATAACTTCTTATACAAAAGAGTTCCTGAAGGCAGGATGCTTTTTTTTACGTATTTATTCCAGGGTACATTCATTTATTTATCATGTTTTGTTTATTTCGTTATTTTAAAGGAAAAAGGGTGAGAGAGAAGGGTCCTTTGTAAAAAAAAGGAGTACAGTGAAACGGTGATAAGAGGACAGCATGTCTTGAGGACATGCTTTAACAAACACGGTAACGTCTGGTTTTGGTTGAAATGGCAGAAAAGTTTCTTTGAACTTGATGTGTTTTTTTTTGTTGTTGCAGAATATTTTTTTAAACTGAAAACCAAACAAAGATGAGATGAAGTAACATTTCCCGTGGATGCCTTTTTATTATTTATTATTGCTTATATTTTTCAATGTTGTGAGTGTGGCAATGCGATGTAGGCTTCTATATTTTTTTTTCTTTTCTTTTCCTTTTTTTTTTTTCTTTCTAACCTTTCTTTTTCAATCCTAAAAGGTACAGCGCGACAAAAGTGAAGTTTGCCGTTAAGAAGTGAAAATGGAACTTTCTTTTAAAAAGTCAGGCCTTTTCTTTTTCCACTTCTTTTAAGATTTCTACGACAATGTGGGTTTCCTTTTTTTATTATTATTATTTTTTTTATTTTTTTTTTTGTTTTTTTTTTGCTACTGTTTCTTTTCTCATGCATGTTTTTAAAAGTTTTTTTGTTCTATTTTCTTTTCTTATTCAACTGCTTCGATTTTATATCGTACAAAATTTTCCTCTCACGTTTTTTGGCTATTTCTCTACCCCAAAAGAATTAAACAGATTGTGATAAAACTTTTTTTTGATTTTTTTTTGTTTCAAACCGATGCAGGTGATAATATGACGGTTGATCAAAAATTGATCGATGGTAAAACTTTAAAGTTATTCTTTCTTCAAGCCTGTAAGTTTTCCAACATAACTATATGCATTTTTTTATCGCCTAATAACTAATCTGACTGCTCCACAAAAAAACATATTTGTAAACTTGTAATAAAATCTTATTTGATTAAAATTTTATAAGTCTATCTTTTGAAAATTCATCATTTAGAATCTACAACAATATCTCTTGCTTTTAATATCTTTAAAAACACTGGTTTAAAATTTTACTGTTACATTTCTAATAAGCTGAAAATATGATATAATTAGCATAATATGAAATATACTTCGTTTTAATACAGTATATATATATATATATATATATATATATGTAAACTGATACTATTTCAATATTTGAAACGCTCATTTGACATACACACACACACACACACACATATATATATATATGTGTGTGTGTATTTGCCGGGATTCGAACCCGAAACTTGCGGTATCGATTGACAGAACGTTTGCCAGTATAATATAAATCATTATAAATAGCCAGAAGGAATATATTACAAATAATAAGAATCATGTATAAGGGTTGATGTTAACAGTATTTCCTAATTTTAAAATTTATCGCCAATAAATAGATACGAACACTAAAACGAAAATAAGATACCAAATTGAGCATTAGTCGAATATAAATGATTCAAAAATACATCGAAACAAAAATTAGACCATTAGAAATTTTAGTTGAGAAAAATACAATTAAAATACATTTTATCAATTGAATATTTCAAAATTTGTATTTCATTGAATTTTCTCTCACGGATTGAGTCCATTTTATTAGAATGCTAAGAGTAAACATCCCTATGTCACTTTTGTTATTAGATCTGTCAACCAGCATTAAAAGCTTTTATTCCGAAAATATAAAAGGTCTGGTGGTGTCGGGAAAGAGGGAAGGGGGAGGGGGAGGAAAGTACTGAAATTCTAACAATGCCTGAGTGACAAATAACTTCTTATACAAAAGAGTTCCCGAAGACATGATGCTTCTTTTTTTACGTATTTATTCCAGGGAACATTCATTTATTTATCATGTTTTGTTTATTTCGTTATTTTAAAGGAAAAGGGGTGAGAGGGAAGGGGTCTTTAAAAAAAAAAAAGGACAACGAAACGGTGATAAGAGGACAGCATGTCTTGAGGACATGCTTTAACAAACAGGGTAACGTCTGGTTTTGGTTGAAAAGGCAGAAAAGATTCTTTGAACTTGCTTTTGTGTTTCTTCTGTTGTTGCAGGATATTTTTTTAACTGAAAACCAAACAAAGATGAGATGAAGTAACATTTCCCGTGGATGCCTTTTTATTATTTATTATTGCATATATTTTTCCATGTTGTGAGTGTGTGACAATGCGATGTAGGCAGATATCTTTTTTTTTTGTTTCTTTTCTTTTTTTACTTCTTTTCTAACCCTTCTTTTTCAATCCCAAAAAGGTACAGCACGACAAAAGTGCAGTTTTGCCTTTAAGAAGTGAAAATGGAACTTTCTTTTAAAAAGTCAGGCCTTTTCTTTTCCACTTCTTTTAAGTTTTCTACGACTGCATTTTCTATTCTTTTTTTATTATATATGTTTTTTTTCTGCTACTGTTTCTTTTCCATGCATGTTTTTAAAAGTTTTTTTGTTACATTTTTTTTCTTTATTCAACTGCTTCTATTTTATCGCACAGAATTTTCCTCTCAAGTTCTTTGGCTATTTTTCTACCCGAAAAGAATTAAACAGATTGTGATAAAAAAAACTTTTCTTGATAATTTTTTGTTCCAAACCGATGCAGGTGATAATATGACGGTTGATCAAAAATTGATCGATGGTAAAACATTAAAGCTATTTTTTTTTCTTCATGCCTGTTGTTTTCGTACATAAATTTGGGCAGATTTTAGCTGCTAATAACTAATCCTACTGCTGTAGAGAAAAACGCATTTGAACACATGTTACAAAATCTTATTTGATTGAGAAAATTTAACTATTTTTTAAATCTATCTTTTATATCTATCTCTATCTTTTGAAAATTAATTATTTATAAATAACAACAATAACTGTTAATTTTAATATCTTTAAAAATATTTGCTTAAAACTTTAATGTTACATTTTTGATAAGTTCAAAATATAATATGATTCGGATAATATGGAACACAGTTCGATTTAATACTGTATAATATATAAATAAACTGATATTATTGGATCATAATATGAATACTGATACTATTCCAATACTAGACATGCTCATCTGACATAAACACACACTCATATATATATATATACGTATTTGTGGGCCGGGATTCGATCACGAAACTTGCGGTATCGTGTGCCAGAAAGTTAGCCAATCAGCCACCAGGTTAACATAAATCATCATAAATACTCAGAAGACAATTATTACAAAAGATAAGAATCATTAATTATGGTCTATGAGATAATATTTTATAACTTTAAAAATAACCGTCAATAGCTAGAATCGAACGCTAAAACGAAAAAAATATCAAATAGAGCATTAGTCGAATATAAATGATTCCTAAAATACATTAAAACAAGAAATAGAACAATGGAAATTTTATTTGAAAAATCAAGTATACGATTAAAATTTATTTCTTTAATTGTATATTTTAAATTTGTATTTCATTGAATTTTTCTATCACGGATTGAGTCCATTTTATTAAGAATGCTAAGAGTAAACGTCCCTATGTCACTTTCGTTATTAGAACTGTCAACCAGCATTAAAAGCTTTCATTCCAAAAATACGAAAGATCTGGTGGGGTCAGGATGTGGGAAGGGCGGGAGGAAAGAACTGAAATTCAAACAATGCCTGAATGAGGAATAACTTCTTATACAAAAGAGTTCCCGAAGACAGGATGCTTCTTTTTTACGCATTTATTCCATGTGAAGATCATGTATTTATCATGTTTTGTTTATTGCGTTATTTTAAAGTAAAAGGGGTGAGAGGGTCATTAAAAAAAGGAGGTCAGCGAAACGGTGATAAGAAGACAGCATGTCTTGAGGACATGTTTTTACAAACACGGTAACGTCTGGTTTGGTTGAAAAGGCAGACAAAATTCTTTGAACTTGCTGTTGTGTTTTTTTGTTTTTGCAGAATATATTTTTTTTTAACTGAAAACCAAACAAAGATGAGATGAAGTAACGTTTCCCGTGGATGCCTTTTTTATTATTTATTATTGCTTATATTTTTCCATGTTCTGAGTGTGGGGCAATGCGATGTAGGCTTATATATATTTTTTTTTCTTTTTTTTTCTTTTCTAAGTCTTCTTTTTCAATCCCAAAAAGGTACTGCTCGACAAAAGTGCAGTTCGCCGTTAAGAAGTGAAAATGGAACTTTCTTTTAAAAAGTCAGACCTTTTCTTTTCCACTTCTTTTAAAATTTCTACGACAAAAGTGTATAGTGCATTTTCTATTTTTTATAATTTTTTTTTTGTTCTACTGTTTCTTTTCCCTACATGGTTTTAAAAGTTTTTTGTTCTATTTTCTTTTCTTATTCAACTGCTTCTTCTATTTTATCGCACAGAATTTTCCTCTCACGTTCTTTGGCTATTTTTCTTCCCGAAAAGAATTAAACAGACTGTGATAAAGCTTTTTTCTTGATTTTTTGTTTCAAACCGATGCAGGTGATAATAGACGGTTGATCAAAAATTGATCGATGATGAAATTTTAAAGTTATTCTTTCTTCAAGCTTGTAGTTCTGCAACATTTTTTTTTCTTCTAATGCAGATGACAAACACTTAAACACTTGGTCGCCTTAACGCAAGCTCTGCACAAACGTACTCACTTTGTACTATCCAGGGGGGCCGTGTAACTTGAAGATAAGCCACGGACGCGGAGCAACAATGCCCCCGCAACGCTCTATAATCATATTCGACCGGGATCTACGGCTTAAAGTGGATTCGGAACCACTACAACATCCATGGCACCGCCGGGACTCGAACCCGAAATCTCTTTTACCGAGCGCCACAGCGCTAGCCACTCGGCCATTCAGTCCCCTGTAGTTTTGCAACATAACTTATTCATTTTTTTTCTCCTAATAGCTAATCCTCCTGACACAAAAAAAGTATTTGAAAACATGTAATAAAAATTATAATGGATAAAAATTATATAAGTTTATTTTTTTTTAAATAATTATTTAGAAATGACAACAATAACTGTTGGTACAGTTTATGGTACATTTCTTATTAGCTCAAAATATAAAATGATTCGCATAACATGGAATACTCAGTAGACAATTATTACAAATAATAAAAATAATTGATAAAAGGTTTAATTGTATTTCATAACTTTAAAATTTAATGCCAATGGCTAGAATCGAACACCAGTACGAAACAAATGATGCTTAATTGAGCATTAGTCGAATATAAATGATTCCTGAAATACATTGAAACAAGAAATGGACGATCAGAGATTTTACTTGAGAAATCAAACAGACATTTAAAAGTCATTACGTCAATTGTAGATTTTAAATTTGTATCTCATTGAATTTTTCTATCACAGATTGAGTCCATTTTATTAATAATATCTGTTGTTGTTACTACACATAATATTTGTTATCCCCTTTGGGCAGGAAAGCCTACACCAGGTCCACACCTACACCAGGTCCCGTCACAGGCGACTGAGCCATGACTAAGTGTAACATGCAGGTTTACTTTCAGGTGGAAACCACAAGAGTTGAAGACTGACTAAACGTCATGAGAACTTTCTACGATCATATTATATAAGTACCTTTCTTATAAAGTGGCTTCTGAACCATTACAAACATCTATGGCTCTGACAGTATTCAAAACCGAAACCTGTGGTACCGAGTGCCAGATCCTAGCCAATCGGCCATTAGGCCCCATTTTTTAATCCATCAGTTTTTAATATCTAATGCATAGAACAATATGTCTTTCATAATATATTTTTATTTCTAATTTGAGAAAAAAAAAAATATAAATAAGCATAAATACAAGAAGAGACTTATTACAAATAATAAACATCATTGATATAATTTTACATCTTTAAATTTTAACGGCAAGTATCTAGAATAAAAATGATATCAAATTGAGCATTAAACGAATATAGATTATTCAAAAAATATATTTAAAACAGAAATAGACAATTGGAAATTTTACTGGTGTAAAATCAAATATAGAATTAAAATTCCTTTCATCAATTGTAGATTTTAAACTAGTATTTCATGGAATTTTTCTATCACGGATTGAGTCCATTTTATTAAGAATGCTAAGAGAAAACGTCCCGATGTCCCTTTTGTTATTAGACCTGTCAACCAGCATTAAAAGCTTTTATTCCGAAAATATAAAATATATGGTCGGAGTCGGGAAATGGGAAGGGGGAAAGAGAGGAGGAATGAACTGAAACTCTAACAATGCCTGAGTGACAAATAACTTCTTCTACAAAAGAATTCCCGAAGACAGGATGCTTCTTTTTCATGTATTTATTCCAGGGAACATTCATTTATTTATCATATTTTGTTATTTTAAACGAAAAGGGGTCTTTAAAAAGAAAGAGGACAGCGAAACGGTGATAACGGGACAGCATATCTTGAGGACATGCTTTAACAAACACGGTAACGTTTGGTTTTGGTTGAAAAGGCAGAAAAGATTCTTTGAACTTGCTGTTGTATTTTTTTTTTTTTTTTTTTTGTTGTTGCAGAATATTTTTTTAAACTGAAAACGAAACAAAGATGAGATGAAGTAACATTATCTAGTGGATGTCTTTTTATTATTTATTATTGCTTATATTTTTCCATGATGTGAGTGTGGCAATGCTATGAAGGCTTATATGTTTTTCCTTCTTTACTTTCTTTTTTTTTCACTTCTAACTCTCCTGTTTCAATCCCAAAAAGGTACTGCTCGACAAAAATGCAGTTTGCCGTTAAGAAGTGAAAATGGATCTTTCTTTTAAAAAGTCAGGCCTTTTCTTTTTCCACTTATTTTATGATTTCTACGACAAAAGTGTATGTTGCATTTTCTTTTCCATTTTTTTCTGACAATTTTTTTCCTGCTACTGTTTCTTTTCCCATACATGTTTTAAAAAGTTTTTTTGTTCTATTTTCTTTTCTTATTCAACTGCTTCTATTTTATCGTGCTGAATTTTCCTCTCACGTTCTTTGGCTATTTTTCTACCTCAAAAGAATTAAACTGATTATGATTTTTTTGTAAAAAACCGATGCAGGGGATAATATGAAGGTTAATCAAACATTGATAGATGGTAAAACTTTGAAATTATTATTTCTTCATGCTAATAGTTTTCCAACATAAACTTCAGCATTTTTTATCTCCTAATAACTAATCTCCTGCTCCACAAAAAATAAAAACGTATTTGAAAACATCTATTAAAATCTTATTTGATTAAAATTTTATAGTTCATCTACTAAAATTAATTGTTTAGAAATTACAACAATATCTGTTGCTTTTATTATCTATAAAAATAATTTGTTTAAAACTTTAATATTACGTTTCTAATAAGCTGAAAATATAATATAACTGGCATAAGTTTGTTCTATTACAGTATAATATATATACATATGAATATATATATGCATAAACTGATGTAATTTGATAATAATATATAAACTGATACTATTCCAATATTTGAAACACTCATCTGATATAAACACACACACACATATACATATAAATGTGTGTGTACCGGGATTCGAAGCCGAAAATTGAGGTATCGAGTGCCAGGACGTTAGCCTCTCTGGCACCATGTTAACATAAATCATCGTAAATATCCAGAAGACAATTATTACAAATAATAAGAATCATTGATAAAAGAGTTGATATTATTTCATAGCTTTAAATTTTAGCTCCAAGCAACTAGAATCGAATACCAATATAAAAATGATATCAAATTTAGCATTAGTCGAATTTAAATGATTTCTACATTTTACTAAAACAAGATATATACTATTGGAGATTTGACTTGAGAAATTAAACATACAATTAAAATTTTTTTTCGTCAATTGTAGATTTTAAATTTGTAATTCTTTGAATTTTACTCTCACGGATTGAGTCCAATTTATCAAGAATGCTAAGAGTAAATGTCCCTATGTCACATTTGTTATTAGACCTGTCAACCAGCATTAAAAGCATTTATTACGAAAATATAAAAGAACTGGTGGGGATCGGAAAGAGGGAGGGAGAGGGAAGAACTGAAATTCTAACAATGCCTGAGTGACAAATAACTTCTTATACAAAAGAGTTCCCGAAGACAGGATGCTCCTTTTTTACGTATTTATTCCAGGGAACATTCACTTACTTATGATGTTTTATTTATTTCGTTATTTGAAAGGAAAAGGGGTGAGAGGGAAGGGGTCTTTAAAAAAAAAAAAGAGGACAGCATGTCTTGAGGACAGGCTTTAACAAACACGGTAACGTCTGGTTTTGATTAAAAAGGCTGAAAAGATTCTTTGAAATTGCTGTTGTGTTTTTTTGTTGTTTCAGAATATTTTTTTAAACTGAAAACCAAACAAAGATGAGATGAAGTAACATTTCCCGTGGATGCCTTTTTATTATTTATTATTGCTTATATTTTTCCACGTTGTGAGTGTGGCAATGCGATGTAGGCTTATATGTTTTTTTTTTTTCTTTTCTTTTCCCTTTTTTTCTTTTCTAACCCTTCTTTTTCAATTCTAAAAAGATACAGTGCGACAAAAGTGCAGTTTGCCGTTAAGAAGTGAAAATGGAACTTTCTTTTAAAAAGTCAAGAATTTTTTTCCACTTCTCTTAAGATTTCAACGACAAAAGTGTATGTTGCATTTTCTTTTCTTTTTTTTTGCTACTGTTTCTTTTCCCATACAAGTTTTTAAAAGTTTTTTTTGTTCTATTTTCTTTTCTTATTCAACTGCTTCTATTTTATCGTACAGAATTTTCCTCTCACGTTCTTTGGCTATTTTTCTTCTCCGAGAAGAATTAAACAGATTGTGATAAAACGTTTTTCTTGCTTTTTTGTTGGTTTCAAATCGATGCAGGTGATAAAATGACACTCGATCAAAATGATCTATGGTAAAACTTATTATATTATATTTCTATAAGTTACTATATTTCTTCAAACTTTTAGTTTTCGAACGTAAACCTATGCATTTTTTGTTATCTCCTAATAACTAATCATCCTGGTCTACAGAAAAACGTATTTTCAAACATGTAATAAAATCTTATTTGATTAAAATTTTATACTCTATCTTTTAAAATTAATTATTTAGAAACTGCAATAATATCTGATGTTTTTAATAACTTTACAAACATTTATATTAAATATGTTGCATGTCTAATATGCTTAAATAATATGATTGGCATAATATGATTCGCATAATATGGAATATAGATAGTTCTACTTCATTATAGTATATATATATATAAACTGACATAATTTGATAAAAATGTATAAACTTATAGTATTCCATTTTTTGAAACAGTCATCTGACATTAACACACGCAAATACACAGCCCAGTCACATTAATGTAACCACCCCCTACTTTCGACGTCAGTATGAAATAACCATTCACAAAAGGCAGGTGGCAGCATATTGCAGTGGATTGTATATAGAGAATGTCCAAGGGCATCGGAAAGCATTTCAATCGTTGGCTTAATGCAGAAATATTGCAATTTATCCGACGTCCAAAAGGGCGGGATTATTGGCTTTCGTGCCAAGGGTGGAAGCATTTCGGAAACGGCTAAATTTGTGAACCGTTCGTGTGCCGCCGTGGAAAAAGTATACCGTGAATGGTAAAATGGCCCTATCCAAAACCAGCGTTGTGCCACGTGTGGTACACCCGGGCTATAGATGACAGAGGCGAAAGAAGGATACATTGATGCGTTTCGAGCGCATAGACATGCAACTGTTGAGCAACTGACCGCTCAGATGAACCAAGGGGCTACCAAGAGTGTATCCCCAACAACGGTTCAGCGAACGTTACTGCGCATGGGCCTCTGCAGCAGGCGCCTGGTTAATGCACCTATGCTGACTACTGTTCATCGGCGACGAAGGCTGGAATTTGAACGCCAGTACCGCAACTGGACGTCCACAGAGCGGCGACAGGTGGTTTTTTCCGATGAATCACATTTTATGCTCCATCGCACGTTTGCGCATACGGCGTGAAACGTCTGAAAGCAGACACCCTGCAACAATTGTCGGAAGGATCAACGCTGGAAGAGGGAGCATTATGGTTTGGGGAAGGTTTCCCTGGCATTCACTGGGTGCACTCATCATTGTGGAAGACACGATAGATCATCACATGTACGCATCTCTCCTTGCGGACCATGCAAATTATTAAAATTATTAATCATACATGCAAATTATTTTTCCTCAGAATGATGACATCTGCGAGCAGGAAAATGCGAGGTGTCATACAGCTCGCAGTGTATGTGCATGGTTCGTAGAGCACCAGGAGGAGTTTATCGTACTCTCCTGGCCAGCAAACTCACCGGATTTAAACACAATCGAGAATCTGCGGGACCATATCGATCGGGTTGTTCGCGCCTTGTATCCTCAATAGCGTAATCTAGTGCAGCTGGCCAAGGCACTGGAGTCGGCATGGCTCAATATCCCATTGAACACCTTCAGAAACCTAACTGACTCTCTTACTGCACGTCTCGCAGCGGTCCGCTCTGCCAAGGGTGGTTATTCTGGCTTTTGACAGGTGGTCATATTAATGTGGCTAGCCTGTGTATATATGTGTGACGGAATTCGAACCCGATACTTGCGGTATCGAGTGCCTGAACGTTAGCCACCAAACCACCAGGTTAAAATAAATCATCATAAATACCCAGAAGACAATTATTACAAATAATAACAATCTTGATTGAGGTTTATGAGGGTTAATAGTATTTCATAACTTTTTAACGTCATACATAATTTAACATAACATAATTTAATATAACATAATTTAATATAACATAATTTAAAGTCAAATAAATATAATCGAACACGAAACTAAAAATATATCAATTTGAGCATTAGCCGAATATAAAAGATTCCTAAAATTTGTTAAATCAAGAAATAGACTATTTTAAATTTTACTGGTGAAATTAAGCGTACTATTAAAATTCATTCCATCAATTCTAGATTTTAAATTTGTATGTCATTGAATATTTCAATCACGGATTGAATCCATTTTACTAAGAATACTAAGAGTAAACGTCCCTGTGTCACTTTTGTTATTAGACCTGTCACCCAGCATTAAAAGCTTTTATTCTGAAAATATAAAAGATGTGGTGGGGTCGGGAAATGGGAAAGGAAAGAACTGAAATTCTAACAATGCCTGAGTGACAAATAACTTCTTATACAAAAGAGTTCCCGAAGACAGGATGCTTCTTTCTTAGGTATTTATTCCAGGGAACATTCATTTATTTATCATGTTTTGTTTATTTCGTTATTTTAAAGGAAGAGGGAAAGGGTCTTTAAAAAAAAAGAGAGGACAGCGAAACGGTGATAAGAGGACAGCATGTCTTGACGACATGTTTTAACAAACACGGTAACGTCTGGTTTTGGTTGAAAAGGCAGAAAAGATTCTTTGAACTTGCTGTTGTGTTTTTTTGTTGTTGCAGAATATTTTTTTTAACTGCAAACCAAACAAAGATGAGATGAAGTAACATTTCCCGTGGATGCCTTTTTTATTATTTATTATTGCTTATATTTTTCCATGTTGTGAGTGTGTGGCAATGCCATGTAGGCATATATATTTTTTCTTTTCCTTTTTTTTCTTTCTAACCTTTCTTTTTCAATGAGAAAAAGGTACAGTGCGACAAAAGTGCAGTTTGCCGTTTAGAAGTGAAAATGGAACTTTCTTTTAAAAGTCATGACTTTATTTTTCCACTTCTCTTAAGATCTCTACGGCAAAAGTGTATGTTGCATTTTCTTTTATATTTTTTTACAATTTTTTTTCGCTACTGTTTCTTTTCCATACATGTTTTTAAAGTTTTTCTTTTCTTATTCAACTGCTTCTATTTTATATCGTACAGAATTTTCCTCTCACTTTCTTTGGCTATTTTTCTTCGCCGAAAAGAATTAACCACATTGTGATAAAACGTTTTTCTTGATCTTTTTGTTTGTTTCAAACCGATGCAGGTGATAATATGACGCTCGATCAAAAATTGATCCACGGTAGAACGTATTATATTATATTTCTTCAAACTTGTAGTTTTCGAACATAAACCTGTACATTTTTCTTTTTTATCTTCTAATAACTAATCATCCTGCTCTACAGAAAAACGTATTTGCAAACATATAATAAAATCATTTTTGATTAAAATTTTATACTCTATCTTTTAAAATTAATTATTTAGAAACTACAACATAATCTGTTGCTTTTAATAACTTGAAAAATATTTATTTAAAATATTTGCATGTCTAATATGGTTAAATAATATGATTGGCATAATATGATTCGCATAATACGGAATATAGATAGTTCTATTTCATGATAGTATACACTGAAGTGACAAAAGTCATGGGATAACAATATGTAAATTTTCAGATGGTAGTAGCATCGCGTAGAACAGGTATAAATGCGCAGTGCTTTCGCAGATCTTTCATTTCTGTTCAAGTTATTCATGTGAAGAGGTTTTGACGTGATGATGACCGCACGACGGGAATTAACAGACTTTGAACGCGGAATGTTAGTTGGAGCTAGACGCATGGGTCAGGCCATTTCGGAAATCGTTAGGGAATTCAACATTCCCAGATCCACTGTGTCAAGAGTGTGCCGAGAGTATGAAATTTCAGGCATAACATCCCACCATGGACAGCGCAGTGGTCGACCGCCTGCACTTAACGACCGAGACCGGCGACGTCTGCAAAGAGTCGTAAATTCTAACAGACAAGCAACACTGCGTCAAATAACCGCAGAAATCAATGTGGGACGTACAAGGGACTTGTCTGTTAGAATTGTGCGGAGAAATTTGGCTTTCTTGGTCTATTCCAGCAGAAGACCGACTCGAGTGCCTTTACTGACAGAACGACATCGCTTGCAGCGACTCTCGTGGGCACGTGAGCATATCGGTTGGTCCCTAGATGAATGGAAAACCGTGGCCTGGTCCGATGAGTCACGATTTCAGTTGAAAGAGCTGATGGTAGGGTTCGAGTGTGGCGCGGACCCCACGAAGCTATGGACTCAAACTGTCAGCAAGGTACTGTTCAAGCTGGTGGTGGCTCCGTAATGGTGTGGGCTGTTTTTTCATGGCATGGACTTGGTCCTCTGGTGCGACTGGACCGAATATTGACTGGAAATGCTTATGTTCAGCTACATGGAGATCACTTGCAGCCATTCATGGACTTCATGTACCCAAACAACGATGGGATTTTTATGGATGACAATGCGCCATGTCACCGGACCACAACTGTTCGTGATTGGTTTGAAGAACATTCTGGACAATTCCAACGAATGATCTGGCCACCTAGATCGCCCGACATGAATCCCATCGAGCATTTATGGGACATCATCGAGAGGTCTGTTCGTGCCCAAAATCCTGCACCATCAACGCTTTCCCAATTATGGACGTCTATCGAGACAGCATGGCTCAATATTCCTGCAGAAGAGTTCCAACGACTTGTTGAGTCCATGCCACGTCGAGTTGCTGTACTTCGCCGGGAGAAAGGAGGGCCGACACGATATTAAGAGGTATCCCCTGACTTTTGTCACTTCAGTGTATATATATATACATATAAACTGACATAATTTGATAAAAGTATATAAACCAATATTTAAAACAGCCATCTGACATTAACACACACAGGCATATACACAGTCCAGTCACATTAATGTGACCACCCCCTACTTTCGACGTCAACGTGAAATAACCAATCACAAAAGGCAGGTGGCAGCACAGTGCAGTGGATTGTATATACAGGATGTCCTAGAGCATCGGAAAGCATTTCAATCGTTGGCTTAATGCAGAAACCAAGCGATTTACCCGACGTCCAAAAGGGCGTGATTATTGGTTTTCGTGCCAAGGGTGGAAGCACTTCGGAAACGGCTAAATTTGTGAACTGTTCGTGTGCCGCCGTGGAAAAAGTATACCCTGAATGGCAAAATGACCCTATCCAAAATCAGCGTGGCTCCACGGGCTATGGCTGACAGAGGCGAAAGAAGACTACGGTGATGCGTTCGTGCAAATAGACGTGCAACTGTTGAGCAACTTACCGCCCAGATGAACCAAGGGGCTACCAAGAGTGTATCCCCAACAACGGTTCAGCGAACGTTACTGCGCATGAGCCTCCGCAGCAGGCGCCTGGTTAATGCACCTATGCTGACTGCTGTTCATCGGCGACGAAGGCTGGAATTGGAACGCCAGTACCGAAACTGGACGTCCACACAGCAGCGACAGGTGGTTGTTTCCGATGAATCGCATTTTATGCTCCATCGCACACATGGACGTTGGCGCATACGGCGTGAAACGTCTGAAAGCAGACACCCTGCAACAATTGCCGGAAGGATCAAATCTGGAAGAGGGATCATTATGATTTGGGGAAGGTTTCGCTGGCATTCACTGGGTGCACTCATCATTGTGGAAGACACAATGGATCATCATATGTACGCATCTGTCCTTGAGGACCATGCCCACCCGTACATGCAAATTATTTTTCCTCAATGATGACATCTGCCAGCAGGAAAATGCGAGGTGTCATACAGCTCGCAGTGTATGTACGTGGTTCGTAGAACACCAGGAGGAGTTTACCGTACTCTCCTGGCCAGCAAACTCACCGGATTTAAACACAATCGAAAATCTGCGGTACCACATCGATCGGGTTGTTCGCGCCATGGATCCTCAATAGCGTAATCTAGTGCAGCTGGCCAAGGCACTGGAGTCGGCATGGCTCAATATCCCATTGAACACCTTCAGAAACCTAACTGACCTCTTCCTGCACGTCTCGCAGCGGTCCACTCTGCCAAGGGAGGTTATTCTGGTTTTTGACAGGTGGTGATATGAATGTGGCTAGACGGTGTATATATGTGTGACGGAATTCGAACCCGAAACTTGCGGTATCGAGTGCCTGAACGTTAGCCACTAAACCACCAGGTGAACATAAATCATCATAAATACCCAGAAGACAATTATTACAAATAATAAGAATCTTGATTAAGGTTTATGAGGGTTAATAGCATTTCATAACTTTTTAATGTCATACATAATTTAACATTACATAATTTAATATAATGTAATTTAATATAACATAATTTAACGTCAAATAAATAAATTCGAACACGAAACTAAAAATATATCAATTTCAGCATTAGTCGAATAAAAATGATTCCTAGAATTTATTAAAATAAGCAATAGACTATTTTAAATTTTACTGTTGAAATTAAGCATACTATTAAAATTTATTTCATCAATTGTAGATTTTAAATTCGTATTTCACTGAATTTGTCTATAAGGGATTGTATCATTTTATTAAGAATGCTGAGAGTAAACGTCCCTGTGTCACTTTTGTTTTTTGACCTGTCAACCAGCATTAAGGGCTTTTATTCAGAAAATATAAAAGATCTGGTAGGGTCGGGACATCGGAAAGGGGGGAAGGAAAGAACTGAATTTCTAACAATGCCTGAGTAAAAAATAACTTCTTATACAAAAGAGTTCCCGAAGACAGGATGCTTCTTTTTTAGGTATTTATTCTAGGGAACATTCATTTATTTATCATGTTTTGTATATTTCGTTATTTTAAAGGAAAAGGGGTGAGAGGGAAGAGGTCTTTAAAAAAAAGAGAGGACAGCGAAACGGTGATAAGAGGACAGCATGTCTTGAGGGCATGCTTGAACAAACATGGTAACGTCTGGTTTTGGTTGAAAAGGCAGAAAAGATTCCTTGAACTTGCTGTTGTGCTTTTTTGTTGCTGCAGAATATTTTTTTTAACTGAAAACCAAACAAAGATGAGATGAAGTAACATTTCCCATGAATGCCTTTTTATTATTTATTATTGCTTATATTTTTCCATGTTGTCAGTGTGTGGCAATGCAATGTAGGCTTATATATTTATTTCTTTTCTTTTTTTCCAACCCTTCTTTTCAATCCCAAAAAGGTACTGCACGACAAAAGTGCAGTTTGCCGTTAAGAAGTGAAAATGGAACTTTCCCTTAAAAAGTCAGCCCTTTTCTTTACAACTTCTTTTAAGATTTCTACGACAGAAGTGTATGTTGCGTTTTCTTTTTTATAAGCTTTTTTTTTTTGCTACTGTTTCTTTTCCATGGTTTTTAAAAGTGTTTTTTTCTATTTTCTTTTCTTATTCATCTGCTTCTTCTATTATATCGTACAGAATTTTCCTCTCACGTTCTTTGGTTATTTTTCTCCCCATAAAGAATTAAATAGATTGTGATAATTTTTTTTTATTTTTTTATTTTTTATTTGGTTTCAAACCGATGCAGGTGATAATATGACGGTTGATCAAAAATTGATCGATGGTAAAATTTTAAAGTTATTTTTTATTTCTATCCTGTAGTTTTCGAACATAAATTTTTGCAATTTCTTTATCTGCTAATAACTAATGATAATGCTCTACAGAAAAACTTATTTGTAAACATGTAATAATATCTTATTTGATTAAAATTTTATAAGTATATATTTTTAAAATGAATTATTAAGAATTTACAGCAATATATGTTGTTTTTAATTTCTTCAAAATATTTCTTTAAAATTTTAATTTTACATTTCTAATAAGTTCCAAATTTAATATGATTGGCATAATATGAATACAGTTAGTTTTATTACAATATAATTTGTATATGTATAAACTGATATAATTTGATAATAATATATAAACTGATACTATTCCAATATTTGAAACACTCATGTGTTATAAACACACACGTATATATAAATGTTTATGTGTGTGCCGAGATTCGAACCCGAAACTCGCGATAACGAGTGTCAAAACGTCAGCGACTCTTCGCCAGTTTAACATAAATAATCATAAATTCCAAGCAGACAGTTATTACAAATAAGAATAATAATGGATAAAAGGTTTTATATAATTTCATAATTTTAATATTTAACGCTAATAGCTAGAATCGAAAACTAGAACGAAAAAAATGATATCCATTTGAGCATTAGTCGAATATAAATGATTGCTAAAATTTATTAAAATAAGAAATAAGATAATCGGAAAATTTACTGGTGAAATTAAACTTACAATTAAAATATATTTGATCAATTGTAGATTTTAAATTTGTATTACATTGAATTTTTCTATCACGGATTGAGTCCAATTTATTAAGAATGCTAAGAGTAAACGTCCCTACATCACTTTTGTTATTAGACCTGTCAACCAGCATTAAAAGCTTCTATTCTGAAATATATAAAAGGCCTGGTGGGGTCGGAAAATGGGAAGGGGGTTGAAGGAAAGAACTGAAATTCTAACAATACCTGAGTGACAAATAACTTCTTATACAAAAGAGTTCCCGAAGACAGGATGCTTCTTCTTTACGCATTTATTCCAGGGAACATTCATTTATTTATCATGTTTGTTTATTTCGTTATTTTAAAGGAAAAGGGGTGAGAGGGAAGGGGTCTTTAAAAAAATAAAAAGAGGACATCGAAACGGTGATAAGAGGACAGCATGTCTTGAGGACATGCTTTAACAAACACGGTAACGTCTGGTTTTGGTTGAAAAGGCAGAAAAGATTCTTTGAACTTGCTGTTTTTTTTTTTTTTTTTTTTTCATTGTTGTTGCAGAATGCATTTTTTAAATGAAAACCAAACAAAGATGAGATGAAGTAACATTTCCCGTGGATGCCTTTTTATTATTTATTATTGCTTATATTTTTTCCTGTTGTCAGTGTGTGGCAATGCAATGTAGGCTTATATATTTTTTTCTTTTCTTTTTTTCTAACCCTTTTTTTTCAATCCTAAAAAGGTACCGCGCGACAAAAGCGCAGTGCGGCGTTAAGAAGTGAAAATGGAACTTTCTTTTAAAAAGTCAGGCTTTTTCTTTTCAACTTCTTTTAAGATTTCTACGACAGAAGTGTATGTTGCATTTTCTTTTCTTTTCTTTTTTTTTGCTACTCTTTCTTTTCCCATACATGATTCTAAAAGTTTTTTTGTTCTATTTTCTTTTCTTATTCAACTGCTTCTATTTTATCGTATAGAATTTTCCTCTCACGTTCTTTGGCTATTTTTCTCCCCCAAAAGAATTAAACAGATTGTGATAAAACTTTTTTTTTCTGGATTTAATTTTTTGTTTCAAACCGATGCAGGTGATAATATGACGGTTGATCAAAACTTGATCGATGGTAAAACTTTAAAGCTATATTTGTCTTCACGTCTATAGTTTTCCAACACAAACTTATGCATTTTTTGCCTCTTAATAACTAATCATGCGGTTCTAGAGAAAAACGCATTTGAAACACTTAATAAAATTGTTAATAAGATAATTTTAATGTTTTTAATTTGTAATTTTCAAAAGGTAGACTTATATAATTTTAATCGAATTGTGTAAGTCTATCTTTAGAAAATTAATTATTTAGAAATTACAACAACATCTGTTGCATTTAATATCTTAAAAAAATAGTTGCTTAAAATTTTAATGTTACATTTTTAATATGTTCAAATATAATATGATTTACATTATATGAAATATGAATTTATAACAGAATTATATATACACTACTGTGTGATATATGTGTGTGTATTTATACCAGGTGTGTTTTTTAAATATTGGAATAGTTATATGTTCAATTTATTGTCATTTGAAATAAAAAAATATATATACAGTGATATATGCATTCATATGTATACATATGAATGACATTCATTGATAATATAATTTGCCCGTTAGATTTCTTGAAAAGATTTAATGCAGAAATTTAAACGTAATTTATTTTCTTTTTAATCATTTTCCGATTGATTATGAATTTAAATTTTGTGTATATTTCATAGAAATTCCTTTTAAATAATATATATGCTACATAGAAAACGCACTAACCTAAAGCATATATTTCTTAGAATTGTCATTTAAAAGTTCTAAAAATTCATTGATGAAATTTGACACCGTTGCTTAAAAATCATGAAGTTTACTAAAAATTTTGATTTATGGATAAATACGGAAATATTATATTGACAAATTGTCATATTATAGTTTACATTAAAACTTCACAAAATATTTTCCCGAATAGAAAATTCATATAACCTATTAACCCATGGCAATTTGGTATTGTACTGAAGCTCTCGTGACAAAAGATAAAGCTCGATACAGAGAACGAAGACACTTGACGCAAAGAACGAAGACATTTAAAATTCACTTAATTTCCTAAAAAGAGAACATGCGGTAGATATTTTGGTACTGCATATGATAATCCCACATTACCTAAAGGGAGTTTCCTAGTTTTTCACTGTAAAAAATTATTTTCAATAAAATTCTTTTTAAATTGAAAATTCTTTTCAGTCACCAATGATTTTTCCAGAAAACAGTTATCTTATTCACGAATAGTTCATCAATATTTAAGTATGAATATAGATCCATGTCCTTCGTGAACGATTTCAGACATACTTTAGTAGATACTTCATGTGAGATGATTCGGTGATAATATTTCATGATCACGCAGCATACTATTGGATAATACATGGAAATTCTGCATGACCATTGCATACTACATGCTGATTCTTCACTTGTGAGATACTTTGACTAATACTTCATGTGATAAGCTTCGATGATATAACTTCATGCTACGACGTTTGATTATAATACTTCAAGTAAAATACCTCTGTTACAATAATTTCCGTGATAGCTTAATGGGAAATCTTTCAGTAAGAATACTTCCTACTATCTTTCCTGTTATCTGTCCGGTTTCGGTTATCCTTAATATTTCCTGAGAAGCCTTCGGTAATAATACTTCATTTGAGATCCTTCGGTGAGAATACTTTTGTGAGATCTTCGGTGGTAATACTTCACACAAAATTCTTCTATGATAAAACTTCATGAGAGATTATTCGATAATATGAATTCATGTCAGATTCTTCGATTATAATACTTCCTGTAAGGCCTTCAGTGATAATACTTCATGTGAGATCCTTCGGAGATAATACTTCCTTTGCATGACCATATTACATACTAGATGGCCATACTTCATTTGTGTGATATTTAATAGTTTTAGTAAAATTATTTATTTATTTATTTTTCAAATATGACTATGACTTAAAAACAAATCTGACTAAACATTAATTTAAACATATAATTAGGAAACTATTGTTAGAATTATTTTGTGTTATTAATAAGTTAACTTATTGTTATCTTAGAGAACTTTTATAAATATATCAAACATTTTTCCTTACAAAAATATATTAATAAAAATTTATGAATAAATGCTTTCAGAAATCTACTGATAAGGAATTAACAGCATTTCAAAGACGTCTTTCATTAATTTTCTATGCATTGCACACAAAAAAATAAGAAACGTGACGTTTGAAGAGTCCTTGTAAGTTATGCCATTAAAAACATGTAACAAAGAATCCATGTGTAAATGAGGTTTAATCGATGCATTGGTGTTCTGACAAAAATGCTTTTCAACAAACAATGGCTTATCATTTCATCGGGTTTTCTTCCTTGAGAAGACATCGATTCGTTTCGACACCGCGTTTTCAGCAACAATAGATGAATGCTCACCAAAACTGATCAGGAACAATAGATCTTGATACAAGTATATCTATACACAATAATGAACCCAAACAAATCTTGATGAACGTCTGAATACCATGAAAATCAATGGCTTTATTATAAAAGTTGAGTAAAAACAATTATTCAGGGATAACTCAGTTTTTGTTAAATATTTGTAAGTCAGTTTTTATTCTTTGCATGTTATTTATTCATAGTGGAAGGACTATAATATTAATTGATTGAAAAATGTGTTGAACAATTGCAATATTTTTCGTACAACAATACTCAACTGAATTTTAGACTGAATCTTAAGTATCCACCTCTAGATTTACTGGAATTTTACTTAAGTTATTATGTCTCTTACAGTTTAAAATTCTTGATGAAAATATCTTTTAGAATATGTATATGTTTGTCACAACATTATTGAATGGAATGGTAATAATTGAACAATGGTTAATACATCTGTATGATAGAGGATAAAATTTAGAGGCCAATTTCAAATGAATATAAAAGTGTGATTTTGAAAACAACTATAATAAGGCTTTTTGATAATTTAGTGTAAAATAATTAATGAATAAAAAGCAATTCAGCACTTGCCAGAATACTAACACGCATAAAAAAGTCTCAGCATTTGACGTCATTTCCGTTTTGTAAGTACTAGGTTTTGTTTTCACGTGTAAGATATTTACTAGTATTTTTACACCCGATATATTTACATTTTTAAGAAACATATTAGCAAATAATTTCCTTAACGTGTAATACCCTTTATGGATATGTAATGTTTTGTAACATGTCAAAATGATTTTATACATAGCTCGTGCCAAAAATTTATTACTATCAGTACTAGTAAGTAAATATATAAAAACTAGTTTAAACATATGTCCTGCAAATGAATTAAAATCACATTTATGGCTTAAATCAACGAAAAATGTTTACAGCTAGGACAAAATTTCTAGATATCTAAATTTTAATTTTACATATTCGATAAAATTTTAAAGATGACAACAAAAAATGAGTTGCAGAAATCAGAAATGAAATCATTCATCATTTAATGAATGTAATTTATGAAATAGTTGTAGAATACAACAAATTAGATGATAAAGTAACAATAATATATTATAATAAAATTTATAATAATTATATATGCATGTAATTATAATAAAATTGTCTACTAAATTTCAATTTCTGTTGTTATGGAAAACGCTGAGATCTTTATAATAAAATGAATGTAATTTACGTCTCATTTGTAGAAGTAATATGATCATTTCGTAATAGCATATAATATACCATTTCTAATTATTTTATAAGTATTTTTAAGAAACTTAACTGCATCATGCATAACTGCTTAATACTATAAATTACTTGGAAAAGCAAAGATAATTATTCTTGTTGGAACAAACAGTAACGAAAAAACATTTATGAAGCAATTTTAGTTTTCTTTATTCCAGGACATTGCAGTTTTAATATTTAGACATTTCAGAAAGATAATTTAATAAAAAATATTTCAAAACAATGTGCAAGTATATCACGTTATACAGAAGCTTATAATTACTTGGTATTATAAGCTTTTGTATAATGCATACCCTTCCAAATTCTTATTTGCCCTTTTTTTCACCTATAACAGTTTTAACCCTCATAAATATTTTAGCTTGAATCAGCATTTTCCAAAACTCCTTTTAGTTTTGTTGAATCAGCGAATGATAAATTCGCCTATTGATGTTTTGCACGCTACTTCTTTTTTCATATATTCATTTAAGCCAGGTTGTAATGTTATTAATTAATAAATTACTTTAAAAGCATATCTCGTATTACTTCCCTTTGACTATTTTCGTAAAATAATCACTATTTTCGTAATTATAAATCATTAATATTTCTACATACATTATTATACATATAAATAAATTATAAATTTATAATTCAATATTATAAAATATTTTACATTTGCAGAAATTTTGATTGAAATACATATTATTGTTATTCTTAATATTAAAAAAAAAATTAAAAATATTAATTAGAAATAAAGAATTCCATACTTTATTTTATAAAAAAAATATTTTATAACCAAAATGGTTAATTTTTAAATTTCACTCCATTTAAAATACATGGAATTAAGAATTTAAAACTATTTTGATACATTTATTATTTTTTTTCTAATAAGAGTGTTATAAATAATAATATTTAGAAACAATATTAAGTTCTTTATATTTTTAATTGCCTTTTTATTTCTTTTGATGAATAACTTGAAAAATATCAATTGTATTAATTAAATGTGACCATTTGGTTAAAGTAGAAATCTTAAAAATTATTTTTTTAAACTAAATAACTACTATGCGACTTTACTCGTATTAATTATATTGTTTAGATAAATAGCAGTATTATGTTTTGAATATATCACCGTGAAAAATTTAATTAAAGTTTTTTAATATGCGTTGATATGAAAAAGTTAACTTTTGAATAAATTTAAAACGCTTAAATTGACAAAATCAATAGTTTATTTAAATGCAACCATCTATCGAAAAAATGTACAGTTATAAATTTTGAAATATCTCTGCATTTATAATTACTTACATAAATTTTAGCAATGCAGTGACTTCAAATGTATTACTGGTATATTTTTAGGTAACGTAATTATTTTTCTATTACAGTTAACAATTGGATTAGAAGGAAAAAGAAATTCCACAATTGTTTTAAGCTAAAGCAGTCATACAGCAAAAATAATACAAGTTAAATTTATCTAATAGTATCGCTGGCGTTTAGTACTGTCCCGAATAACAAGATCAGTGCTTAGGAGATCATTAAAATGAATAAAATATGTCTTGAAACTGAACGCTCATAAAATATTTCTAGTAACTAACGTTGTATTTGAATATATTTTCAAAAAATCGATCAATGTCACTAGTACAGATCGTGATTCCCATTTCTAACGATAGTTTATGTATCGTAATTACCATCGTAGAATATCTGCATTTGTTTTACAAATCTTTATGAATGTATTTTTGAAGCATATATTGGGTTGCAAAAAATATTCTCCTGAATATTTTATTTTTAGATTTATAACAAAAAGCAAGTTCTCTTTTCTTTTTTCCTTTAAACTATCATTGAAAAAAACTTGGTATTCCTTTTGAAAAAAAAGACACCAATGGTTCGAACATTAAGAATATTTGAAAAAGGAAATGAAATTTATCGGTTAAATTTTTCTATATAAAAGGAAATAATTTTTTTCTGTAGAGTTTGCTGAACATGATATAATAATTTTATATCATGTATAATAAAATAATATAAATAATATTATGTCCCTATTACAATCCCTTTTTTATTTCTTTTTTTTAAATAATTTGCTTTGAATGCTAATTAAATTAATCTTTAAACAAAAATAAATTATTGTCGTGATTCGTAAATTAAATTATGATATTTATTGTCTATGTTGTTGACAATGGCCAGTTTGCTAGACACTAAAACATTAGAAAATATATTAAAATTATCGAAATATAATTTTAATATATTAATTTATTGTCAAGTCCTTTTTTGTAAACAGGCTTTAAATTTTTCAAATTGTCCAAAATTCCTAGGAACCTTTTTGATACATATGGTAGCATATTTCCTTATTATAATCATTGTATTAAGTTCTTATTTACCATTTGAATCTTATTAAATATGAATGACTACAAGATAAAAAAAACACATAAATAAATATATATTATTCTCCTAAAGATATTTTGTTAGATTTAAAACAAAAAGGAAATTATCTTTTCTTTTTTCCTTAAACTATCATTTAAAAAAGTTTGATATTCGTATTGAAAAAGGACACAAATGGTTCGAACATAAAGAATACTTAAAAAAAAAATGAAACTTATAGGTTAAATTTTTCTACATAAAATGCAATGAATATTTCTGTAGAAATTTGCTGAACATAATATGATTAATTTTTATTCATTTTTCATAACTTTTTTTAAATGTTCTGCTTTGAAAAATCATTAAATTAATCTTTAAACAAAAATAAATTCTTGTAATGATTCATAAATGAATTTAAATAATTTATTGTCTATGTTGTTGATAGCAGTCAGTTTTCTGTACACTAGGACAGTTTGATGAAACTATATTAAAATTATTGAATTAATGTTTATGGACAATGTCGTTTAATTTAATGTTAATGTCGATTAATGTAACGAACAGTTGGAAGAAACTATATTAAAATTATTGAATTAATGTCTAATCCTTCTATGTAAACATGCGTTAAAATTGTCAAATTTTCCCCAAAGTTCCTAGGAATATTTTTGATATATATGACCGAATATTTTATTATTATAATCATTATACTAATTTCTGTATTTACCACTTCGATGTCATTAAATACAAATGACTGAGAATTACAAGATAAAACAAAAACACGTGCAAACTTATATCTATTCGATGCTTTGAATAATAATTAAATTAATCTTTAAACAAAAATAAATTCTTGTCATGAGCCATAAATTAAATTATGTTATTTACTGTTTATGCTGTTGACAGTAGACAATTTGTTTGACACTATTACAATGAAAAATATATTAAAATTATTAAATTAATGTCTAGTCTTTCCATATAAACATGCCTTAGAGTTTTTAATTTATCGAGAATTCCTAGGAACATTTTGGATACATATGACAGAATATTTCATTATTACAATCATTATACTAAATTCTGTGTTTACCACTTGGATTTCATTAAATACAAATGATCGGGAATTACTAGATAAGCCAAACACATGAACAAACTTATATCTACTCGATGCACTTTTGCCTTTACATAAAGCATATAATAGCTGCCGAAACTACTTAGATTGAATCCTCCTAAGCCAGCCATAAAACATCTTCGGAACAAAGAGATTCATATTGGTAGGTAATTCGAACCAACCCAGAAAACGAGCCTGTTATCCTTCCAGGAATTCCTTTTCAACAGCGTCATTCAATATCTTACAACAACCAAGAATGCATTTACTTTTTTGCCGAAGAAAAGAAAGGCGATAACATAATGCAACTATATACAAGAATGCCCTTCTTGAAAAGACGGAATCTATGGCGTAATACAAGTTGCAATTTTCTCTGCCTTTTTTCTTATACTTTCGATTATATAAACTTATGACTCGAACGCATCAGAAAGTATGAAATCGAAAACATGTTGCTATAGGCTTTTTTTTCATTCTTATTTTTATTTTCAAGAGAGTTCCATAAAGTACATTCCCTCTCAAAGTTGCATCCCCCCTCTAGTTTTAGCATTTTTTTTTTTCTTCCATACTTTCCATATAAATATATCTGTTGACTTTTACGTCATGGAGTTCTTCTCTGTTAAAGAGATAAACGCAGATAAGTCGTCCCCGTAGACTCTTCTTTTCTGTGTCCGCAGGGAAAGTTATCGATTTCGCACTTTTTCATATCTTTCTGGGTTGGTTTTTATCTCTTATTATATAGATTTTGTTATTTATTTTGCTGGCACGCTGTTCTTTTTTTTTTTTTTTTTTTTTTTTTGGAAGGGATTTTTGCTTGCCCCTTTAAATGCAACAACTGATAAAATCCAGTTAGGACAAACTTTTGTTGCTGCTTTTTTTTTTTTTTTTTTTTTTATTCTGTTTTGTGTTTTAGGGTTCGAGTTGTTCTATGTTTGCGTGTCGGTTTTGTGAAATATAAAATAGTAGGAAAATGGAAAGAAGTATTTGTTTCTTTATTTCGTCCTTAAAAGTACTTTTTATTTAGAGGAATATATTATTTATAGATTTTAATGCTACTCAGTTTTTGTATTACATGTATTATGAATGTATAATACATTTTAATAAAAAAATTTTGCTGCGTACTGATCTCTATCCTATGTCAGTCAAATAAATTACAAAAAGCCATACAACCTTGCTTATGAAACTACTATAAAATTTAATTATTTATGCTTTTCAGACATTTACATGTACTTATATTTAAGTAAACGAAATGGGACATTAAATGAAATTAAAATAAATTCTATTTCATTAAATATAGCAATATATAAAAGTAAACGATGTGTATAATTGAAATAATTCCCATGCAGCATCTATTTTAATTATAATTATCACGGTTTAGACTTTTGTTAAATTAATGAAATTATAAAATAGTTTTATAACTTTTATTTTAATTAGGTATTGTTTTTATTATAAAGTCACCTATTTTTTTTAATCAAAAATAATATGTCCAATAGAACACTTGTCATTAATAAAAAAAAAACAGAAGATAATGACTAAGTAGAGCATTTAGAAGATCATTTTCTAATAATGTCTTTAATTATGTCCAATAATGTAATAATTTTAATTATGTGCAATTATGTAATAATATTTATTCATGTCCAATAATGTAATAATGTTTAATTATATGCAATTATGTAATAATATTTAATTATGTCCAATAATGTAATAATGTTTAATTATTTCCAATGATTTTATTTACGTAATTAGTAAGTACTTTAAATTAGTTTTTAATTATCATTGTAATGAAATTAATCCATTGAAATTTTGTCTCGAATCCAATAATTGATTTTTTTTAACGAAAAGAAGAGATGTTGTTTTTTATAACGATTGAAATTATTTACGTCTCAATAATTATAAGCAGGCTTGAACTAAATTATATATTCACACTATCCTGAAGATGTGCAAATTTTCAAAAATATGTTTGTCAAAAATTAGAAAAAAAAGAAAAACTCGAAGTTGAATAAAGAATAATACTTGCAATTATGTCATTGAAATCTGATGATCTTCGTTAGTTACCAGATTGAATCGAAGATTTCTATTAACTGTCATCCATTGTAAAATAAGCCTTGGCTTCCAAAAATTAATTAAAAAATATCAAAAGTGTGTTTAAAATAACTATTTGTGTTTAAGAAATGAACTTTTCAAAATGTCGAAAACATCTGTTCCTTTTGAAATTCAAAAAAAGTTATTGCAACCGAACAGCAGTAATTAATTATAAGTTTCGAATGAAAACAAGCCACATTGATTAATGTGATTTCTTAAAATTTTCTATCAACATAATGATTTTGAAGCATCAAAGATTTTAGAATAAAAAGTGACATGTAATTAGTGATTTAACTTGATCAAATACATAAAAGGCTCAGATGTCAAAGCATGTGGGTGGAATGTTTTGCTGCTTGACAAATGTTTTAAATAAACAGGTTGAGACAGGTAATTATTTTTTACTGTTTTGCAGTTTTAATTTAGAAATTGTAATGACTGCAATAAAATAAAATCCTTTATTAGAAAGTTATAGATGCTTCTGAAAAATAAATTTTTCTTAAATATTTTTAATATTTTTATTAAAGTAGCCATGGATATTTATGAGATTAACAAACAAATTATGAGTCAGTAGAGATAATTTGCTGTCCAAACTGTCAATGTGAATATTTTTGTTTATTGCGTTTTTTAAAGTAGTAGATCATTATATTTTATTTATATTAATTTACCGCTAAAATTAGTCGAAATCGAAAATTTGAATTATCGTTTGAACGTGATTACTTTTCCAGTTTAGAACATTTAACATTTCTTTTTTGTCAATAAACAGTGTTCTACAACAATCTTCACAATATGTAAAATATCAGCTAGTTAAATAATTGTTTGGAATTTTTGGTTGTAGTCTAGGTAAAAAAATTATTTTTTCTAGTCAAGATATTATCTAGATTTTTACAATCAGTTATCATCAAATTATTTAAAGCAAAAAAGTATGTATAGCATTTACACTGCTTATAAAATCCATGTAAACTAAATTAAACAATTGATATGTAATGTGTTTTCTTGGTGAGAGTTTATTTGCAATAGTTGCCTTCAGGACGTCAGGTAACTCACGAATTTTCATTTTCCGATTGCCCATCACCATTTCATTTTTTTTGATATTTTCTAGAGTAACAGCATCATTTGAAATACCAGAGTAATCAGCATCATTTTTGTGTATACGACTACGTTTTAAAGCAGCATTCCCAATAAAATGGTGCGTTTTGGACAGGACAGAGTGTGTAAAAATCTTTTAAGCCATTTCTGAGATTGAGCATTATTTTTTCCCAATTTCAATGTTCAACAGATAGAAGTGTGCAGATGAAACGATAACACTCGAAATATTTCAAAATTTAATATGTATATTTCCAAACTTATTATGTAAAAAGAAACGAAGCTTAGTGACTCAACCAAAATTTTTAAATTGTACCTTACAGCGAAAAGACTACAACAACTATTAACAACTTTTTTCTAATGTATCATTTAGTATTTAATTTCCTTATTTATTGCCTTAAAACTATTTCGAATTGGATATATCACTATCCTGCGCAGTCAAATCACATTGCATTATATCATTTAAAACTTTATATCACATACATATACATAACTATATTAATTCAAAATTATTAAAAATGTGTTAATTTCCGATTTTTCAAGTCTAGAAATGATTACCTTCTTATTTATATACACTGCCTAACTATTCGTATGAGATTTATTAATTTATATTTTTCACTTAATGAGATGCATTTTGGTTCATTAATTTTTAACAACTATTAACAAATTTTTACTAATGTATCATTTAATATTTAATATCTTTACTTTTTGTCTTAAAATAATTTCTAATTAGATATATCACAACAATGTGCAGTCAAATCACATTATAGTTATATAATTGTGTACTGACCCTATAGCATTAGACGTAAAGATATAGCTTGAGAAATAGATACTGCTACTTTGCATAGAATACTATTCGAAAACAATAGCTTCCATGATATATTTCGTCTAATAAAATACCACAGAACAAGCCACACAGACAAAAGGCGAACAAAATGACTCTGAACAACAATAGACATTGACTGAGTACCCCATTGATATAAATATCCTAATTTATTCACTGCAACCATTGAGGCTCTTCCACATGAATATTGCATCTTGTACTGGCTACGCCATCGTAGACATTGGTCCGATCAAGAGAGTAGAGGATGAGAGATAATTATTCGAGCTACATTGGGCCCAATTAACATCAAACTATCCTGCCAGAACTGTAGCACCATGACAAAAGGGGGTCATCCTCGGGCTTACGTGACTCCGCTATCATAATATAAATCCATTGTATATCCACGGATGCAGAATCGAGAACCTCGCTTTTGTAAGGGGCCTGATGTCCTCTTTCGAGTTCATATTAGGCAGATATTAGTTCTCTGGAGGAAATATGCATTGTTACAGTAGCGTTTGATGAGAAGATGGGTTTATAAATAGATAAGTCTAAGTTAAGTGTTTACTTATATGGATAGGTTATTGTCTTAAATTAATGTAATATAATAAAGTGACATAATTACATTTTAATTAAAACGCATTGCTATTGTTTTTTTAATAAAAACGTTAAACTGCAAATTTACGAAATAAAATCTAGTATTTTTCCATAAAAGAAATTGGTTTGTATAAAATTATACATTTAATTATTTGACTCTGCTATTGGTATTATTTTGCGATGTTGATTAAATTTTAAATGTATATATATATTGTGAAAAAAGTGAATTATATTCATTATTATTCTTGTTATCAACATTATTTACCATTATTTTTATTTTTATAGGTATATGTATAAATAAAATCTGACATTTTCTTAAAAACTAAAATAAACCCATATAAACTAATTATGAAAATAGCATATTATTATGGTACAATATTTTATTAATATTTTGAACTAAATAAATATTTTCAGTGATTTATACATTTGTAAATAGATATTTCGCTTTTGTTATTATTATTTATTCTATAAATTATTTTCGATCAAGTCGTAAAAGAATAAAAAACTAACTTTTATTAAATAAACTTTTCAAAATGAATAGTTTTTATTAATTACGTTATACGTAAAATGCCCTGAATATCAAAGTAATAAAGATTCATTTACATAAAATAAAATATTTTTCATAACAACAATTTACGTTGAATGTGGAAAGATATGCTTTCATAACTTAACTACAAATTAATTTACTTAACTTGCTGCAAATTAAACACTATAACAATTTTTTGCTATCTGATGTTATTTTATACAAGAATATTATGAAAATAACACTAGGAGGTATCCTTATGATTCAATTATGGGATGGGATGGCCTTATCAAAGATGGGCTTCATTCAAGGATGTGCCATGTGCTTCAATTATGTATAACACGAACAACCCAACAAAGGGTGATGAAAGGAAAGAATTGCATTTGGTAATGACTTTTAGGGATAAGTGCTCAGTAAGTGAATGTTTTTTGTTAGAAAAGGCTCAATCGATGCCAATCGCTTATGCGTATTGTGACAAAAACAAACCTATACCTTCGGTTTTGAAAGAAGGAACTGCAAAAGACAGCTCCAACATGTTTCAAGAATGAATCCTCCCGAACACTTTGCCATGGAATTACGAATTAGGTTAGATTATCATGTCGTTTTTCTTTCAAAGTAAAATTTCCTTAAAAAATAAATAGATGCTTTTCGAAAAATTTTTATTTTATTTCGGCAGTAAAACGAAGAAGACATACTTTAAGAAAAAAAGGGATCAATGAATGACTTAATATTTCTGTTTTTTTAAATTAGAACGTTTTATTCTAATTATTTTGTGTATTGTTGTTGTTGTTGTTTCTAATCCCACTTGGTCTATATCTAGACCAAGTCCATGAACTAGACTAAATATTTTGTAAAATTTAATATAACACAATAAAGATTATTACAATTAAGTATAAATTTATAAAAGCAAAAAAAAAGAAGAAATTGGGAGCGTAGTTCTAAAAGAAGAGTTATTTTACACCAATTTCCAAAATTACAGGTAACTGCAGACCAAACTGTAAATTTTTCATGAAGACATATTAAAGTCTGACTCTATGCGTGATAAATCCAATTGTTCTGTTTCTTTTATTACACACATTCCAAAACTGATTCCATGATTCATGCACATGTTTATACTGTGTATGTTGTCTGCATGCATCCTTAATCACTAGCAAATGCACATCCTAAAACACTTGTAATTTAAGCGAATACAGCAAATTTACCAAAATTCGAGACCAGTATTGACGATAATTTACTCCTAATGTCTTATGTCACGTACTTATGTTATCTATACAAACATATGGTTGCTTTAGAGGGGCGTGGTTTTTTCCCCATTCTGAAGTAAAAAACTATTTTTAACTTTATCTGAAAAAACCAATCATTTTCAACATTTTTTTTTTTAATGTTTGAAACAGGTTCTATAATTTCAACATATTTTCTTAGAGATCCTTATTAATTTATCTCTAAGAAAAATGATATCAAGCATATAAACAATAATATATCAAGCATATGATTGTAGACTGAAAATTAAGAATTTACTTTTCTTCTACAAACGACTATGTATTTTCAAAATACCTTATTTAGAAATAAATTATAAAATAGAATAATTTAGAAGCAAAATATTTGTCACTTTTTAAATAATGATATTTTCTTTTTTAAACTGATTACTTCAGAAATTACTTTAAATTGTAATGTGTTCAATCTGGATTAAAGTTATTGTATTATATATAAATTAAGATGATTTAGCATTCTATACTTCATATAACTTTAACTACTTAATGAAGTAATTAATTAATATATATATATATATATGTTTGTCTACTTTTTATGCTGTATAAGAAAAGAAAAGCAACTGAAATATTAATCTTTTTCATAAATCTCAAAACTAAAAACTAAAATATTTGAATATTGATTCATAGATTAACTATTGTTTTTTTATTATGATTGATAGTAAACAATATGTTTTTTTTTTTTCATTAATTGATAGTAAACTATTTCATTTATTTATTTTTTTTAGATTGATTGTTAGTAAAATATATTATTTTTTTTCATTTAATTTACCATTAATATTTTTATTAGATACACGCTTTTATTGTTTTATTTATTATTTATTTAATGACTTAAATGACATTATTTTATAATTTTTAATAAAACGTTTCTATATTTAACGGAAATTATCTAAAATAACTAGGAAAAAAAGTCATAAATTATTATATGACGAAATATACCAAGTTTAATTAAATTTCATAAAATGTAGAATTACTATAATTACACATGTTACTAATTTTTTTTTTATTACCATATTTTTGAATAACAGACACTTGATCCTGTGTAATTAATCCCTGATAGCCAAAATTAGAACAGCACTGATACTATTTAGAGATACTCAAATTGCATCATGGTACCGTCTTTATTAAATTTAGAAAATATAATTTTTTCTTCAAAGGAAATCAGGCTCATATTTATGACACCTGCGGAATCAATCTGATGTTGATTATGCATTTTGATTATTAAGAAAATAATTTTATTTATTTAATTATCATTCAACTTATATTCATTGCTTACCTTCTACTATGAGTTCTGCTTCAACTTTGTCTTGTCCAACACTGTTGCTGACTTCACAAATGTACGTTCCGCCATCAGCAGAAACGACCTTGTGGAAGACCAGCACTCCACCCTCCTGACGAACCGAAGAACCCAGTTCCGGAAGGGATCTCAGTTCTCCAGCGACTTTGTGCCATCGATAGGTTGGTACAGGGTGACCCTGTGCTAGGCAAGACAGGGTTGCTTTTTGTCCAACTGGAACAGAAACTCTGCTGGAGCGTCGCATTATTCTAGGAGGTTGGTTGTGGTGGGGCTCTGGAATTAGGAAAAAATTGATAATAGATTATTTATCAACTATTAAAATAATTTAAACATGAGTCTTGAGAATATTCAAAAGTATTAATAGAAATAGATGTAAGTATCAAATAGTAAGTTGTAAATAAGTAAGTATCAAATAGTGAGTAGTAAATAAGTAAGTAAATAGTAAGTAGTAAATAAGTAAGTAAATAGTAAGTAGTAAATAAGTAAGTAAATAGTAAGTAGTAAATAAAGTATCTACCCGAAACTTAAAAAAAAAATTTCGAATGTTTGCTTACTCTAAACACATCATTTATATAAAATTAAAATATGCAATGGATTATTCAATAGTAATGTTTATGTTATATGTTATTAATGATTATGAAATATATTATCGATGAAGACGTTTATGTTAAATGTTGTCAATTAAACTAACTATATAGTATATTATCGATGATATTGTAAGTGATGAATATAATGACATTTTGTTATTGATGATAATGCCACTTTTACTTATGTACGTACATACAGCAAATATTCACTATTTCCATTTTTTATTCTTCCTAAATGAAGAATTAGCAAACCATTTCATTTGTTTTCCATATGTAATGGATTTTCAATTTAAAAAAAGTGTGGTATATCAATACATAATCAAACTCATTAAGCAAAATCCTATGAGGGACATAAATATAATAAACTCTAACATTAATCCTTTTTTTAAATATATTTCCCTGTACAAAGTAATTTAATCACAGAAGCATTTATGTGATAGCAATCCACGAAAATCAAGTCTGGAATGTTTTTACTCATTTTAAAAATTGATGTATTTTATAATTCCATATACTATTTCATAATTTAAGCAAATCTTACCCCTTGAAGTTGGGATAATTCATTTATCAAACATCTGTAAAGATTATAAGTAAATTTCCAATAATAAATGCATTTCAAATTTCCAAGCACTTCAACAAAACCAATATTTAATCAAACCAACTATACAGCATATTTATGTCTTGAAATAAAAGACACAGATATTAACATCAGGTAATAGAATACAGAAATCTATTTTCATGTGTTGAAACTTTTTATTATTTATACAAAGTTTTAAACTAACAAAAATTTTAACTGAAATTTAACATGGTAAAAAGAAACAAAAAAGCGTTTCATTATTGAAGGAATCAATAAGATTACGCTCCATCACCAACATATCAATATTATCTTCATTCCACATGGCAGTTAAATTAGGGGATTCACAAAGAAAAGAAAATTTGTCTTTTGGTATGAAATAACTGCAGACTGCATGACCTTTAATGACGACTATCAGAAGCCATAAGTAAAGAGAGAAATCCTTTTATATCTTTCTACTTTAATAGGATTTTATTGGAAATATAGATTAACAATAAAGCATGAACGTTGCATTCCTTCCCAGATCGTTCTATAAAAGCAAATTTATGAAAGTTATTATTTTTCTTTTATGGTACTTGTGTAGAATTGAAGAAGATTTGAAAAAATGTTTTAATGAAAATTCCAAAGTTTAGTCGCTCGGCTCCAAATTCAATTTTGAAAAAGGCAAGCTAATTATCTCAGGCTTGGTAAAATAGATGATACATTCACTTTACTTTTGTTAACTTTTCATAGAGAAAATCGATTCTTTTATTCGTTCTTGGATGTATGCTTAAAGATAACATATTTCTATTTATATACCAATACTCCCTTTGAAATGGTTTAGATTAGTTTTAAAAACTATATAACGACACGGTATTAACGTTTGAAAAATGTCATGACAATAAATATGAAATGTTCATTTATTTCGTTGTTAAAAAGATGAGCTTGAATATATAAAGTGCCTATATCATAAATTGATAATAACACTGAAAGCAATATTTATTTATTTTATGTTAACAATTTTTTTAAAATAAATATGACTAAAACGCAAAACAATAAATTAAAAACATATGCATATGGCTTAAAATAACTTTTGGAGGAAATTTGGTGGCCAAATGATGCAAATAAAGTAAATTATTTAACATTAGATTTTCAATATCCTTCAGTGTTATATAAAGATACTTACTAGTTCCTTCAGTGTTATAAAAGGCTTTATATACTTATCAAAGTATACAAAGTATCAAAGTGTTCAAAAGGTATACAGAAGTGAAAACAAATATGTACTAAATGTATTCGTTTATGACAGGAATGAATACTGTAGAAAAAAAAATTTGGAAAGTTCTGCTATTAGCGTCTTAAAAAAGTGATGTTATGAAGTAATCAGAGGTCATACTTATTTTTTTCGAAAGTGCGATTCCTACGAAACTAATTATAGAGATCTTAATTTATTATCAACTAATTTATGTATCAACATGCTTCTGTGCTTCATTAGTTAATACCTAAATTAGCGACGATTACATGGGGAAATGATTTCGCGTTGCAAAAAGGAAATTTCCATCAACATAATTTTTGTTAAAATTATTCTCCCATCATTTCTTTTCAAAAATTATTCTAAGCCTATAAATTATTTTGATTATGCTTCATAACCACGTGTTTAATAACGAAATTTAGTGAATTTAAAGTAGACGGGTAATGCCGGTGTGAAATTTAACTTAGCATTGGAAATCAGCTATAATTAGGAAACTGAAACGTTCTATTGAAAAATGATCAACATTTTTTTGCAATGAATTATTTCCACACAAATAAGATAATTTAGATTTTTTTTAGCATAGCAATAATTTAAAAAAAAAGATTGCTCGAACAGAATTTTTTTCCATGTTAATTTTTTTTTTTTTATTCTCTATTTTTCACAGAAATATTAGTAATTGAAAATATATTGGAAAAATTGTTAATGAATTAATTTTTTTAATGTATTATAATTTATTGCAATTATATGTATTACTGTACGAAATAGATTAAAAATCTTTTAAGAGGTTTTATTTCAGCAGGATAATTACGAAATACTTTTAAATGTGAAGAATAATAATATTTTAAATGTCAAGATGTTTTAAAATAATTTAATAACCTTCTTTACTAATTTGCTTTCAAAACAACGAAGTAAATACTCAATAATTTTAAATGTTAAAGAAATATAATTAACAGGAAATTTTAATTGTCTATGAAATCATTAAATTAAAAATTTAAAAAAAGTTTAAATTAAATTAAAAATTTAATTGTGTAATAAAAGTAATGTTATTTATGATTAATTTTGTTATCAGAAATAAATATGCTACTAATAATTTAATTTAATTACGACAATTTATTATTTTTATGTAAAATAATTTTTATAATATTACTTCAGATTTCAATCAAATTTTTTTAGTTTTAGTTCAATCATTTTTATTTTTATGCATATGTTTTTTAAATAAAATATTTATAATTAATGAATCAATTTGCAATTATATATATCTATGATTTATATTATTAAATTTCAATTAATTTATTAATAAAATATTCATAGACTAAAACAATAATCATAATTGAATAAAATATTCATCTGTATATTAGAAACTTATATCTCTGCTGAATAGCATATTTTACACTTGTCACCAAAATCAGTGAAAATTTAAGAAATTGTTATTGATATTTCATAGGAATATTATATTACTTTTAAGATTTATTTATATAAATTATATAAATTCATATAAATATATCTTTTTCACACTTTTTTTTTATATATATTTTTTTAAAATTATCTTTGAAGTTTATTTCCAGCCTACAATGCACAAGTGAAGAAAATTTTAAATTAACAATTTTTAAATTATTGTGAGGTGTTACTTTTTATAAAATAAATCAAAGGTCGATATTTTTTAAACAAAATAACATTTTAATATATTGCATTTACTTTATCGTAGAAATATTCATGAAATATTAGGGTATTATACTATAGCATTTTAAATGTAACGTAGTACAATCTCAATATTGCGTACCATAAATAACTTTCAGACTATCTTTTAAAATCTTCTGAACCCTTATTCAATTATTACTTTACAATGTGTAAGAATTTCGTATTTTGGAATAAGTATAGCTGATTTAAATGCTTGTCAAGTAAGAATGATGCGCTGTTTGGTCTTCCAAACAGTTTGTCTCTATTTTACAGACTTTCCTGTCGCAACTAAAGAGGTAGAACTTCATGAGAATCAAAGTCTGATTAATGGGGTAGCTACTCTACCCCACTATCATATCCGATCATCTGTTAGGCAAATTCGAGATCTAGATACGCACGGATTTCCGCTTTATATGGAGGAACCCCATTATGCTGGAACCACACAAGATCTTCACCCCCGAGAAGCAACTGCAAAATTCTCATATTTCTCCAATATTGGAAGAAATTTTTAAATAAAATAAAAAACATGAGATCAGTAACCGAATTAATAGTCTAAGAATTTTCAACAATTTTAACATTTTTCATTTTCAGTATATAGATTCAAAATAATTTGATGATGGTCAGAACTTTCTAATTAGCATTTTTTATCTTTTTTTATTTTCAAACTTCCATTTTTCTCCACTTCCACTTTCCATTTTTCCATTTTAATTTCAAATTCAAATTGATTTAATTAGCTTATAACTGACCCTTTATTGAGGATGGAAAAATACCCAAGCTTGGAAATAATTATCTCAGTCAGTTTTTGTCTCATAGAGCTGAGTATTTTTTGCATTAAGTTTGTTAGGATGAATGCAAATTTTTTATTAAATATAATTTTAGTAAATTTTGTTAGATAAGTTTTTCATTTCTCCAGTATTATTTTTTAATACAAAAGTACCAAATTATGAATATTTATCTCATTTAAAATATATTTTTTGTAATAGGAAAAATATGTGTACGACCACCGCTTGCGAAAATTTAGATCGGGAATAGACTTTGGTTTCACCCTATATATTTCGGTTTTCAACTACACCATAAAAGGTAACACACCACATACTATACCTACACCAATTTTCTGATTTAATTTAACACCTGAAAACATTAATGAAATTAAAAAGTTTCCTGAAAACAAATTCGAATACTTCAGTCATCCAACCTATGTATCAACCCATTATGTCGTACATCTACTAATACCACTTTAATTAGAATGTATTTGAAGTTTATACTCTCTTAAACGATATACATTAAGTAGTGTAAATCTATAAAAAAAATACTTAACGTGCATTTAGCCTTTTTCGATATTAACTCCAGCGTAGCTATTCAATTCTAATTATAACTATATACAAGTAGAATTATTTTGTATTTTAAGAGTTTTAGAAACTGTACTAAATTAAGATAAATAAAAAGCAATTACCTGTCACAATAATCTTCGAATAATTGGTGCTCACTTTTTTCTCTCTCGTTACAGAATTTTCCGTATGGCATCGAAAACTATATGAACTATCATGTTCTGTAGTATCCCTAATATATAAATCTCCATTCTGAAGAATTCCATATTTACCTATAACAAATAAATTAAACTAAATTAAATTAAATTTTGTATACAGTTTAAAACTTTGTATTTTATGTTTAAAGTTAAATACCATTTGGCATACATCAAATGTTAAGTAAAAAAAAAAAAAAAAAACATTTTTTTTTTATCATTTGCTTTACAAAAAATTTTAATGAGGCAAATTAAATGTCATTAACATTTATTATTCCAATGGAAAGCATATACAATTTGTTACATTTAAATATAAGTAGACAAAATACGAGTACATCATTATATTTATTTAATGTAATTAAAAACTTAAATTAACAATAATTTTTAATAAAATCATTAAATAATAACTTAGTGCACTATTATTTTTCAATACGTTTTGATATATGATATTGTAAATATTCATTAGTAATCCTTATAAAAGAAATTATAAGTAAACATACATTTTTGAAATATATTAAAAATTTGAAAAGTGCTCTATTTGATTGACATCAGTATTTATTTAGGAAAATAATTTAAAATAAAAAAATCTGTTAAATCTGCTTTTTAATTTTTTGAAATTATTATGAATGATTAAAAAGTTTTAATCATATTATAAATTTAACATTTATTTTAAGAGACATAAAGATAATGAGTTTTGAAATAATGATATTATAAAATAGTATACATTTGATTTAAAAAGGAAAATTTGAATAGCTGTAATATTTTTCTATATAAATATAACAATTTTTATTAAAAGAAGAAAAATTTCAATTTGATCTTTGAAATGACAAAATAATTATAATATTAAGAATAATAACAAATAATTTTAATGATGTCTAACAATAAATAATTTTATTTATGTAGAACAATAAAAATTTTAATCATAATATTAAATATAAAAAATAATTAAGTTTAATTATAGTGTTTAGTATAATAATAAATAATTTTAATAAAGAACAACAATTCAAAGGATATTAATATACCAAAAAGCAAATCATTTTAAGTAAAAAAAAACAAAGTGTACATTTCGAGTATTTTAATTAAGATTAACCCATTTCTTAATTTTACATTTAAATCAACTATAGTTAATTATCTTCCTGTGATACCATCTAATTTTCTAATGTAACAATATATTTTCTTTTGTTTTTAAATAAATAATCAATCAATAACTATATTTTAAAATATTAAAGTTCTTTTAAACAATTAACTTTATAACAAGTTTTAATTTTTTTACACGAATAGCTTTTGAAACTAACATTTTTTTTTTGGTGGTCAGTTAAATTAAAATATGAAAAGAAACATTATTTTGATTCCTCAATTTAAACTTAAATATTTTCTAGTATTCTTGCCATTTGAAGTATTTAAATCGCCAAGAATTTACGGCAGCTTCTCAACTGAAAAAAATGTCGGGCTTTGCATTGCTGAAGTTCATCTTTATGTTGAGTATCATTTTCTTGTTATTTAATCAGGTTATTTCATATTAATTAAATATTTATTAAATTATTGATTTAATCTACATGATCAAAGGAATAAATGCAATATTTATACAGAAATTGAAGAATTAATTTAATATTTAATCATATTTCCAAAGGCATTTTTAACTATGGCGAAATATATAATATAATTAAAAATATTTTTGAAAATAATTTGACAATACAGGCCTGAGGAAAAAAAAAAAAGCAATAAATTAATTTTATGGCATGAAATGGCAGCTAAATATACATTCAAGAAATCAAAATTTCAGAGCTAATAAATAAAATAATTTGCATTCCTTTAGATCTTAAGCTTCAAGTTTTTTGTAACGTATATGCACACATAATTCAATTTCAATTTTTGTGGAGAAAACTGCTATGTCATATCTCAGGTTAATCAAAAATGAATTTGGTATACATATTTTTTTTCTTTTGCTTGAATGATAAAAGGTAATAGGCATAAAAACTTCTTAATCGAGTCTGGACCGGTTTTATTCCAAATAATTTATTCAACATAAGGCATACTTCAAATGCTTTATTGCTTTTCATCTAGGAGACGATATTACCTAACTTCAAGAAGGACTTTTTCATCATAAAGTTGAATAATAAATGCAATAATTAATTCCAGACAAATATGCAGTGTCATTAAAATTTCATAAATCAAAGGTTCTTCTTGCTCAAAGTAAAAAAAGAAATGGAGAAGAGATGGGAAAAGAGTTTTAAATTGAAGAGAAAGAAGCCCAAAAGTTGGACGGAATACTTTACCACTAATGATTCCAGGAGTAATGAGAAAGCCATCTATTCTTTCCCAAGATGTCACTTTCACGTAATCACTCACGAAGCTTGGGATGGGACATCGCAGGAGAGCCATGTTTCCTCGTAGGACAAACTCATCTGACAAGCGTATTTCGTACTTCTGATTCACAACTGGAAAGAAATAATTACACGTTCAGTTAGTAAACCGATGCACAAATAGCGTTTGGTTTTGAAATGATGGAAAACTAATTATTGCATTAGCTAAACAGAAGCTAAAAGATCATTTATCTTTCACACTTGTATTTAAAATTATTGATTTTGTTGATACAATTATTTGTTGTGATTTTTAAATATCAATATTTTGTTTCACTTACACTTGTATTTAAATGTATTTATTTTGTTATATAATTTTTTATATAATAAATAATGTTTAAAAAACAATTTTTTCTTATGGGCATCGTATTAGTCAGAGAAGCCATGATCGAAACCTAGCATACAAGGCCGAACAGCCCATTCATTGAATAAGGTCGAGAATTTTGAAAAGTACGATGTTTTCCTTGTGGATTCAAGGCGGAATAAAGCACGGAAACCCTTCAGATAGCATATCTAGAGGAGGTATTAATTGAAATTTGTGAGGGAAAATTGTAAGTATAGTATAGCAGACATCATGGTATCTAGGTAACATTGAATTTGTTACATATCTACAGTTCCAGTAATGAACTACTTAATCAAGAAACCAGTATTGAAAACAACTTCTTTATTTAAAATAAAATTTCTTATTATGAAAATAACCCATTTATGCTTTTAAAATTATAGCATTTTGCAAAATAAGCCAAAAATAAAAGGTACAGTTAAAGATAGATAAATTGGTAGGTAGGTAGAGTTAAAGATAGTAGTTAAACTGTTGCTCATGCATTTAAGATTATTTGCTTTGGACTAAAAATAAATGTTTTTCGAACATAGAGATGAACATTTTGCTTTAACAATAGCTAATTGAAACCAATGGGTTATGTATCTCTTATATTTAAGTTTAAAGTCATGTATTCTATAAACAATTTATGCAATAACGTCTTACAACCAAATCAAGAGAACATTTATCTTACTTAGTTGTTTTTTTTAACAACTTTTATGTTTGGAATATTTAATGATCTTTTTTAATTGTAAATGTTTTCCTGTACAAAAAAATAACACTTCAAAATAATTTTGTTTTCAAAAAATTGAAAAAATATCATTCATCAAGATCTTAATTTATAAAATTTATATTTTGTCTTAAATACATTATTTTATTACTGGATAAAGTATATCATCAAAATTTTCATCAATCCTTTGATATTTTCATATACTTTAAGATATTTACACATAAAATATTAAAAAACAGAACTACGTGCAAATTATTGAAAAATAATGTATCGTATATATTTTCTACAATAAATAAAAAGATTTTAAAATATTCATTTTAATTCTTGAAGAAAAAGTACATTTAATAAATATAATATAAATATAATATTTCCCATAATTTCTTTAATAGAAAAAATATGTTTTTACTCTAAGAATATGGAAAAAAATAACACTTTAAAATCTTTTCAATATCTTTTATCCATTTTATAATTTTCAAGTGTTTCAGTTAGTTCTACTAGAATTTGTTGGATTTACATCTACTAAAAATTAATGACATTTTAAAAAATCATTATTCTGTTTTTGGCAAAATAAATAATTCAATTATATAAAAGACAATAATAAAATGAAATAAAGTTTTATTACGGTGCTATTAGAATAAATAACATTTTGTTTGAAACTCGAATCTTGGTGAAATAAGAAGATATTTGAATTTGCTTCTCTACCATTACAAAATAACCATTCCCAGAAATGAAGCGAAACTACTAAAATTTATTTTAAGATATTTTTTTCCCTTCTGAAATTTTGCTGCCAATGAAGCACACTTTTTCCAACTAAAAGGCTCGGCCCACTTTCTTACGACCTCTCTGACCACATTAACACCTACTTTCGAGAATTCCTGAAAGAAGCCAAGACAGCCACCAAATTGCGTTATACAGGCGCCGGGTCCCAACCATCTTGTAAATCGTTTTTATCAGCGTCTGTGAAGGGAGAAACTTCAATTTCAGTTCGGAAAGGTGAAATGGATGTGGAGTGCTCTCTCGATTGCTTTCTACGGGCGACGTTGAAATTTGTAGCCCCCTTTGGACCAGTGTAGCCCATGATTGCGTTTACTTAGATTTTTGCTTTTAGTTCTCAAGTTTATTTTTCACTTTCACTAGGCAATGAACGTTTACAGCTTTTTCAGAAAAAAAAAATGCATATCTTTTTTTAAACATGAGACAAACCTTTTTAAAGAACACTATATTTTATAGAATTTTTATTTTTTTTATTTTAGATATCCATTTTGGCCTGTTTTGTAAATATTTATTATCTATAAGGCTTACTTAATGTTACTTTTCAAAATAAGTAATCGACATATATATTATACACTTATGCATTCAAAATTACATGCATTTTCTACATGCACAAAAATAATCATTTGAGGATTGATGGCCTACTGACTAGCAATTGATACAACATGTTTCGATTTTGAGTTCAGGCTATACCATGGATGTTTGTAGGGGTTCGGAATCCACTTTAACCCGTAGGTCCCGGTCTAATATGTTAGTTGGGCGTAGGGTTATGACTACTACTACACTATACCACATCATTGGGCGTAGAGCGGAGTTGTCCCTATACAATTTGGGAATGATGTGAGTGAGAGTCTAATTGAGTTCCGTGACGCTCTGCCGTCATATGAGACCGGGCGTAAAGTTAAATCCGAACCACTAAAAACATCCTTGGCCTCAACGAGACTCGAACCCGAAACCTTTAACATTTGCATTTTTTTTAAGATACTTACTCATAAAATATTTTTAAAAAAAACAGAGCAATATAAAATTTATTCAAAATTAATGTTTTTTTTTTATAATAAATTTAACAAATTAACTTTAATATTTTAATATAAAGATTTTGAAATGTTGATTTTAGTTGTTGATAAAAATATATTTAGTAAATATATTAATAAATAAATAATACAAATTTTTTATAGTTTCTACATAGGAAAAACGTGATTTTCCTCATAGAATACGAAAAAAATAAATAAATAAATAAAATAAAGGGGAATTGTTTAAAATATTTTCAATTTTTTTTATTCCTTTAACAATTTTTATGTATTGTTAATAGTTCTACAAGATTCTTTTAATTCTACTTTGAACTAAAAATGAATAAAATTTTATAAAATCATTACTCGGTTTTTTCTTTGTCAAAAAAACATTAAGTTTAAAACAATTATTTAAAAAGCAATAATAAGATGAAATAAAGTTTTACTACGGTGCTATTAGAATATATAACATTTTATTTGAAACTCGAATTTTGGAGAAATTAGAGAATACCTTTGAATTTCCTTCTCTATCATTACAAAATAACCATTCCCAGAAATGAAACGAAACTACTAAAATTCATTTTAAGATTTTTTTTTTTCCCTTTTGAAATTTCGCTGCCAATGAAGCACACTTTTTCCAACTAAAAGGCTCGGCCCACTTTCTTACGACCTCTCTGACCACATTAACACCTACTTTCGAGAATTCCTGAAAGAAGCCAAGACAGCCACCAAATTGCGTTATACAGGCGCCGAGTCCCAACCATCTTGTAAATCGTTTTCATCAGCGTCTGTGAAGGGAGAAACTTCAATTTCAGTTTGGAAAGGTGAAATGGATGTGGAGTGCTTTCTCGATTGCTTTCTACGGGCGACGCTGAAATTTGTAGCCCCCTTTGGACCAGTGTAGTCCATGATTGCGTTTACTTAGATTTTTACTTTTATTTCCTTAAATTTATTTTTCACTTTCAGACGCCAATGTACATTTACAGCCTTTTCAGAAAAAAAAATGCATATCATTTTTTTAAGTATGGGAGCAAACTTTTTCTTTTAAATTTTCACTTAGGCCTGTATTGTAGGAGTTTTTTATAAACGTTAAGAAATCGACATATACTCATACACTCATACGTTGCTGTCATACCTCATACGTTGAAAATTACATGCACTAAATCAATGATGTAAATGAAATGAAACCTACACATAATTGAAAAATAACTATCTTGTGTAAAAGATGAGATGCTCAAATGATAATACTTATTTGAGTTGATCAGTAAAACTAACTTATATAGACTAATATACAGTGTTGTCATCGGGAAATTGTAAAGATTGCATCAGAAGTCACTATATCTCATAGACTGAAAGGTCGGTTATATAACACACAGTTAAGTTTTACCTCCCTAGAAAAATGCAGATATAAAAATTCGTAAGTTTGTTTTCAGCTGAATCCCATCATTGAATTGTATATGGTGTAATGTCTCAGCCTATACTAGACGTATAACGGCTTCAAGAAAAGAACCACTTTCAAGTTCATAGGAACACTTTAATTTTTATTTACAATCATTATATATATATTACAAATTATTGTTTACAAAAAAAAATAATAAATAAAAATTAATTTTGATACACAAGTGCATTTCACTCCAAGGACGGAGATTTTCTGAGTTCTTGAGTCTAGGAAGAATCTAATGCATCGGTCTGCGGCAGACCTTAATTATCTCATGGTGAATGCACGAAACCACAAGGTATTTCCGGTTTGTTCAATCAATTTAAAAAAAAACAGAAAAACAACACTTTTTATCGGCTCTTTGCAGAGCTCCCTCCTTTCTACTCCAAAAACCTCCTTTTAAAAAAATCCATCAAGAAAAGTGGTGGTCAGCTTCCCTTACTTCCAATTGGAGTGGACACATTCTTAACCCATGGTTTATCGCCAATCACAATGCAGCAACTCATCACTTACTACATATTTCATCTGTAATGGTTTCAACCCCTGAACGTTGAATAGACAATCACTAATTTTGTGATGCATCATTATCCATGACACATTACCTGCTGTCAGATTTGTGTGAAGGTTGCTCTCATTAGTACAAACCACTAATTGCATGTAATATAAATATCCACGATACTGCTTATCTGCTGTCAGATTTGAGTGACAGGTTCTTATTATGCACTTGTTAAAGAATACATATTGGTTTCCCTTGTACAGAAATGTTAAACGGAGAATTAGTCTAGTGGGGAAAATGCTACAATGGGATTGGCACTAAAAAAAAAGTATTTTTGATTAGGAGAAAGAAAAACTCGTAATATTTTCAAATCTCAGCAATTAATGTGACAGCTACTATATCTAATAACCATAACTTTTTAACTTCAATACAAATATGTAAGCAGTGTGATGAAAAGAATCGAGGAAGCAATAAATCCGAAAATGTAACACGATGACAACGACAAGGAATGACAATCAGGGACCATATAGTTTCATTTTCATATACTAAACTTGAAGCACTTATACAAATGGGCCAATAATATCGTTGAAAGTTTGCCGATATCCATGGATAGATGCACCGCAGCATTGTCCTGACACAAAATAATCGATGTTAGAGTAATTATCGCCAACAATGGCTTATAATTACAAACGGTATTTGGCCGATTGCAAACTAATTGTCTTTTCCAATGAACACCATTTCAATTTAGGCAGCAATAATGGTCGAATACACAGTAGACACCTTTATGGTTGAATGCCATTTTTCATCTGTTATCTAGCGTCTCCTGTATACAATGCCCGAGGGGACGATCGAGGATAGCATTGATATTATGAGCGATCACAGCTTCTCGAAATTGCTCCTACTCTCAGCCACAACCATTATATCAAGGAGATTTTCGAGATTCATGCCATAACACTGTAGACCTGAAGGAATATTTCAATAGTATAATGCCATCTGCATGTTGCAAGAAATATTCAAATCATAAAATGCTTTTTTTTCTCTGCTCTTTCACCACATAAATCGTTTATCGGACAAAAATGGGTTTTTTTTCTTTTTTAATTCCTACTATTAGTTCCCACTCTCCCTATATATTTCTTGTTCAAATTTTCAATCGTTCAAAAATTACTTTTTATTCTTCCACTCAAGTTCAAATACATTTTTTAACTAGTAGTGGATGACACTTGATGTTAATACAGTTTTTCAAATATTAATTCATTAATTAATTTTAGTTTTTTTATATTTAAGTTGCATGTGTCTAATAATAGATGGCGCCAGATGCAAGAGGAAAATTTCAATTTTATTTATAAAGGACTTTTCTGCAATATAGGGAAAAAAAGTAGGAATTGACTTCAATTTTTTTTTATTATTATTTTAATATTACTTGTTTAATCTTCAGTTCCTTACAAATACCTATGTAGTTTTCGAAGACGATTAATTTGAAGTCGAATAGAATAATCTAGAATACATTTTATCATTTGTTTCATTTAATGCCATGATGCATAGACGTTGCAATGACAGTAAGATATTGTGACATGTATTTTAAATACAATATACATAAATACAACAGGTTAAGTATATATATATATGTATGCAAATGTCTATGTACCTACGTGTTACAAACTGCTTTGCACATTTATGGCTTCGTTGCTACACTGCATTTATGTGAAATAAATTTGATTTATTTCTAACGTTTCCTTCGTGGTGTTACAATTTATATAAACATTAGAGCATATTTGTATGCATTAAAAGTAAAATAATTAGTTTTAACTAAAAATATCAAGAAAATGATTTACAAGTCGGAGAAAAAGAATGAAAAATTTTATTGTTTACTTGCAGTTAATGGGAGAACACTTAAAAGATTACGATTTGTTATTTCTTTAGACTAAAACAAAATATTTTTGGTTGATTTATTAATATGTAAACTTAAAAATATAAAAAATTATATTTTATTAATATTTAATTATATTATAAAACTTAATTAAATCCCATAATTAATTTATCATTGCATTATTTGACACTTTGTTAATAATGAGCATATAGTAAAGATGAACCTTGTATTTCCTCACTTTTGCAAGAGAGTGCATTAGTGTCGCTCACTTTATTTGCAAATAAGAGTTAAAAACAGTTTTATAAAAAATAATTGCTTTGAATAAATTAGAATTCAGGATTACCTGTTTCAAATATAATATTCTCAGTAATGAGAATTGTTGACAAGTTGGATATTAAAAATTTGATAAATACAATGGAAAGGGAATTGCAATGTGTAAGTTCATCCAAAAACTTACAAGTTAAATAACAAATTCAAAAAAATATAAAAATAAACGTTTGTTCTTTTAGAGAATAAGTAATATATGCTAATATATCACAAATAATATATTAGCATATATTACTAATATATCATCAAAAAAAAATTTATTAACCTTTTGATTGATAAAAATGAGGTCATTACTGTAAACAAATAGTTTCTCATGAGTATATATAAGTTTAAGCATAAATGAAATAAAAAAAAAAAAAAAAAAAAAAAAACTGAAATTCAGTAAGCACAAAACTTAAAAATATTTAGTAAGGAATTCGAGGTTATAAAAGTTTTTAAAACAAAAAGAAGACACATCACAAGCAATAGGAATTTTTGGAAAATGAAAATTTTCCCTAGCGCGCATGCTATTAAATGAGCATGCGCGCTAGGGAGAAAAAAGCTAACGGACGTTTAAATGTACTATTATTTTTTTAAATGTACATTTTTTTTGTTTACGACATTTTTTTTAGATTCTTATATGTTTCTATGACAATGGAAAACTACCATAGAATTTTTTAAAAATTTATACAAATTATTTAAAAAAGAAAATTTTCTCCAAATAAAAGCATAAAATCTAATTGCTTATGGGAATATTTCATATTGATTTTATACATTAAGTAACTTAAAATTATCTTTAATTATATTAGTGTCTGTTTTTATACATCATACATAAAATAAAAGTAATTTTTTTTATTTCAAAATGCATCTGAACTTTAATATGTCCAACAAAAATCTAGAAATATGATTAAATTTCAATTTACATAATCAATTAATTTTCTATGAAAATTTAATTAATTCAATTAATTTAGTTATTAAAAACCTAATTCTATTAAATGAAACGATAATTTTAAAGGGTGTATATTCTTTTTTCTTATTTATAATTGAAAATTTATTTCATTTTAAATTGCCAAACAAATGCATTCACAAAATAATCTTAATTACTGAAGCTCCAGAAAAATTATTTAAGATGGATTAAAAGTTTAAAATTATTTAAATTACTGACTTGTTAGATGTTTTACATAAATTTAAATAATTTATTTAATGATTCATTTATAACAGTAAATATATTTTCTTAATGATTATAGAGTAAAATGATGAAAATTATTTTTCAATCTTAAAATGGCGTGTTATGCAATTTAAAAAGTCTAAATTCTTCCAATCATTTATATATATACATCGTTTCTGGTGCACATATTATAAAAAACAGATATTTAGGTGCAGTGTTATAAAAAATTTGTAAAAGAACATTTAAGTATGATAAAATTATATTTTAATTTGCATGACAATCGATAATTTTTTAAAAATAATATCTTTTTTTAATTTTAAACATTTAAAAAACAATAATAATTCTTGAAATATTATATTTGAAATTTTTAAAGAATGTATTTTATTTTTGAAAAATATTTTTTAAAAATATTAACAAAAGTGTCTGGGTGATTTTTTTTTATTATTGAGAGATAATTCTAAGTGCAAACTATTTATAGAATAGGTAATTTACACGCCTACAATTTCAGATAATTTATATTTCCTTTCTTTAAATAATTATTAGTTGCCAAAGTGTTATAGTTTTCATAAGTGATTTATACATAAAATATAGTTGTCTGTTTATAGAATAGATAATTTGAATGCCTACATTTTCAGATAATTTGCATTTCCTTTTTCCTGAATAAATTTTAGATTGTGCAATTTATACAGAAAAAAAAATTGACAATAATGTATTTTTTGACATGTTAAATTTTAGTAATAATTTATTTCAATTGAAAGATAAATATTCAAAAACATATTTAAATTTCATTTGTATTTAATATAATACTGCCAATCAATAATAAATGTATTCATGAAAGAATTTTACGATAATAAAATATACTATTTTTATTTCTACCTAGAGAAGCAAATTTAAATCTTTTTATTTAAATTATGTTCCTACAGTATCTGAAAAATAAATCTGCATATTACATTTACTGAATCTTTCTTTTTATTGCAGTAATATGGAAATGCAACATTAGAATTTATGAAAATAAGCTATTTCATTTCCCTCTGAGAGGCTTGAATTAAAATATTCCAAGTGCATGTATGTTTGGGAGTCTTTTAACATTCTATTTTACAGGGATAAGTGATTTAAGATCTGTTTCAGAATTTTTGTACTGAAATAAGAAGTTTGAAATCTCCAGTTCCATCTAGCAGATATTATTTAAAAAATGTTAGAAATAGTAAATGTTTGGTAAATATAAAAGCATTTAATTGTGAGACACAACCATATAGCCATTTGGTTTTTGAGAACCTCTTTTTAGGAATAAATAGTTCAAAAGATGGGCCTGCTGAATGCTGTTTATTATGAAAAAAATGTGCTCATGATCGTGTGTGCACCATGGGCCATGCATTAAAAAATGTGCCCATGATTACCACATATCTTATAGTGTAAACAAACTATGGTCGAAAATTATCTTTCGCATAAGTGTACTTGTTCTTTTTTTTTAACAACCACTAAGTAATTCCTTTTTTTTTAAATTCTACATCACTAAAAGAAATCGTGTGTATATAAATGAAAATTAAAATAAAAAAATCAAGAATTTTTATTTATCTGATAAACATGAAGAAATAATAAATAGATAAATGCAGAAAAAAAATTCTTAACTTGATAATAATTTTCTCTGCAAACCACCTATATCACGTCTACTTATTTGCAGTTGATCCAATGTTTGTTTGAGAAAACCCGATAATTCTCTCTGAATAGCATTTACTCAAATATTAGTGGCCCAAAATGGTGAGCGCATTAGACCTAGTAGAGCAGTATCTTTCTATTCCTTTTATGTAGATGGTAGGTTAGTGCAGAATTAATAAAAAAAAATAAATACTTAAAATATGATATAATCCATCATTTTAAAATATACGTTTCACATTTTACAATTTCTATATTTCTATGTGAAACATTTCCTTTTTTAATATTGTTTGTTATTTCATGTTTTTAATGATAGCTCTTATTTATTTATTCTAACTTCACCATTATTTACTCATGAAACTTTTATTTTAAGCTGTAAGGCATAAAGATTCATACTTATTTAAATCTACATGAAAGTAGTAAAGTAAGAAAAAAAAAGTGGGACATAGCTTCAGGGTGACATTTTTCCACAAGAAGCACTTTGCGAAATGACTGGTACCTAACAATTTGATCGATGCTGCGAATATGACAGCAGTAACTGGGGGATGTGAGATCATAAATCACGAGAACTTGTAGCTTAAGTAGTCCAAGTAGAAAGTCGGTCTAACTAAGTGAGGTAAACACTTGGGATTAGGTGTCTACATCTAAGGATATATGGTGTTCTGCAAGGTAGAAAAATAAATGATTTCACCGTGTTTTTAGTGAGATAGATCAGCATAAAAATTTATGTTAAGGAAAATATTAAATTGTTCTTTTGATCATTAAAATCTTTTCTATTAAAATACTTATAAATGCATATTTTTGCTATTTTAAAAATAACTTGGAAAATTGCTTAAGTTTATTTTTGACAATTTAATAATTATTTGTTATGTACTACCATATTTATAAATGAGCATTTAGGTTTTGGAATATTCTTCAAGATATGGAAATAAATGATTTAACCATGTTTTCCGTGTGGATTGAATTTTTGAGCTAAGGAATCTTGGTTCTAAAACAAAAATTAAAAGCCCATGTGTCAATAACAGAGGATGAGAACAATAAATCCATAACTTGGAAATTCATATGGATAATAATGAAATGTTCTACACAGTAGGGTAATAAATTATTTCGCTACGTGTTTTATGCGGATTGAATTTGTGAGCTGAGCAATCTGGAATAGGAATTTCCAAGTTATAGATTTATTCTGCTCATCATCAGTTATTGACACATGGGTTTTCAATTTTGTTTTAGAACCAAATTTCCTTTTCTCATAAATTCAATCCACTTGAAAAGCATTGCAAAATCATTTATTTCTCTACCTTGTAGGACATTCTAAGAAAAACTTTATTTGTTTATAAATATGAGCAGAATGTAGCATATAACAAAAACAATCATAACATATAAAGTTCTAAAACAGAAATGCTAAGCCACATTGAAAGCTCATGTGTCAATAACAGAGGATGAACACAATACATCCACAACTTGGAAATTCACATGGATAATAATGGAATGTTCTACCAAGTAGGGAATATATTATTTCAATCATGTTTTCTAAGTGTATTGAATTTATGATCTAAGAAGTCTTGGTTCTAAAACAGAGATATTAAGCCAAATTGCAAGCTCATGTGTCAATAACAGAGAATGAGCACAATAAATCTATGACTTGGAAATCCATATGGATAATAATGGAATGTTCTACAAGGTAGGTCATGTTTAACATTTGGATTGAGTTTGTGAGCTAAGCAATCTTGATTCTAAAACAGAGATGTTAACGGAAAACTCATGTGCCAATAACGAAGGTTGAGTACGATAAATCCATTATTTTGAAATTCTTATTGTTTGATTTTCAAAATTATGGCAGCAGTGTGTGAGTCTCAGGGTCCTTATTGGTAAATCCTAACTAGCGAAGTCGCTGCATATCTATTATTATAACTATAGTGGACATCAGATAAAAGTACCCGATATTTCGAAACAACCGTATTATTATTAAATTATTATTTTCGTAATTTCTAATACCTTTTAAAATATTTTCACTATATGTATTATTATTTTGCTATATAATGAAATAACACTCAGCAATCTATTTTACTCAAGATTACAAGAAAATCAATATTTTTTTTGCAAGGTAAGTTCCATATATACGCAAATACATAATACAATAATTAATACACAATAATATTAATATATTGTATATTTATACTTAAAAAAATAACTGATGAATAATGAATGAAATTTGTTTTTCTCATATCTTGCCCTGCTTAAATTTCAAAAAACAAGCAACTATGTACGAAAGTAAAATCAGTTGTAGTAATGTTGTTGAAATCAATTAAATAATAAATAATGATAATAATAACAAAACGAATTTATCTCCTAACATTTACGCTCGTTCATCTTTTCTCGAATTTCATTTCCTGGCTTAAGTCTTACAGCCGGGCTAAGACTTAAGCCTGTCATAAGATCTAAGACACATAATAAACTTCAACCAATCGAAAACCTGATCTTTTGCTCATTTAGATTCTTTGCACTCTATGACATGACATTTCAGTATCCGGTGGAGATACACTTTATCAGTAAAATACGTTAATAACTCAGAAAGAAGACTATGATAAATCACTGAATGGGTTTCTATGATTAATAGCAGGAAAGTAAAAGCAAATGTTTTAGCAATTCGAGAACACTCTAGACGAAATTGCCACGACAAAATATTTTATGTTAAAACTGATGACTTTTATAGTTTCATAAGTTTTTTTCAGTTTAAAAAAAAAAAAAAAAAAAACCTTTTAATAATATAATTTAAATAGTTTTTTTAGTTAGCATTGCTTCATTCCGATATAAGACATTTATATAATGACAGATTGTGATAATGTAATATTCCAACATGTCAAAAGTATAAAACGTTTTATCTAAATACTAAAAAAATATCATATCTATAAGTGCCATATGAAAAATTTTCTAGATTTTGAATATTTCTTAAAATTCGCCAACAAAAATGACGACATATCAAATGACTCCATATAAATGAGCAAAATAATTCTAAAAAACTGGTTTTCAGTGTTAAAAAGATTTCTACTTGAAAAATTATGATTACTGTCATATAAAATTGAGAAATATCAAAATATTATGTGGAAAAATTTCAAAAAAAAAAAAAAAACACTTTTAAAATTTTGAAATATACTTTTAAGGAGAGTATGTTTTCTTGTAAGAAAAGTAACATGAAATCTCCAGAATATTTTAAAACACATAATGCATTTCTGAAAAAAAATATACATGTTATAAGTTTTCAGGAAAAGATGTGAAATTTATTATATATATATATATATATACATGTATATATATAGTATGTTTCACGAAGTTTGTGTATTTTTCCATTTAAGTATGGCTACAAATTACATCCAAATTTTATCAAAATTTGCAGATATACCTCCAATACAAAGCGTAAATCAATTTAAAAAAAATCGAAATGGGATCTATATTCGTTAAGAAATTAAACCATTATTGTATATCATATTGTATGAGTATTTATTTGTGATCGGACTGCTTTAATCATAATCAATTATATGCTGCAATTGGTCTGCAATGTATGGTATGCCTAATCTTGGAGTACACAAAGGGTGATCGCCTGGTAAGCCAAAGACGCAGGCTCAATGTCTCTTACGTTTAAGGCGTGATGCCTTCGAATTTCTCTTGTGTGCGAGGTCTGTGTCTGGTTTCATCAACGTCCGAGTTAACGTTGTAAACGCATCGTCTTTAAGCATGTTTACAAAGACTTATGGACATCATGACTTTGAAGGGAAGATACCTCTCGAAATTCAATATTTGTTTTGGTTTGTCACTTTACTGTCTGTTTTGCACACTTTAGGTTAATTAGACCTGGACCTACAGTTTAATGTGGATTACAAACTACTAACAAACTTTCATGGCACCTCTAGATTAAACTTGAAACCTGTGATACCAAAGGGCAGAGCGCCAGCTAATTGGCCATCTGCCCACCGAAATTCAAAGACAAAGTACTAAATATCCATATTGAGTAAGCACATCTATATTACCATACATTTGAAAAGGCTGCATTGACAACTTTTCAAACCAAGTAGAATTATCTTCGAATTGCATTAACAGAGAGCATTCAAGCTGAATTTTTTGATGTTACTAACCAATTGCAACTCATTGCTCACATTTAATTTTAATTAAAAATTAAATATATGCTTATTGTTTAAAATAAATATTAATAATTTCATATATATATATAGGGAGAAGGATGAGTACAGAATATTGCATGCTTACAACCGAATAGAAAAGAAAGGGACTTTATTTACTATCAGGATTTAACTGATAAATAAATATGAATAATATATGTATATATATATTGCGTCTCTGATTATTTATTTATTAGTAATTAAACAATTTATCCTTTCATTATTCTCATTTTTCTGACATCTATGTTAACAAAGAAAAAAGAAGCTTATCTCTTTGATACAAAAGAGTTTTATTTTCTGAAGCCAGACAACGACAGGTTATATGTACCAGCAATATATTATATTTGTATTTACAAATTGTAAATATAACTTCACTGTTTATAGCATTAATATTTAATGTTAATGAAATGAAACACAAGTTAGTTTTAAAATTTATGAAGGAATTTACTTATAATAAATTTATAATTGAATGAACATTTTACAGACAATGGTTTTTCTTAGTTTACACTGAAGTGACAAAAGTCATAGGATAGCAATATGCAAATTTTCAGATGGCAGTAGCATCGCGTAGAACAGGTATAAATGCGCAGTGCTTTCGCAGAGCTTTCATTGCTGTTCTGCGGGATGTTAGTTGGAACTAGACGCATGGGTCATGCCATTTCGGAAATCGTTAGGGAATTCAACATTCCCAGATCCACTGTGTCAAGGGTGTGCCGAGAGATTTCAGGCATAACATCCCACCATGGACAGCGCAGTGGTCGACCGCCTGCACTTAACGACTGAGACCGGCGACCTCTGCAAAGAGTCGTAAATTCTAACAGACAAGCAACACTGCGTCAAATAACCGCAGAAATCAATGTGGGATGTACAAGGGACTTGTCTGTTAGAACTGTGCGGAGAAATTTGGCTTTCTTGGGCTATTCCAGCAGAAAACCGACTCGAGTGCCTTTACTGACAGAACGACATCGCTTGCAGCGACTCTCGTGGGCACGTGAGCATATCGGTTGGTCCCTAGATGAATGGAAAACCGTGGCCTGGTCCGATGAGTCACGATTTCAGTTGGTAAGAGCTGATGGTAGGGTTCGAGTGTGGCGCAGACCCCACGAAGCCATGGACCCAAACTGTCAGCAAGGCACTGTTCAAGCTGGTGGTGGCTCCGTAATGGTGTGGGCTGTTTTTTCATGGCATGGACTTGGTCCTCTGGTGCGACTGGACCGAACATTGACTGGAAATGCTTATGTTCAGCTACTTGGAGATCACTTGCAGCCATTCATGGACTTCATGTACCCAAACAACGATGGGATTTTTATGGATGACAATGCGCCATGTCACCGGGCCACAACTGTTCGCGATTGGTTGGAAGAACATTCTGGACAATTCCAACGAATGATCTGGCCACCTAGATCGCCCGACATGAATCCCATTGAGCATTTATGGGACATCATCGAGAGGTCTGTTCGTGCCCAAAATCCTGCACCATCAACACTTTCACAATTATGGACGTCTATCGCGACAGCATGGCTCAATATTCCTGCAGAAGACTTCCAACGACTTGTTGAGTCCATGCCACGTCGAGTTGCTGCACTTCGCCGGGCGAAAGGAGGGCCGACACGATATTAAGAGGTATCCCATGACTTTTGTCACTTCAGTGTATATTTCTTGTAATACAGACATTAAAAATGATATATAGGTTTTCAGAATACAATATATTAGCGGCAATTTACTGTAACTTAAATAATAATAAATAATTTGTAACATTTTTCATATTAAAATAACTAAATTACATAATGAATTTTAACCAATTGTTTTCAACTGGCATTATTATTATTATTATTTATTTAAAAATAGTCTGTATAGCATTTTCTTTCTACACCAAAACATGTTTTTCTCAAACTTTTAATGAATACGTTATAATGATATAATCAGGCATTAATAGACACGTGCATCATGATATATATATAAAATTAAAATAAATAAAATATTTAGCCGATAGTTTTAGAGAAAATTGCGCAATGAAGTCAATAATTTGGGCAAATATATTCAGTGTATTTTGCGGACAATCATTTATTGTATTAAGCAAAATTTTGATACTTATGTTAGAATCTTTTTTCTTTAATTCAGCTAAAAGAATGAATAAAAATTTAATGCATTTATATTTAAACAATCAGTATGTTATTACTACTTTACTTTTTCAAAGTTGAATGCATTTGTTTAAATATTATTGCAAACAAATATTCTAAACATTACATTATGGTATTAAATTATGTTATGTAGGCAAAATTTAAATTCTGAAGTAAATAATTAAACTCTTAATGAGAAGGCTAATTTTAATCAGATGAAATTATATCAAAATTCTTTCACTAATGCCTAATGTCTGTATGTCTTGACTTATATTTGTAAATTTTTTTTCATGGCGAGCTTGAAATATTTGAATTTTTTTGAATGAAATATATGATATACTATAAATGAGAAAAAAAATTATTTTCTTAATTTTAAAAATACTTCTTTCAATACTTATTCTAATCGTTTAGGCTTGAAAATTTCCTGTAGAAACGCAAGTTAAACGCTATTCCGTATGAAGGATATGTAATTTTTTACCAATATAGATTTCAAATATTACAGTCTTGCATATGTTTGCAGAATAAGTAAAACAAGAGTAGTCAAGACTATAATTTTCTCAGTATTGTCCGTATATTAATTTCCTCATTTGATTGTAAGACAGAAGAATGAATGTAGAGTAAAATTTATTTAGTTTTACTTTTTTCTTGGAAGACATTGTTTGAGCAATAAAGTACGAAACACTTAAAGTATCAATCATAAAAGTGAAATGAAACCGTTCATATCCACTGATACGAACAAAACTCCAATCCTGTTTTTTAAAAGAAATATTTCCTACCTTACTGACCCCACGAAGCTATAATCCCGCTATTTCAGAGTTATTTACTGAGGAAGGAAAACTATTTGGATCTAATTAGTTTTATAGAAGAACTAGTTAGATCCAAATAATAACTTATAAATAATCAAAAATCATCAAAATAATCCAAATAATCCTTCATAACTTACTAATTCCGCAATGCTGACTTTAAAAATATTCCTCTTTTCAAATTACCTATTGATCGCACAAACAAACAAAAAAAAAAAAAAAAAAAAAAAAAAAAAAAAAAACATTTTTAGGTTTTATTCATAAAGTTGTAATGATGATGAATATATCCATCATATTAAAATTAAATATCTCTTGATGTATATTTTTTATATTTTTAACAATTAATCTAAAATGTATTTGATAAAAAATAATTCGGGAAAAGTTTTCAGTTTGGATAAGTAATATTAGGAGAAACAAAATGGTCAAAAGTTCAAGGCAATTAAGAGAAGATGAGAAACACTGATAATGGTTCGGAATCCAAATTTGTTAAATTCTAAAGAAAGTTATTGTGAATATATATTTATAAATAAGTCTATATAACAGAATATTGGAAGAAATATATATTAAAAAGAAAATAATCGCGTAGCTTTAAATAATTGTTCAATTGTAGCAATTTATTTTATTTTAAATAATTCGCTTAACAATTAACTTTAAATTAAATTAAATTTCTTAATAAAATCATTAGATGCACCAAGTAGCAGCAGACAGACTCGCGAGACAGAAAACATTTTTTTAATTAAAAAAAAATTAATTAAAATTTATTCGCAATTTTTTGCCTAGAGATTAAAACGATTTAATGAGATTAAGTACCAATGGCTTTAGAGAAAAAAATTAGAAAGCTAAGTGTGATAAATTTACATTCTAATACCGTATATACAAACATCTATTTTTTTTATAACAAAAAGTAATTGAATTTTTTATAAGTAAAAATAAATGCATAATAAAAAAAAAAAGAAACAAATAAATTTCAGTTACAATAAACAAACAATTCTGTAGAGATTTGTACTGAAAAAGTACGAAAAATCTTTGAAAGGCATATGCAATTATTTTTGTTAATTATTTCGTTTATTATTTCAGATACTTATACAACTGATTTTCAGCTAATATGTTTTTAAATTAAAAATTCACAATACTCATTAATTAATATATTTGTATATTTATTTGTAGTATTTGTATATAATAATTAATACATTTGTATTTTCTGTTATGTACAGAAGAAAATGTAGTCTTAAAAACTGTCATCGCCTACATGCTTTTTTATGTATTTTTATCACAGCTTTGTTCTCCAATTTTATGAATCATTATTTATTTTATCTAAATAAATATAGTTTTAAAACAAATGTATTCATAAAAATATCAATTCAAATTTATATATTCATAATTTAGGACAGAACTGAAGCAATAATTTAAATGAAGCCGAAAAAAATTCAATGAATAAACAGTAATTATCAGTAATCCTAAATTTTAAATCCTAATTTATAGTACTGATTGATATTTATTTATAATAAAGTATTATCCAAAATATTTTTAAGTTAAGGTGCTTAATTAAGTTCCTTTAACAAATAATTGCTGATTTATATTAGTAAAAAAATATTAATTTTTATCATTTTGTGTAATAATATATTTTTTAAAATATTATAATTCTGTAATAATATTTATAATTTTAAAAATGTATTCTTCATATTACTTAATGTATGACAGTAATTAATGCGATATTAGTGATCCATTATAAATAAAAAGACTTAATTAAATCTTTCTATAAATATTATGTGTCAAAATTTCTTACATTGACTAAAAAGTGCAACTCACAGAAAAATAACAATAATTTAGAATACTAGTTATAGTTCGAAGATATTATTTAATATTTTACAACATACTCGAAATGGGTCATTACTGAGTATAATTGTGATGACAACGATGACAGTGGTGACATTGTGTTGACACTGTGGTGACAATTACATATACATTTTATGGTAATAAATACTCATTTATGTTTATAAAATGTCAGATATCTCCTTTTATACCGACATTAAATCAAGTATATATGTCCATAACCCAAACTCTCCGATCAGATTAAACAAAACCGTAAATAGAAACCCATAGAAAAATCAGGAAATATCAGTAATAACAACATATCAACTAATTTTTGCAAATTAGAGTGAAGAGTTATATCAGAATTGTTCTACTGTTTGACATTTATTTGCAATAAAATATTATCCAATATATTTTTAACTTAAGGATTTAAATTAATTTCATTACACATTAATTGTAATTTTGTAATAACAAAATAATATAAATTAATATATTTTTCTAATAATATATGTAATTTTATGAAATTTATTTATTTATCTTACTGAATGTATGACTGAGTAATTAATGCAATATTAATGATCACTTTTAAATAAAAATAAAAAAAATTAAATCTCTCTATAAATATTATATGGCAAAATTGCTTACATTGATTAAAAAGTGCAACAAAAAAACTGTATTAAATTAAAATAATAATTAAAGTCATTACTGAGTATAATTGTGATAGCATTGATGGCAGCGGTAACATTGTGAAGACGGTGTGGTGACAATAACATGTACATTTTATGGTAATATTTACTCAATTATGCTTATAAAATGTCAGGCATCTCCTTTTATACGAACATTAAATCAAATATATCAGCCCATGTCTCATAACCAAAACTCTCAATACCATAAAAAAGCAACCCATGCAAAAATCAGGAAATATCAATAATCATAAAATAATTACCACTCAAGAGCTTTAAGCCATTGTACTAAGTGCAACCCACACAAAAAAAAAACAATAATAAATTAAAATACAAATTATAGTTTATAGATATTATTTAATATTTTACAACATACTCGAAATGGGTCATTAGTGAGTATAACTGTGATGCCAACGATGACAGTGGTGACATTGTGATGACAGTGCGGTGACAATTACATATACATTTTAAGGTAATACCTACTCATTTATACTAATAAAATGTCAAACATCGCCTTTTATACCGACATTAAATCAATTATATCTGTCCATAACTCATAACCCAAACTCTCCGATCAGGTTAAACAAAACCATAAAAAAGGCAACCCATACAAAAATCAGGAAATATCAATAATCATAAAATCCTTACCACTCGAGAGCTTTTAACCATTGTACTCTTAATCCTGCCCGTTGCCAAGGCAAAAGATGCGGCCCCTAAATGAAGCCGTATGTCCCTATAGGTATTGCGAATCGCGATAAATAACAACGTATCTCGCTTCAAACGAGAATGAATGGTGAAAGCAAGTGTACCTGTGGGATCCGTGTTTAGCGGAGCGAAGCATTAGGCAAGGCTGGATTTATCGCTTCCACCGCTCTATGCTAAAAGGTTGCACTAGTTATATGGGTTTTCTTAAGGGTGGGGTTTGATGGCAGAGTTCCCACTGCGATTTTTGTTTGGCAAACCTAATGAATAGAAGCCGCAGTGCTTGTACTGGGCTTGCTTTGGTTCTCTTTTACGTTGATGGTGCATCGTAAATTATGGTTCTAAATAGTGAAGGGTTTTGGGCTTTGAACTTTGTACGTGATTGAATTTTAAATGTGTTTTACTAAGTGAATTTCTACCATTTATGGTTGTTTTACAGAATGCACTGTCAAAAAATTATTTAATAAATTTTCTTTTGTTTCTGTTTTAAATTTTAGAAAAATAAAATGCTTCGCAATCCCTTCCAGAACTTATTTAAAAAATGTCTATACAAGACGATATTTCTTTTCTATGATAATCTTATTATTTATATTTTCTGAAAAATAATTGTGAAATGAAAACATATAAATGCAAAACTTTTAACAAACGACATGTAATTAGAATGAGATAAAAATAATGAATAAAAATATTTTAGAAACAACAAGGATAAAAATATTCTTAAAAATATAACCCTAAACTAGGGACTTAAGTTTACTTTAAATTAAAATTCTACAATTCCAAATATATATATATTCCAGATTAATATATGCCATATATTAAAGATCATATAATGAATCAGGAACAAAAATCTTTTGGCGTCAAATATAATATGGCGTCTACTTGCGTCAATAAAAAATAACTGTTAGAACATTTAAAATGTAGCATATAAAATGAGTTTGATTCAACACAAAATGTAAATTCTATGAATAGAAACCAATTATGGAATAATTCTTCATCACATACTAATAATACTAATACTAATACTAATAAAACTTACCGCCAGCATGTTATAAATTGATATTCCCGGCATTAAATAAATATCGTCATTCTGATTTGTGTGAACTATTGCAAAACTTTTAAGTTAAAAAATAAAAAATAAAAATGAATTTTAATGAAAGGAAATTAAAAAAAAGGAGTTTACAAAAATGAAATAAAAATTAAAAATGAATTTTTATAGTATGAACTCTACTTATAAGAACTTAATGGGATTTTCATAGATACATACATATTTCTTGATGTTTTATTAAATATTTATAAAGTAATTCTTAAAATAGCATTAAAAATATTATAATGTGTGCCGATTGATTTTTGATAAAAGCAAAAATTTTTGGTCTAAAAAAATGAGAAATTTAAATTTAATAAGATAATGAAGTAATATTTTTTTATTGTTTCGCAATACTTGAATCACAATATTGTTATGAAATCATTTCTGTTTTCCTGATATAACAATATATACTTTAAAAGATAAAGTCTAAATCATATTCCAAAATGCCATAAAAAATCTTTGGCTAACTGAGTGCATTTTAAAATAGACTCCATAGAATTAGAATAGACTTTCATAGAATTAAAATTTTCTATTATTAACGTAAATATAATTATTATAATAAATCTACAAATGTTAAGACAATATATATAATTTTTATTACTGTTAAATATAATATTTACTTAACAAAATTTCAAATTAAATGCAAAAGAGATAACATTTTATTTCCTTAAAAGATTACATCGATCTCTCATAAAACATTTTTGGAAACATATGAACAATATGAAATGGTTTCATGCATAAAATATTGTTTTTGAATCAGCTTTGGCAATCTAAAAAATGAAAGAAAATGCAAAATACGTTAAGTATAAATGTTTACTTCACAAATATCATAAATTGCTCATCATCTGCAACTTCACTGAAACTTGGACTCATAAACATATTTCATGATTTTTATATTTCTTCCTCGTTTCAAAATTCATAGCTGACAACATAAGCATAACTTTTACAGCTGCCGTCCTCCTATCTTTAGAGAATATTTTGGACGAAATGGTAGAAAACCTTTTTTTTTTTTTTTTTTTTTTTTCATTTTTTTTTTTCATTCCACGATGCAATTCCATTTTAGATTTATTACTTTTTTTTTCTCTCTTGTAGATGCGTCTTAAATTTTACGATCTTGTTTTCATTTTCGAAACGAAAAACTTGTGAAAAACCACCCAAAAAAAACTGCCCTAGTCTCAAGAAAAATATATTTTTTTATTGAACTCTTCTATTGATTTACAATGGCACATGGATTCACACTTTCTCCGTCACGTAACTGGAGTGGAAGTGGTAGTGATATCAGCCAACTTGAAGTTGGTGCATTCTTGGCATAATGTTTCCCAAACCCAAGCTACCAGGAAAGACAGGAAAACTAAATTATAAGTCTCAGTGGTGGAGCCTGCCATGCATAACAAGTAGTTGTGCGGGTTGAATAATGATGTTTCAGTTGAAGTTGAAGGGTGAAAACTGGCTCTCCAAAGTTAAACGTGCAAGGGGGAAAAAAACAGAAGAATTGGTTTTTCTGCGTCATTTTTTAAGGATCAAATAGAAATTTACCACTTTAAAAAGAAATGTATTTGTTTACTGAATGTTATATGTCAAGAATAACAAGTGAATATTGATTATTTTTTACTTTTTGAAAACTGAAATTTAAATTGATATTTAAATATGCTTAAAAAGGTCGGAATAGGGGAAAATAGCTACTTAAGTTCAACGGTTATAAATTTAATGTAAATGATCCAATGTATAATTTTTAAAATTAACATAACTTGATATTTAGTGTAGAAAAGAATTAAATTAAATGTTTATTATTTATTTAAGTGTTTATTTAATAACAATGTAAGAATTTCATTCGCATTTTTCTTAATGTTATATTTTGTGTTTTTTAATTGAGTTGCGAAACACTTACTTATAACCAAATCAATTACATTCTTATATTTTTAACACATTTTTGCCTTTTATTTCATTTATATATACCACCGATAGCCCACAGAATGATGACTAGGAGTATCTATTGTCTTTCAGAAGTACTTTTAAGACTAACCAATCCTCATTCCCATTACCATAACAAAGAAAGACCAGAAAACTCTTACCAGTGGTCTATAGATGCGAATCAATATACAAGTTGCTACAATCTTTGAAATATCTCTACTATGTTCGGAACCTCTACAATCTTTGAAATATCTACAATGTTTGAAATTTCTTCTGCATTCTTTGAAATGTCTTCTACATTCTTTGAAATTTATATAATCTACAATCTCTCAGGTCTCTAATTGTTTGAAGTTAATTATGCTTCAAGAGCATTAAATTCTGAGCCATATTACCTCTCGTTTACAAGGAAGAAATTTCACTATTATAATCATATTTCAAAAATTTAAATAACTATACCACAGCACACAATTTTAAACTTATCAGGCTAATAAATAAATACAACTAATTTACTTCAGATCTAACAAAAAAATAGTACATTATATTTACGCACATTATAATTTATTCGTTAATATATTGTAACACTTTCCAAAAGCTACACATTTATCACTTATATCTAAGCATCCCTTAATACTTTAGTTAATTCTCCTAAGGCACGCTCTGAGGAAACTCCATTGAGTTTTGCCCCTCTACCTGGAACGGAAAGAACAAATTTATCCGCCCGTCAAGGTTGAGAAGTAATTTTGATATCTCTGCTAACAATATGGTATCTAATCATGTTAAACCATCCTCTGAGGAAAACATAAATCATGTTCAAACGCCTTCTATTGGAAGATATGTCAAGAACAACCTATGATAATTAATTCAAAACTTCACGGTTTGCGAGTAAATTATGAACTGAAACGATTAGTAGAAGTATTCGATCGAAGAAAAGATAGTCGATTAAATTGAGTAGATAATATCGAGCATTAATCACGATAAATGTACCTTAAAAGTATGGTTATTGCAGATGTATCTGCATGTGCTTTTCCTTTTTTATCTGGTAGTATTTTAACCTCTGATAAACCGTTACGTCGCTGATTGTTAATATTTAATTTTATTTAAAGAGTTTAGAATATATACCTTGTATATTGAGAAGAATTAGAGAAAAGCAGGTTTACTAGATTTTGCTTTGAAGTTTTCATAATACCATTTCCGTTTACTGAAATATTTCGTGTAAGGCTATTTACCAGTGATCATATAGAAAACTGTATTTATTTATTTTATTTAGTACTAATATTTAATTGTAGTTAAGTAACATAAAAAATTTAATCATAAATATTTAGAACAAAAATATAGAGAGAAAATCATAGAAAATATTTATACATTTGATGTCCTTTTTTATATGCCTTAACTACAATACTTTCAATGTGCTAAGCACTTAGAAATAAATCAGAACGACAAAGAATTTATAGTAAAATGACTTTCTTCTATATTGACAAAATTTGGAGAAAAACAGGTTTAGAAGGTTTAGCTTTGCAGATTTTAGAATACAATTTTTGTTTACTAAAATTTTTCGTGTAAGGCTATTTATCAGCGATCATGTAGAAAACTATATTTATTTTTTTAAGTCATGTTAAATCTTTACGTAAGAGAGTATTAACATTTAATTATCTTTAGATAAGTTAGATTATTTAATCATAATCATTTACAACAAAAATATAAAGAGAATCATAGAGAATAGTTATACCTTTAAGAATAGTTATACCTAACTGAAGGCCTTTTTCAATTCCTTCTATTAGTTCACACTCTCCCTATATATATCTTGTTCAAATTTTCAATCGCTAATAAAATACTTTTTATTAATCTACTCAACTTCAAATACATTTTTTGAACTTGAGCACATGACACTTGATGAACACATGCCACCTGTTGTTAATACAGTTTTCTAAATATTAATTAATTAATTAATTTTAGTTCTTTTTCAGATTTAAGTTGTATGTATCCACCAATAGACGGCGCCAGATGTAAGAGGAAAATTTCAACTTTATTTATAAATAACTTTCTGCAGTATAGTAAAAAAAAGTAGGAATTGACTTTTTTTATATTACTTGTTTATGATGTCTTAACTATATTATTTTCAATGTGCAAAACAGTTAGAAATGAATTAGAAGGACTAAGTATTTATAATGTATATCTTGTATATTGTAAACATTAGAAAAAAGCAGGTTTAGCAGGTTTTGCTTTGAAGTATTTATAATACCTTTTTTGTTTTTAAAATTTTTTGTGTAAAGCTATTTACAAAGGTCATGTAGAAAACTGATTAAAACATTTGTTAAATCCTGACGTAAGTGAGGATTAATATTTAACGATCTTTAAATAAGTTAGAAAATTTAATAATAAATATTTAAAACAAAAAAAAATAGAGAGAGAGAGAATCATAGAGAATAGTTATACGTTAGAAATTCTTTTTTCATGCTGCCTTAACTGTATTATTTTTAATGTGCAAGGCTATATACATACGATCGTCTTGAAGAGTGAACTTTTTTCCTAACGCCAAAAAAAACAAAAGTTAAGTTAGTGAATATTAATATTCTATCAATTTTAAATCTATAAAAAATTTCACTTAAATACTGAGAATAATAAAATACTACATGACAGGTATCCGTTTTATGACATCGTTTTATTTTCTATATTAATTTCTTTTGTAAGGTTTATCTTCTTCTTGTGTAAGGTTTATCTACACTTTTTTCAAACTTGTGAAAACCCTTTACCTTATTGAGTATTAATAATTTATTTTTAAAGAATTTTAAAAGTTGAGTCTTAAATATTTAGAAGACTGGAGAACAGTTTGAATACTTTTTTAAACCTTTTTTTTTTCTATTTTTTTTTCTGTGTTTTTCTTTCATTTTGTGAGGTTATTTACTTAGGATGGTGTTAAAAAATGGGTCTTTCACTATAAAACAAATTAAATACACTATTTTTTCTCAATATAATCCAAAGTTTATTTGAACCATGAAGGCAATTGATATCTAAGAATTTTTTGCTTTTCTAAAAATGGTTAGTATGAAATAATAATTAAAATAAATAATCAATAATTTAAAATAGTAATATGTAAATTTATCATTTGAATAAAATTCGTGTTGTAATATTTATTAGCGGCTAAGTGATCTGCAATTTTTGGCATGCAGCTTCCCGCTTCTTCATCCATGAAACTTGAGATTCTACAGTCAAGAATTGTTGAGAATTCTCACCTTAAAGGGGAAACAAATTGTTCTTCAGTGGGCGCCTGGCCATTGTGGTCTTTGGGACAATGAACAAACTGACTTCCTTACAAAAAGTGATGCAAGCTTACTACAACATACTAATACAGCTCTTTCTTATTGGAGGATTAAACAGTTTATAAAACACATATTTACATCTAATTTTTTGTGGAATCTTTGGACTCGTACAGCCCTAAAGTACTGGAAGGAAATAAGCCATTCTCTTATTTCCAATAAACTATGCCGGTCTTTCTCAGGTCTATGATAAGCCGGTCACGATAGTCTTAATGCGCATCTGTACCGTATACGCATTTCAACCGAACCTATTTGCCCTCTTTGTGACTCTGGAGAAGTAAACACAGGAACAATCTGCACCAATGACTCTTCGTGGACCTACAGAGGAGCCGGGGTATTAAGAAGCAATATTGCTCATTAATGGAATTGAAGGCAATGGCAATGACATATGTGGCAACGTCTCTGGTTTTCTTTTAGTTCTTGATAGTTCTATTGTTCTTAGTACTATTGTTTTATGTAACCTTTTGTCTAATTATTGGAAAAAAGTATTTAACAGTGGAAAAATTATAGAAACTTATTAACTTATTATTTTGAATGTAAATAAAATATTGTCCAATTTTTTAATATATAGTAAAAAATATGTAATTTTATGTAATGAAATGCAGTTCCATTAATCCTACACATGGCTCAGTGATAATAAGTGTTAATTATATTGAAAGAAGACAATACTACGATTTTTGTTGAACTTCTAACGCAATTTCCATCGCTTTGAGAATTATCATCGCTGAATTTATTTGGTGGCAAATGTGATAGAGTCTTGTTGAAAATTTGTGGTTTCTTCAATAAAAATTCATATACGATAGTGTATATAAAATTTTTCTGGATTCTTTAATATTTCTCACGATTCCGATAAAAAGCAGTGAATTTAAGAGGTGTTACTTATAAAAAAAGGGAGCAGTAATTTCTCAGATTTATAAGATAATGTGGAAAAATATAAATGTGATAGGAAAAATCATCAATATTAATCCATTTGGAGACCTGAACGGGACGTAGACGACTGCCGTATCCTTGGCCTAAAACGGTTACTTCACACTGACGTTGGGAAAAAAGGCAGCCCAACAAGAAGTCTCACATTTTTTTCTGCTTACCGGAAACGACCTAACAATCAATGAGTGGACGCAGTTCGAGTATTCTGCAGAGAGTTTGTTTCAGCTACATTTTTTTCTTCTTTTTTTTTTATTTCTGGACAATAGAACAGCTGCAATATTTAGACCACCCGTAACTCAAAGCTTTCAATTTTTAATTTTCATATAAACCGAATTCTGTTTTTACACAAACTTATTTTATACGATTTTGATTTAATACGAATTAGAAAAAAATATATATAATTCTTTTATACTACTTATTTTGATTTAATATGAATTAAAAAATATATATATATAATTCTATTTTTATACAATTTATTTTGATGTAACACGATCTATCCAAATTTTAAGAAGAAAATTTTGTTTTACTTTTCTTTTTATAATTGCGATATTGAAGACGAAGAATGTAAAGCGATTTTCATTTATGTGAATTTAACAAATTTTATAATCTGAATAAGTGATTTTGTTTGCATTTTGAGTTTGATATTCAAAATGAAAAGTACCTTTTTGATGATTATGCAGCTGAAACATTTTCTAGTGGCCTTCACAAAATGTTACATAATTCGCTTGTTAACAAAAGCGAAAATCTATTTGGATATTGAAATTAAAATTTTAAATTGCCTTACAACTGGACAAGTGCAACGTCTGTAGGAAAGCAATTTTGTCTACATGAAGTTATCGTATAAACTATCAAGAAAAATGAAACTGTTAATAGAAAGACGGTATGTTCTGGAACAAGGGTTAGTGCAAAATCATCATTATGCACAACATATATTGCCAAAGAGAAAAAGGAAAAAGCTCTGGTAATGTGGATAGACAATAAATCGCAAAAAATGGCCAATAAACGAAAATGCCATAAGCAGACAACTCTGAGAATGTATAGATTGAAGAAATGAAATACAGAGTAAATAACTGGAGCACAGATTAAAGAAATGGTACCAGGTACTTCATGTGAGTTAAATAAAAAATATGAATTTCAGAAACTACTGGCTCGATGGTAGGTTTTCTGAAAAGACATGCTTATTACAATATGAAAATTAAAGGTGAAACAACATCTGCTGATGAATCGGCTGCTAAAAAAGTTCCACAACAAGGAGGCTAACAAAATGTTTTAATAATGCAGTTTCACGCAAACGTATGCGTTTTTTGTCAGAAAGTGACAACGAACAACGAATAAATTATTTTTATTCACAACTCATATTATTTTACCTAATTTTTGTGTTCATGAATATGTAACATGTTTTTTTTGTATTTTTTATTTTTTTACCCTTTTCAAATGATAATTTACTTTGTATGATAAATGTACAGTTTTTATGAAATAAAATATTTAAAATCGTAACAGGAAAACTCGTATTCTATTTACTGTATGAGTTTTGCTAATTTTTTAAAACTGGAAAAAATCTTCTATTTTTCCATAGAAGCAATATATTTTTTTACACATATTTTTCCGGGACGTATCTATAGTGTATTTGATTTTTTTAGCAATACAGAAGTGTATCATCTATTAAGAATCAGGAAAATAAATACAAAATACCGCTGAAACGTTAAGGGACACATAAGTGGTAAAGTCTTTCGGCACAAACCAGCTTTTTACAAAGTTCATCATTAGATTAGTGCATTTAACAAATAATGTAATCATTTAATAGATTAAATGCTCTTTATTTAACAACAAAATCCTTTTTAATTTCGCGATGATAAAAATCGAATTGATAGATCGATTTTTTGGGGCTTGAGGCTTGTCCATTATTTTGGAAAACATGGTAGACATTTTGAAAAACTGTATTGCATCATGTGTAATTGCCTGTTGGAAGTTTTCTGGGATTTTTTATTCTTTTCCTAATTCAATTGTGTAGTTTTCATCTGAATTGATAAAATCAGCCCCTATATATTTTCTCCTAAAACAAAAGAACAGTGACACATAAATGTATCAAATTACTAATAATATAAATATTTATCCCCTTAAATGAAATTGAAAACAAAAATTTAAAATAGATAACAGTTTGTAGGATCCTTTTATTTCAATTAAAGTAATATCTTTAAAGATATCACTATTTTTTTAATCAAATTTTATATGAAATCAAATATTAATGTATATATTTTTTTATTATTAGCTAGTGACATCATACCTTTAAGTAAAATTAAATCCTGATAATATTTCATTTTGTATTGTTCTATTACACATAATTCATTTTTCAATCATGCGATAGAAATATTTTTAAACATATATTGACGAAGCATAAGGGAAATTAAAAGAGCATCCATCATAATAATAGTCGTTTTTGTTCTCTTATATATTGCTAGAGGGAAACTACGACAAAATATTTATCAAACATAATCGAAAAAAGTTTTAGTGATGCCTGATCATTTCAGCAGTACGTTCTTCTTACATCCAAAGCTCAGGTAATGAAAAATTCTACGCAATATATCAAAGTAATGAAAAACCGTTTTTTCTTCCAACAATTTATTAATATGTTTTATTAAATCGTCCTGCTTATATGTCATTCAATAATTCAAAATTAAAATTGAAGATCATATTTTAGATCAACTGAAGTAGGTTCGTTTTTTCTATTCCATAATTATAAAAGTTTTCCGGAAACGAAATAAAAAAGCATATTGTTTTCAACAAAGTACTTTTTGCTTTATTTGGTTTTGAGATGAAGGGAAATTTCATTATTTATACTTTATATATTAAATTTGAAAAGAGAAATGTAATTTTGTAAACATTACAGCAAAGTCTTCTGAGATTAGATGAATATTACAGTCGACTTTCTCATTAACTTCTCAAATTTGTTGTTTTGTAATAATAAAGACACTATTTTAGTGCAATATTTGTGTTCTACCAAATACGTTAATAATTTTCAAAGAAATATAGTTTTACTAATACACTATATCAGCTTATATTAAACCTATAAAAGCTTCAAGAAGATGATGACTTTCATGTTCATGGAAACACTTTAATTTTTGGTAACAAGCACAATATTATCTCCAAGTAATGTACTCGGGGTTATTATCTCCAAATAATGTACTTTGGGTTATTATCTCCAAATAATGTACTCTGGGTTATTATCTCCAAATAATGTACTCTATGTTATTATCTCCAAATAATGTACTCTAGGTTATTATACAAAGAAATTAAATATTTAAATAAAATTTGACCACAAGTGCACGATTAAATGTCAAGTACAATTCACTTCAAAGTCGATGATTTTCAGAGTTCTTGAGTCTACGTCGAATCTAATTTGTCTGAAGCAGACCTAAATTATCACACAGCTTAATACATGAAACCACTAAGGGTTCACTTTTGAAACAGACGGAATCTCGGACCTATTATGTCACCCCAGAGGGAAAAAAAACACTCCTGCTATATTCTTTGCAGAACTCTCTATCTTCTTCACCCAAAAAACACCTTTCAAGACAATCCGTCAGCAGGGGGTCAGCTTCACTCAATTTTCTTTGGAGTAGATATTTTTCAAGTCTTGGTCTACCACCAATCACGATGGAACAACTCATAATATATCAAATGGTTGATATTCAATCTGTAAGTGTTTGACCTGTGAAGGTCACACAGAAATTCGCTAATTTCTAAGTGTCATTATACATGATACCGAATATCTGTTATCAGATTTGAGTGACAGGTTAATCTCTTTAATATAAAACACTAATTACATTTACTATAACTATCCACAATACTGCTTGTCTGCTGATTGAGTGATGGGTTGTTATATACTTGTCAAATAACATACATTCCTCCCTTCTATGAATGAAATGCCAAAACTCTTCCAGTGAGAAAAACATGCTACAATACAGATAACTCAGTGATATAGAATAATTCAATAACAGGTTACCTACCATATGGATATTTATTACTTCAAAAGTTATTACTTTTAACAATATGAGATAGTTTAGCATAGAATAAAAATATTTATATAAATATTTGAACAACTCATGGTATAGTCATATCCAAACTGTAGTTGTTTCGATCTCTATACGTCCTACAGACATTTTTTTAATTTTCTGAGTCTCATTATACATGATACCGAATATCTGCTATCAGATTTGAGAGATAACAGATATAACAAATACTCACTTATAAAGATAACAAAGGCAACAGGTAATTACTTATATTTCTATTATTATATTCGTTGCTTTGCTTTATGTTATATTGCTTTCAAATAAAAATGAAAACGTAAATAACAAAATAATTGACTGGAACAGCAAAATGACTTTAATATAAAAATAATAAAAATTCGAAAATGAGTTTTTATTTAGCATATGAATTTACTTCCTCCGAATTTGATTAACCGTCGCCAAATAATTAATGTTAAAGTTCATTGATAACCTGTCTAATAAAATGCAATTGTTAGACTCCCAAATTCAGAAAGTGAAGACAGGGTAGAGCAGCGGCATAACACTAAAACAATTTGTTTCTCCGTAGAACCGTTTGCTAGTCGGCCGCTGTCAGCACACTGTTTGTACGACTGTTTCCCGACACATAATTAGCTAAACTGAAGTGTCTTCTGGTAATGTCCACGATTTCGCGTTGTTTCGTCGAATGCAAATTGAACCTCCGGAGGTTGATTGTTGCAAATGCGTTATTTGGCCGCGGTAATCAGGCAGAATGAACTCTCATAGGGTCAGCTGTTTGTTTTTAGAATGACAATGGGTAACTGCTGCATGTACTATAATGGAGCCTTTGCAAGACATTTTAATGAAATGTTTGTGATTTGCACAATGATGTCCGAGTTAAATTTTCAGCCTATGAAAGGACCAACTTGCGGTGCTCTTGAAGTACGACGCCGAGTGAGTTTTATAAATTTGGTTTTAATAGAGTTTATTTAAATATGTATGTCAGTATTAAGGAACCATTGTGTTAAGCAGACAATTTATTTTATGTTACACAATTGGATATTTACTTTATTCAAACATTTGGAACTAACTTTGTAGATCTTCTTTATACATTTAATATATACGTATAGGTATACCTCATGCGTTGCAAATTAAAAAATACTAATTTTAATAATAGTTTCTCGTTAAAACACATAGGTATACAGAGACACATAGGTATACAGCAAAACTGTATACAGAGAATTATAATTCTTCATTAAACAAAAGAAGTAAAATAATGTCTTGCATATTGTTATGGCTCACTAGGAAGGAGAATTAAATAGTTTCGGAGGCTAGATAATAAACATTAGGAAAGAAAGCACGTGAAAGAGCAGTATCATGTCGACATTTTTTAAGCAAGTTTTCTCCTTTTTATTAATTAAATTATGTATTTTAGAAATAATATTTTTACCAAAAATACTATTCTAAATTTTGTTTTCGCCATTATTTTTATTTAAAAAAAACTCGAGTTTGATCATTCAATATTTATTTACTAATGAAACATAAACCATAAGACCAACCAGATTGTTTATCTCTAATATAACTTTTCCACGGTAAATTGGATAGCTTAAAAAACAATCTATCGAATGTCCGTCTTTGGCGTGTAACAATTAAAGTAAAATGTAATTCAACATATGTATTTAGTGTAGTGTCTTACGAATCTCTATTATCTTGTAGTCTCAATTGCCAACAAGGTCTGTTGTGAAAAGAAAAGAGTGTTACAAAGTACGATCACTCACAAAATCGTATATGTCAAGATTGAAATGAGTAATGCATGTGAAAAGTGCAAGATTATAACAGTCTGACCATGTCGTCTTAGCAAATAATGGTCTTGCTTTCATCTAAACAACAATTATCTTACACATTTGTAATCCACACCGCCGCAATGTTGAAAGTAAAGTATCCACGAGAATAGGGCTTGTGACGAACGGAGGTCGACTTCAAGTGAAAAAATTATAATTTTTCCCTCCGTACCCAATCCAGATGCAAGGACGGATTAAAAACTCAGAACAAGATCAGCTGACTAATTAATCAGAGAAAGAATTATGCATGCATAGCTTCTTAATATATAAAGACGTCTTTGGTGACAAAAAAGACGAGAATAGAAAAGAGAATGCAGGAGACAGACACAAAAGAATGAGATAAGAAAAGCATCCACGAACGGAATTCTGAATTATAATCACCAAATGGGTGCTATGCGGCCCCAAAGTGTTTCTCCCTTTCGTCTCCTTTTGCATTGAAAATGCGGACTTTAAACCTTCCACCACAGAGAAAACCGATGGAATAATGATCTACGAAAGTCATTCAATAAACTGATGAAAACGATAGAGTAAGAATGGCTATACACTATAGAAGAGACATCCTTTCCAGTCCTTTCGAAGGCATTTTGTTGTCCCTCCTTGCGGTGACCACAACCAAGAATGAATAGTAGAAAGGATGAATATAGAGTTCAATGACTGTACACCCCTAGTGGTACAGAGATACACTAACTTCACTATAAAGCTGTCGTAAGAATGGTTTTCTCAACATTTTTAAAATTCTAAATAATTTGCTGTAGTATCGGGAAAACGAATGTACATATACACTCATGTCCATAAATTAAGGATAATTCAGAATCACACAGAAATTGAACTCTAAAATAAAAATTTCACCTGTAGAATTGTCACACACATCTTGAAGAAGAATATGCAAATTACAGGAAACCACCAGATAGCGCGGATAGTACGTCACAATGACGAGAGTGTAAGAGAGGGGTATATAAGGAATAGGGGCAAAGAAGTAAAATTGTTCACAAGTGCTTTTAAAGCCTTTCAGTGCAATAGCCGCATAGTTATAACACAAAGGAAGCATTTGGATGATTTTTTTACGTGGTAGAATTATCGGACGACTGGAATGTGGACGTACCCAGCTGGAAGCATCCGAGGAACTTGGAATCGCCCAGAGTGTCATCTCCAGGCTTTGGCAACGATTCCAAGATGATGGTAATGTGAGTAGATGTTAGAGCACAGGTCGCCCCCGAGTTACAACGCCGAATGAGGGCCGGTATTTAGCAGTTACTGCCAAAAGAAACAGACGGGGAACAGCATCAGACCTGTCTCGTTAGCTGTCTTCAGCTACCGGTACGACAGTTTCAAGGCAGACCGTGTACAGACGCTTAGGGCACATTGGTCTATATGCTCGTAGGCCTGTCAGATGTGTTCCACTTACCGCAACTCACTGTCATCTGCGATTAACCTGGAGTAGAGATCATGCATTTTGGACACCGCAACCGTGGTCTGGTGTGATGTTTTTCGACGAGTCCAGGTTTAGTTTACAGTCTCATTCTCGCCGGACATTCATATGGAGAGCGCCAGGTACCCGTTACCACCAAGAGAACACCATTGAACGTGCAGCATGGCTCGTTTGGGGAGGAATTATTCTTGGTTCCAGAACTGACCTGCATGTTCAGAGTGTAACAATGACAGGCCACATCTATCGGGATGTTATTCTGGAACAACATGTACGTTTGTTTCGGGGCGCCATGGGTGCTGAATTTCTGTTTATGGATGACAACGACCGTCCTCACCGTGCAAACATTGTAGACGAATGCCTTCAATTGGAGGATATCACCCGTATGGATTGGCCAGCCTACTCATCGGATTTGAATCCAACAGAGCATGTGTGGGATATGCTTGGCCGACGAATTGCAGCCCGTCAACCCCCTCCCACCTGTCAACTGGAACTTCGGAGGGCATTGCTTGATGAGTGGTGTAATATTCCCCAAGATCAGATTGATAATTTGATACTCAGCATGCCTAGGCGTTGTAAGGCCTGTATTGCATCGTCCGGGAGACATACTCCATATTAACCAGCATACAAACCATGTTATACTGTTTTTTGTAAATAGGTTCTTTTTTGAAATTCTCTCCAGGGAGTAAAAATCGCAATTCTTATTAATTATGTCAAACATATAGCATCTTTTTTGCTCTTTACCTTTTGTTTGATAAATAGACTTTACAAGTAAGTCAAATTTGTTTTGCTTCTGTCTCGTTCTTTGCCTGAACTTCATTATCCTTAATGTATGGACATGAGTGTAGAAAGAAGTCTTATTATTAACATATAATATTTATATATAAAATTCTAATCTACGTATAATAATATTTAATCTTTATTTCTAAACACAATACAAAAAATGCATTGTGACATATAATATTTGACTTATTATTAACATATAATATTTATATATAAAATTCTAATCTACGTATAATAATATTTAATCTTTATTTCTAAACACAATACAAAAAATGCAGAAGAAGAATTGAGAGAAAAATAGTTAGACACATGTTTAAAGAAGTTATCTCACGAAAATTCACAACAATATTTTTTAAGTACAAATTATAAAACAAAGCCATCATAATATTAAAAATGCAACTATTCTGCTCACAGATGCCTCACATTGAAACCCCTCTTTCCTCAAAAAAGAAGGAATAGTTCAAGTTCAAAATTAAATATTAGGTGCCGCAAAAATACTGAAAATTATTAGATGAACCCAAATATCAAAATGTTAATTGACAAGAATTGCGCTGATGGATCAAAAAAGAACAGAAAACTTTATGCAAGATATTCAGTAGCACTTGGTGCAACATGCTGTCCAGGAAATTCTCAAAACTCGGAAGAAATTAAAGAAAAAAAAAGTAAAACTTATGAAAACACAAAAGAAATTAAAGGCAACTTTAAGCATCGTCAACGAATACGTACGCTCAGGATATTTAAATCAATTAATTTCCATTCGCTACATGACTGGACTGGATCTGGACGTAATCTGATAGCATGGAATAGACGGAATATCTTCCTTTTAGAATCGGTAAGATATAGGATTGAAGAAGTCCATCTAGTTTTATGAAAGAAAATGAGTATGTGATAGAACTTCTTAACTTTTTATAATACAATGACCATTAAGCCAGGGATTGGTTTACCGACTACAATCAATAATATACATTCCGTATAGCACCTGAATGGAATGATTTATTGCTCCCTGCAAGTCTGTTAAAAATGGTGGTAAGGACATAGATGTGTTGATTTACCATTTATCTGAATTAATGCAAGTGAAAACAAGACAGTGTGAATAATTTAAGGTAATTGTAAAGTATGGGATTTTTTTTAACAATAATTAAGTAGAATATTGAGAAAAAAAATTATATATATACCTATTTGTTATTATTGGTAGGCATGTTTTTATTTTATTATCATGTATTAAGGGACCCATTAAATGAAATGTAAACTTAATTGCATTTGTAATCTGCATTTAAACAATATCATTTGCTTACATAAATTTTCATTAACGTTTAATGTGTTCCTTATTTTATGTTCATGAGCTTCTTTCAAAATAACAAGTGTACGGAATTTTAAAGGTGATGTTGCGAATATTGTTGTAAATTAAAAAGAGTTATTACGACACAACAAATTATTAATTTTCATTATTAATAATTATTAATCAATTACTAAGTGAGATTATTATAATATTTATTGATATTGATTAAAATTTTATGTCAATATATCACAATTTATTCGGAACTAATGACTCTTTTTCTTTTCTTGACCACAAAACAAAAGCATAAAATTTTGTTATGCATGAAAGCTAATGAAAATTATTCATATGTCATTAAATTAAAATTATTCATTATTCATATAGCAGTGCAAGAAAGAACTTTTCAGAAAAATTATTTTGAGGCATTTTTGTGAGAAAATTGGGGTTTTTTTTTATCACAATTTGTGTTGTTTGAAATATATAAAGTAAAAACCACAAATAAAAAAAAAATTGATTAAGTTTGGTTGATAAGTTATTAAAAGTAGATAGTTAAATATTCTATTATATATAGTTAATTATCATAAAATTCTCGTTGCATGAAAAATTAGATCAAAAGTGTCTGTCGTAAAATTATTATTATTATTATTTTTTTTTTTTGGTGAATTAAAGTATTTTATCTCCCACTCCTAAATTGGAACTATTCCAAAGCTGTAGATTTTCATTAAATGAGATAAAACATTGAAAGAATACCTGTACATATGGACCCAATAAGAACATTTTTAAATTCAGAAATTTCATGAGTCTAAGGAAATTATTCTCGGAAAATTCGTAATGTATGTCATCAACATCTTCCTGTTTTTTGTAGAAAATGTACTACTGGTAAAAATAATTTTTATAATAAAAAGACAAATTTTAATAAAATAAATATAAAAGATATCAATTAATCAAAGCAAAGGACGTATAAATATTTATAAAAAATTATAAAAATAAAAAATGAAAGAGAAAAATGCTAAATTATTGACGAACTTCATGCGCGAAAACATTTTTTTTCACTTTTTTTATCAAAGAAACTTATAATAGTAATCGATAATTAAATTAAATTTTATAACGTTTGATATTTTTTTTTAAATATTTTGAGAAAACTGAAACACTAATCTTAATACAATCTAAAAGCCAGACAATTCAAAATGAAATGCACAGCGCGTTAAATTTAGCAACTTATAGTATATCTTATATAAATTTTAAGACACACATAATTAAACATGCCAAATGAGTGTTTATTTTAAATAAAGTTGTCGAAATGATTGTTTTTGTAATCGAGAAGATAAATTTGTTTAATTAAAATAATAACTTACATTCTTATATATATTTCCCATTGATTTTTGGGTGCCTCAATGTTCATATCAGAATGTCAATATGCTCGTACATGATGATAGCATTATTCTTATAGTAAATCTAAGAACATTATGCACGATATATTTTGTACAAAGAACAAAAATGATATTGTTTCAATCATTATTGCTACATTAATATAATATTGCTCTAATTACAAATTTTAAGAGCTGAAAAAGATAAAAATTGTGTTATAAGAAATTAACCTAACTAATAACCTAACGATAATCATATAATGAAATATGCTTATTGATTAACACCTAACGATAATCATATGATGAAATACTATTAAATTTTATTTTATCTGTTTTTTAAGGGAAAGAATATCGTTCTTGATCAATAGCTATTCTAATTGAAATATAAAGATAACAAGCTTGATGTCTACTAAATATTATCACGCGAAACCAGGAAAAATAATTAATGAATGCTTGCATTAATACTAAAATAATGAGGCATGGAGAATGAATAATCCAAAATTCGTATGTGACATGAATCTTAAATGCACATTGTTGGGGATTTCAGGTCATGCAATTCACAATTATTGTGCCATTTATGCTCACTGGATGGTTATTATTTCAAATTATTGTATTAACGTTCAGAATACGAGTTAATTTATTTCAATTTATTATGCACAATTACCTAGAATACATGTATGACTTAACTTGAATTTGTAATATCGTAATTTAGAGTATTTAATGCTTTAGTTAAGATAAAAATAAAAAGCTGACAATAAATAAACGGGAATTTTTACTTGTTCTTAAAAATTACCTAGTATTAAATTATCTATAAAAGTGGGGTTTATTTTTCAGTATTAAAGTAATTTTCAACCTAAAGCAAAGAAATTTTAAACTCTTAAGCTTATTATAACCGATAACATATTTTGTATTAATGTAAAATGCCATTAATGTAAATATCATTATAGATTTTTAATAATATAAATAAGATTAGAAGCACATGATAAACATATTCATAACCAAAAGTTACTATATACTGGATATATCATATTAATGCTATTTAAAAGCTAATGATGATGAAAAAATCAGAGATAAAAATTTTTTTAGGATTTGTTATATTATAAATTCTAACTTCATTAGCCATGATATCAGCATACTTTTGTTTTAAGAATTTAATAATCCATACACTTATGCATTCAAAGAATATACTTTTACCATACTGGATCGCTTCATTGCTAAACCTTACTGAACGAAAATATAAAATTAATTGCACTTAATAACATGTGAAGAAAGTTCGAAGTGGCCTACGGAATTCACGTTGTTATTATAAGTACTGCCCCTAAGGCCTCCGCTTCTAATAGACGAGAGGTAGATCTTTTTTAAATCAGCCAATATCAGTTTCACCAAATAGAATATTAGATTTAATGCTTGGTTTGGTGTGTCGCTCTACTGCCATTTGCACACTTTAGACTAATTAGACCGAGACCTACTATTTAACTAGACCTCTAGTACGTCCTGCCACGTTTACTGCGCAAAATTCAAAACAAGTTAAAACAAAAGATAATTAGTAATAAAACGTAATAGAATAGTAGAATTAAAGCAATAGAACAAGTGCAAGTGGTGAATAAAAAAGATGCTTGTCGACCCAAAACCATTCGTGGCTATTTGCCCTGCTCCTGATGAAATTATTTCAAATGGGAAAACAAATTAAAAATACCCCTTGTTCAGGTACGGTTTCCTCTTCTTTATTGAATAATAGCATTAGTTTATTATCTCAGAATTGCCACGGGTATAAGTCCCATTTAGACAGCATAAAGACCTTCATCAACAATGTTCATTCAGTTTTTATTGGACTGAAATCGAACCATCGCATCCCCTCATATACCGAGTAAAATAATATAAAGATGTGTCATTAGAACAGACCACATTCTAATTCTAGAGTCATAGGAGGCGTGCCTTTTTTGTATTCTCAATCACTACCTTCTAAAATAATCCTCTTAAACACTTCCCTTCAGGTTACAACAATTCAGAGTCACATTTGATAATGTAATTTGTATCTTCCTCCTGAACAAATAATTCATCCAAAAATAACTTTACAACTTAATTGATCAATTCCTAGTTCCATTCATTAGTTTGGAGTCTGGGATATCCATAGTATTTTATGTGGTAGTAGAGACACTAATAATAGATGAAGTATCGCTGAACATTTACTTTCTAATTACAATTAATTACTGTACAACGACGCTAGGAAAAGCATATTACCCTCAACCTTCTAAAAAACGTTAGACTAAGCTAAATTCTCCACGTCCATTTTATCGCATGTTTTTATCGAATACGTAGACATTTAATATAGAAAATTACCTGTATAATAGACATGTAAATTACCTGTATAATAGACATGTAAATTCCCTGTATAATAGACATGTAAATTACCTGTATAATAGACATGTAAATTACCTGTATAATAGACATTCAAATGACCAGTATAAGAGAATTCCCAACGTTCTTTTAAAGATAATGTCCTGCATGTGCATTATTTCTTTTATTTATAAAAATGCCAACTGGCAATTGTATGAGCAACTTTCAAAATTTTCTATGTATGGGATTCAGACATCCGGTATTGACAAGGCTGTCGATTGCATAACGCAATGTATTTTACTGGTGGTAGAAAAGTCTTTTCTAAAGATGGTTGGACGATTTCCAAAGTTTAATAATCCATGGTGGGATGAGCATTGTGCTAAAGCTCACAAAGATGAAAATATGGCTTAGCACCGATTTAGGGTATATTTCACATCCAAAAATGTAATGCTCTTCCAACAATCAAAACTAAATATTGTTCATCATCAAGGCCCGCAAGTGTATCTGCAGATTTTCCATGGTACATACGTCATTAATCATGAATCCTTTCTAAAGATCAGGCGTGATAGTTCTCTGAAATATTATGTTAAAATTAAACAAAATCAGGAAAATCTGTATTGTTCATGTTGATAATCTGCATTTTAAAACTTTTTTAAGAAAAGATACCATCGTATGTACGTTTCTCTGGACATATAATAGTTTCAGCTTTTACAGCTTTCAGTTAATTTTTAAATTTTACTAATCCTGAAATTTTACATCTTGAACGAGAATAACCTTAAGGAATGTTTAAGATAATTGACTAAGTGGAAACATTTCCTCTGGCATTTACATTATCAGTAGTTTAATTTCAGCTTTTTTCATTTTCATTGGAAAGCTTTCTCCGGTATAACGATATTTATACTGATGGCTTCAAGTTAAATAATCATGTAGCATCAGCAGTGGTTTTTAAAAAGGATGTGATCACTAAGGGCTTATATAAATTTCGTCCGGTTTTTACTGCCAAAATATATGCTGTTTGACTAGTTTTCCAGAAATTGAGAATCATGAAGTAACGGCGTGGAATTAATTGCATTGATTCTAAGAACTCGATGGAGGCTGTTTAAATGTTACAAAATGTAACCATTGGTTTTAAAGTGCATTACACTATATTCTACTTTAAAAGAAAAAAAATGAAATCTCATTTTGATGGGTCGTTGGACATATTGAGATTATGGGCAATAAAAAGAGGGCATAACTGCTAAATCGACAATTTCGTTGATTAAAAATTTCGTTCCTTTTTACGATATAAACACTGTTTTGAATTTTATTGTTGTTTTTTTTTTTTCAAAATACATGCTGGGAATAAATAAATAATAATCTTTTCCGCATTCATCCATTCGATCAAATCGACGATTAATGGTAAAACTGAGACGATTACATACAGGCCATATTTATTTTACACATTCCCACCTACTTGGCTCGGAAACTCCACTAACTTGTTCTGCATGTATTAGTATATCATTCATCTAACATATATTGGTCGAATACACAAGATTCAATAGAATCTGTCTGAACCTGCCCAGTAATAAACATCTTGCTTTCTTTGACTTATGGGAGAAGCGTCCCATTAAAATCATTATTTTTTTTTTTTCGTATATTGGTTTAATGACTTATATTTAACATTGTTCAATCTGTTAAAATACCGTTATTTGCTTTTTAATTTAAAATGTATAGCAGAAACAATTCTATTTTATTTTGTTGTAATTACTCACTTTCATCCTTCAACCTCTTTCAAATGCCACCATTGTTAGGCATGGCATGACCAAAATTGACCATCTTGTCATAAAACACTGTCTACATATCTAGTGATTATGCATATTCAAATTCAAACACCAAAAGCTCTCGTGTCCATGCGAAGAATACCTATTTTTGTGGTTGTTCTTTGAAATTATGGTTATAAGATATTGATGTGGTATACACAGTCAAACACTGAATCAGATAAAAAAATTTATTTTCTAATCGTGAATGATCTTTGAACTAAGATAATTCACGATTAGAAAATAAATTTTTTTAGCCAGCATTTAAAGACAACAACATATAAATAAGTGATAAAATTATTGAACATTGGCATTATATTTCTTTATAGTTAATTATTTTCTTTTATAACACGTTTTCTCTTGCTATAGTTATAATTTAACAACTACACCGTATTCGAAATCTTATTATATAAATTATCAAAACTATCAGTCAGTAGTATATCTCTTTCTCTATGCGTATAAATTAAAATATGCGTATAATTTTTAATTAAGCGTAAGAGCTATGATATTTCTATAATTCACTGTAAGCCAATTCTACAAAATAAAAGAAATGTCTAATTAAGCGTAAGAGCTATGATATTTTTATAATTAACTGTAAGCCAAATCTACAAAATAAAAAAAAAATATCATTGTTTCTATTACGTACATTGAAAAGACATGGCAATTATTAAAAATATAATGATCACTTTAACGATGATTTTTTTTATTGTATAATATTTGATAATTATTAAATTCATTCGTAAACTATTTTTCTTTTACATAAATTTTATGTGATAAACTACTAACAAATTATAACCTGAATAAAAATTAGGTTTATTTAATTAACTTATATACATAATCTAGGAAAAAATTTCTTAATGAAACTTAAAACTTTTGTTTTTAACAAAAATATAACATAATTTATCATGAAATGTTGGAAAAAAATAATTGTATTCCTTTATTCACTTGCTTTGTTGGCTTTAACAAATAATTTTAATTATAACAAAGTAAAGATTCTAAATGAGCTTTCAAGAAAGGACTTTTTCGATAATTAATATACGTTAATCCATTAATTAAAGAAATATTTAATTATTTTATATTCCAATTATTGGATTTTTTTCTACCAGTTTAAAGTACTTTCTTCCGTTTCTATTTTTTTAATGAAACTTTCGAAGTAAATAGATGGACTGAAAAAAAATCTTAATTGGTCCTTTTGTGAGTTTTTACAACCTGCCATTAATAACATAATCTTTTTTAAAGGAAATAAATTCGCATTCCTACGGGTTTAATTAATTTAATTGTAAAGAAATAATTACAGAACCCGAGGTAATCTTGTTTATTTCTTTCTGGTTGAGTTGTCCCGCTTAAATCGGTTCCAGCCTGCCCGCAATTTCGACTCATCTTTCAATTAACGAAATGTGCTTTTTATTTAGTATTTTATCTACTGTGAAAAACTCAAGGAAAATTATTTAATGTAGATAAAAACGAATAAAAAGATGTATATTTAACGATATTAATTTTTAATTGCAATTATATGTTTTGTATGTTAATGCAAGTGAACTTTTTATTTTCTGTATTTTATATATATATATCCAGTCTGCATGTTATATGCTTGTAAATTGACTGATTTTCTTGTGCTCTAAGAAAAATTTGAATTGCAATTTTTTAATATAATTAACATTATATTATTAATTATTATATTTTTATAATTAGCATTCTATTATAATTATAGCCAACGGCCGTACCATGATGAATATACCGGTTCTCGTTAGAACACCGAAGTCAAGCATCATTGGGCGCGGTCAGTACTTGGGAGGGTGACCACCTGGGAACACCGCGTGCCGTTGGCAAATTTGGGACCTGAATGGCCGAGTGTCTGGCGCTCGGTGCCACAGGTTTCGGGTTCGAATCCCGGCGGTGCCATGGATGTTTGTAGTGGTTCGGAATCCACTTTAAGCTGTAGGTCCCAGTCTCCTATGACTGTAAGAGCGTCACGGAGCAAAAGTCAGGCTTCTACCTACGGGTGCTCCATCACAACAGAAGCTGCTTCCTTCCCCTTCAATCATGAGTACGTATGGGCTCGTGGGCTTGGCCAGCCAAGTGGGATAAGAAACAACAACAACATTATAATTAAGGATATTAGTAAACTGCGCGGAATAAAATTGATGTCAGTAGTTTTGTTTTTATTTGGATTTTATATTGTTTTTGTTGAGTATAAATCATTTTACGATGCCTTTAAAATTATCCATTTTTCAAAATATCACAAATAAACTAGCTTTGACTTGGAAAAGATATATTTATTCACATACCAAAAATAAGTGTTCATATTCCGTTAATCAAAATTGTTGTAAAATGCAATTTTCACGAAAAAATAAACAGCATTACTAATTAGAAAGAGAAAAATCATTTGCTTTACATTCCAAGTTTCCAATAATTTCTATCATTCGCAACATTACTTTTAAACGCCTGCAAATTCCAAAGTTTCAATATTAGAATAAAATAAACTACACGTCAGCATTATTAGCTCCATAAAACTGGAATGTGGATTGCATTAAAGGAAGTTTCATTAACAAAGTTTCATTAAAGATAATATTCCCTACATCATCGTTACCCAGGAGACGCATTTAAGACGTAGCGACAGTATTAAAATCTTTAAATATATTACATACTCAATATGCAGACTAAATAATGGCGAAGAAGCATAACTACCTTCATCAGAAAAGGACTTAAATATCATCAAATTTTTTAAACTCAATTAATTTAGATAACAGTATCTTAACATTACTAACATTAATAGAATAATTATTATATTATGGATCGAACGTTCTTCTCTATGGAAGGCTTCAAGCGGCAGAATTCGATTAAATTATTAACTCCAATCACCAAGTATTTATATTTGGAGAATATTAATCTCACATAAGCTCATACCTAACATTACCCATCAGAATACTTCCTACAACAAGCTGGATGATGTTCACCGGTACAATATCTCATTTCATCCACGAATTAATATAAGCTGGGACAATCATTCTGCATATAATTCATTCTACGGGTTCAAATGATTAAATCATATTGCCAATAATCTTTCAAGTAATCATATTGAAGAAGTGGATAATACTCATCTTAAACTTTCTGTTAAAATTAAAAATTACATTCAAGTGAAAAGTAGAATCAGAAAAATATGACAATTAGTTTTCCCACTACTTACATTTAAATGATAAATTTACAAAATAAAAAAAATCAAACAAGAAATTTCAATAATAAAAAACAAACAATAACAAAATTTCTCGTGGGTCTGAATTCAAAAGATAACTCAATCTATCATATAAATAAACGTTACCCTCAATCACTAAAATTTTACTATCATTGCTATACTACTGGATTCGAACGAATATGTTCATTCTTCAATAGATAAAAAAATTCTTCTTATAAAATATTGAACTTCCTTTCCAGAAGAATCTTGAATCTTACAGTATTAGCCATATTGCGTAAGAAATAATTCATATTCAATTTTAACAAATCCATTGACCCTCCATCCATCCACCCAAATCCATCTTTTCTCTTCTCATCAATAGACACCATTAATACTATAAATAAAATGGGAATTAGAAAATCTACAGGCATAGGCAAAATTGCAACAACGAACTTATTAATTACTCACTCTATCTCTTTTTCAATACCATATTTTTATTACTAAAAATTTAATATGTGTCTTCTCCTAAATTCACTTTTCAGCTTCATTGAAGCACTGAAATATTTTACAGAAAAGTATAAACGACCACTGCATATTTAATGGTATCCTATTGCAGAGCAAAATAGTTTCTAAAATCACCAAGAAACTTCATACTCACTCCTTACGAAGTACAGATTTAATAACGAAAAGCACCAGAATAGTCTTATTTAATATACAAAAAGCTTTCGACAGATTATGACTAAATGATCTCGAGTACAAACTCTTGACACTTAAATTTCTAATTTACCACAATTTCATCAACATCAATTATCCTTATAGACGAAAATTCAAAGTCTGTGTAGACTGAGATCACTCCACATGTGACTAGATACATGAATATATCTCACAAGGGAAGCACACTCAGACCGATTCTCTATAATATATTCACATACGACTTAAGTGTTGAGTACCGATCCTCAATATTTTATGTTATTGAACATGTACGACTTTGTACCGATCTTTGGGAGCATTTGAAATTTTCAAAACCCTATTCCATAATCTGGAAATGACACTTTAAGAAATTCCTAACGTTTCCGCTGCAACGGATTGCGTTTGACCCACCTCTAAACGACGATGGCTCTCCAGGCTACCAATTTCTCTAAGTCGTCTTGCTGAGATATTGCAGTCCCTGTTAGAAAACTTTCAACACGTGTCAATTGTTTTTAATATGCTCCTACAGAAGGAATACTGCAAGTCGCTTTTCACTCCATACATAAAAAGTTTTGGCCGTTGAAAACAATTTTTTCAATTAAAATTTGTAAAGTTTATAATTTTCCTTGTTAACCTTATTTAATTTTTGTCAAAATATTGTCAATTTCCTGATTATTACGTACCGAATTCACAATATCCCCTGATTGTTTTGAGAAGTGTATATAAAAAATATTTAAAATCTAAAATAGTGATTAAAAATCGCTTGATATTTGATATCAAGAAGTGGAAAAAAATTATGAAAGCAGAAACGTGCTGTCCGATATATAGTTTATTTCTAAGCAAACTTTCCAAAAACCTTCGACCTACTGACGATCAGGCCGTTTTTAATAAAACATGAGAAGTAATTTCTAGGAATTTCAGTGTTGCTACTTGGCCGTTTTAAGTCCAAAATAGCGCGGCTGTTTCCATCTTGTTTAGAAAACTGAATACTTAAATTTGTGCTACAACACAAACTCTTATTTTTATAAATGATTTAAATTAAAATAAATAAAAATTAAAAATTAAAATACATAAGCAGTATTAAATTTAGGTTGGTTCGGTATATAAACTATTATAGTTTTATTGTTCTAGTTTTACAAGCACATATAAGATTTTTTGTATATAAGCTCCAGTGCTAATCATAATGCTCGAATAATTGCATGTTATACTGTACTCACATTTTTTCACCAAGACTTTTAACAAAAGGCCAAGCGCTCTTATTTTTAGGCTATAATCAATGAAGAGTTATTTCAATATATGAATTTAATGTGTCCATACCCGTCATTGACATTTAAGCCTCTGTCGGCTTGCCTTACATTTTAATTCAAGCGTCCTCAGTTTCTGAACAAATGCATCACCCTCTAAGTTATATAATGTAAAATATAACATTAATTTCTTAACTTCAAATAAAATCCGTAATGTTTTGCTTTCTAATTTTTTGCCATCCCAACTTCTAGATATTAAATTAAAAGTATTAAACAACTATTTTTTTTTCTTTTATAGAACTTTTTTATGTTATTATATATATATAATAAATAATGCTAAATAGTTCTTATTCAAATCTATTTAAAATAACAAAATAAATAGATCCAATATAATACTAATTAATGAATCAAAACTTTTAGATTTAAATTTATAAATCTTCAACGGAAATTTCCAAATCGAGGTGATCTATATGTCCCTTTTCAAAGAGACCATCCAAGCATGATACTTCGTTAAGGAATGCAATATAATAAACATAGAATAATTTATAATCCTCAATGAAATACCAGTTGGTAATCTACGAAAGTTGTTTATTGCAACTCTCTGAAGTGTAATAGGTGAAGAGCGTAATTTCAATTACTTAACAATTTCCAAATGACTCGCCGTTATAAATGCAGATCCAGAACTATTTCCAACATGATGAAATGGATTTGAATTTTGTAGGATAAGTATAAAACTAGGATTCGCACTGGCAAACCAGATGGGACTGGTCAGTAGCTTGTTATCTTCGCATTAAGCCAAGATTGATTGCCATGTTGTTTGTGGTAACAGTGGGACTGGACATCGCGGAATGGCAGGAGTATTAATGGTATCGTAATCAAGAATACAAAGCAATTGGACTCTTTATCTAATTCCCAATTACTTTAATGAGTACCTGTATAAAATTTATAAGCTCCGTAACATGTCAGAAAATTTGATTGTAGCAGTTAATTAGGGAATTGGATTAATTTTGTCTTAATTAAAAATAGTAGTAAATTAACTGTAATTAGTTTTTAAATAATTTAAAGACTATAGATAAAACTAATATTATTTAAACTTTTTAAACTTATTTAATGTATTTAATGCATTTTAAATTTCCCTCTATTGTAAAATAATTCCTGTAGGAAAAGATTTAATGATATATTAATAAAAATAATAATAAACAAATTAATTATTTACCTTACGCATATATTTTGACGAGTATCTGTATAACGCTTTTCATAAAAATATTTGATACTTAAAGATAATTACAGAAATTATTTGATATATTTATCAGGAAATAAATTTATATTTTTAGAGAAAATTTCAATTATTTTGTTGATTTCTTGAGTAATAAATCTTACGCGTTCTTTTAAAATGAAAATATTAATGATAAGAAATAATATTGTATAGATCTTACATACTATTTACCCTTTTATTTTAGATTGGATTTAAAGTTTCTAAGCAGATATAAACATAAATGTCTTCTAGAAAATTTATAAAAATTGCTGAAATACTGTTTCGTGGTTACTGTATGTTGCATCGTGACTTTGTAATGTATGTCCTAAACATCAACTAAAAACTTATCAGTTTACATACTATTCTGCGTCCCTGTATAGAAAATATAAGTGTCAATTTATACCAACATGTGCCAGTTTATTGTCATACCAGACATGTGCCAGTTTATTGTCATACCAGACATGTGCCAAGACTTTCAGAAAAGCATTTGTCGTACTTTTCTTTATATAATCAAATTTGGGACTTCCTTGTAAGACATCATACGATTTATGCTACATAGTTTAAATGGGGCCACCTAAATGGCAGAAGACATCAGGTGATTCACTTTCAACTCTTTCAAAGATGTCTGATTGGAGGTATTAAAAGGTATTACAATTGAGAGTAAGATTAAATATACTCAATTTTGAACAGAAAATACTTGCGTTTATCCGATAACGTTGGAGGAATTTATTTCCTGTGATATTTCTCAAACTTTTTTACTTTCCTTAAAATGCCATGTAATCATTCGTAGAAAGATGTGTGAAAACCTGCCAAAAAAGTTACAATATGATAACTTCATTACACTGAAGTGACAAAAGTCATGGGATACCTCTTAATATCGTGTCGGCCCTCCTTTCGCTCGGCGAAGTGTAGCAACTCGACGTGGCATGGACTCAACAAGTCGTTGGAAGTCTTCTGCAGGAATATTGAGCCTTGCTGTCTCGATAAACGTCCATAATTGTGAAAGCGTTGATGGTGCAGGATTTTGGGCACGAACAGACCTCTCGATGATGTCCCATAAATGCTCGATGAGATTCATTTCGGGCGATATAGGTGGCCAGATCATTCGTTGGAATTGTCCAGAATGTTCTTCAAACCAATCGCGAACAGTTGTGGCTCGGTGACATGGCGCATTGTCATCCATAAAAATCCCATCGTTGTTTGGGTACATGAAGTCCACGAATGGCTGCAAGTGATCTCCAAGTAGCTGAACATAAGCATTTCCAGTCAATGTTCGGTCCAGTCGCAGCAGAGGACCAAGTCCATGCCATGAAAAAACAGCCCACACCATTGCGGAGCCACCACCAGCTTGAACAGTGCCTTGCTGACAGTTTGGGTACATGGCTTCGTGGGGTCTGCGCTACACTCGAACCCTACCATCAGCTCTTACCAACTGAAATCGTGACTCATCGGACCAGGCCACGGTTTTACATTCATCTAGGGACCAATCGATATGCTCACGTGCCCACGAGAGTCGCTGCAAGCGATGTCGTTTTGTCAGTAAAGGCACTCGAGTCGGTCTTCTGCTGGAATAGCCCAAGAAAGCCAAATTTCTCCGCACAGTTCAAACAGACAAGTCCCTTGTACGTCCCACATTGATTTCTGCGGTTATTTGACGCAGTGTTGCTTGTCTGTTAGAATTTACGACTCTTTGCAGACGTCGCCGGTCTCGATCGTTAAATGCAGGCGGTCGACCACTGCGCTGTCCATGGTGGGATGTTATGCCTGAAATTTCATACACTCGGCACACTCTTGACACAGTGGATCTGGGAATGTTGAATTCCCTAACGATTTCCGAAATGGCATGACCCATGCGTCTAGCTCCAACTAACATTCCGCGTTCAAAGTCTGTTAATTCCCGTCGTGCGGTCATCATCACGTCAAAACCTCTTCACATGAATAACTTGAACAGAAATGAAAGCTCTGCGAAAGCACTGCGAATTTATACCTGCTCTACGCGATGCTACAGCCATCTGAAAATTTGCATATTGCTATCCCATGTCTTTTGTCACTTCAGTGTATGCATTCTGTTGTATTTGATCTTCTCTAGATATCATGATAGCTATAATTTCTGGACTAATTAGTAAATTACAGCTTTTAATTTTTCATGTATAAGATTTATTTAGCATTATTAGAATTAACGCATTTAAGCAAATAAACCTAACACACAGTAACACTTTAGGGATAGGCGGGTAGAATAAGAATAGTGACTACATGTCGCTTCAACTTACAATAGCGACCTATTGTCTAATTGGCTAGATATCTGGCTTTTGGTACGACAGGTTTCAGGTTTGAATCCTGGCAGTGCCATGGATGTTGGTGAGTGGTTTGGAATCCATGTTAAACTGTAGGTAACGGTATATTTACCCTAAAGCGTACATAAAAAAACCATAGAGCGACAAACCAAATCAAACCACTTTTTATGTCTTGAATAGGAGATAATTTGAAAAGAATGATTGGAAAACATTGTTGTTGTGGAGTAATATATTTGAAAAAGATATTCTTTGCAAAAATAAAACTGAAATTGGTTGCTAAATTTAGTGTTCCTTCGAATTTGAATAATAAAGCTTCTTTACTTCTAATTAGAACTAGTATATAAAATATGTATATAGATAATGTACACGTAAAAGAGAAAAACAATGTTTATTAAGTTTATTTATTTATTTTTGAAATGAATAAAAAATATTACAAAACAAAAGCCATGCAAAATAAGTGATTCCTATTTTTTTATAGAACATAAACGAAAAGAAACCATTCTGAAAGTGGAGCATTTCCTTTCAGGCACCGGCCAATAAAATGTTCCAGTCAGTTTCTAAACTTTACAAATCCTTTCCTCGGAGCCCCTGGAAACCAAAAGTTTATTAGACGCATCAAATGCTCCCTACAACAATGGAAATTCGGTCCGAGGGCGAGCCGTCTCCGAAGCTATAAATTTCAAACACCAAGGGACGAGGGAATCACCATCGGTAACCACAACCGCTCTCAGAAGAAATCCTTTGATTTGGTCCATTTATCTTTTAAGGAAAAGAGGAAGAAGAAAAATCTCTTTTTTCTTTCTTGTGAGCTCGAAAATTTTACCTCAAAATCTCAGAGTTGTAGTAAGGACAATCGATATAAATTTCGGCTCTGAAAGTACTTCGCAGTACTGCTGACTACTGTATATTTTAGATATCTATATTTCTTCCCTTAAAGTTGAGCGAGCATAAAATTTGATATATTTCAGAAAAGTATTCTTTGCATAAAGTAAAAAAAAAAAAAAAAAAAAAAAAAAAAAAAAAAAGACTTTACTGCAATTGATGGCTTAACTTAGTTAAATGTAGTGTTTCTTCGAATTTGATTAATAAAGCTTTATTATTTCTAAATACATTTGATACATAAGATATGCATATAGAATAATGCACACGTAGGGGGTCAGATGGTCGGGTGGCTGTCGCTCGGTACCATAGGTTTCGGGTACGAGGTCCGCTGTGCTTTGGATGCTGCAGTGGTTCGGAATCCACTTTACACCGTAGGTCCCGGTCTACCACGACCGTAGAGCGTTGACGAGGTATTGTAATTCCGAGTATCTTCAAGTTACCATTCGAGTTTATCTTCAAGCTACACACCCTCCTGGGTATTGCTAAATGAGTAACGTCGGTGCAGCGCGTGCCTTAAGGCATCAAAGACAACTAACTATCTAAGTGTTTACCAGCTGCATTAGAAAAAAAATAACGCACACCTAAGAAGTAAAAGAAATCTTTATTAAGTTTATTTATTTATTTTTGTATGAGTAAAAAAATATTTCAGGACAAAAGCGATGCAAAATAAGCGATTCCTTTTTTTATAGGAAATAAACGAAAAGAAACCATTTTAAAAGTGGAGCATTTCCTTTCGAGCACCGAGCAATAAAATGTTCCAGTCAGTTTCTAAACTTTACAAATCCTTTCCTTGAAGGCCCTGGAAACCAAAAGTTTATTAGACGCATCAAATGCTCCCTACAACAATGGAAATTCTGTCTGAGGGCGAGCCGTCTCTGAAGCTATAAATTTCAAACACCAAGGGACGAGGGAATCACCATCGGTAACCACAACCGCTCTCGGAAGAAATCCTTAGATTTGGTCCATTTATCTTTTAAGGAAAAGAGAAACAAAAAAAAATCTCTTTTTTTTTCTCTCTTGCGAGCTCGAAAATTTTACCTCAAAATCTAAGAGTTGTAGTAAGGACAATCGATATAAATTTCGACTGTGAGCCCTTCGCAGTACTGCTGACTACTGTATATTTTAGATATCTATATTTCTTCCCTTAAAGTTGAGCGAGCATAAAATTTGATATATTTCAAAAAGGTCCTTTTCAGTGCAATAAGTAAAAATAAAATATATATTCAAATTTCTAACATGTCCCCCTATTTTTTTCACTACGTGGAGTTTGTCAAACGGCTTGATAACTGTAAAAAATCAATATCGGAAATATTTATTTCTTTGAATCTTCTCACAGATTGTGAAGATGTATGTGGAATATATTTTCTGACAAATGGGCAAAAGCAAGTTTTCGAGCAATAGCAATCTTAGCTTTAATACTGGGTCCAAAAAGTAAGACCAATTTTAATTTAAAATTCCCGAGGCTTATGGAATTTAAATTTGTTTTTCTTTTTTAAATTGCTGGCACTGTCCTTGACATCTGCGGGAAATTTGACGTCAAAATATTCATTAGTGTTGGAATTACGCTTGGCTTTGTGAAACGTTAAAACAGATTCCGGCGATTTTTGAAATGTCTGAATTAATCGAGCAAGAACTTGCGTTGAATGTTCTTTTCGGAAACGTGTAGAATTTTGCACAAGGCATTCGGTGAATATTCCTATATCGGAAAAGAAATGTTTAGAAGTGGTAAAAACAGTTCAAAGAAGGCAGAAATCGCGTTGGAAACAAAGAGCTCTCTGTTCGACCACCAACCTCAATCAACGATGCTGTTGGATTTTATGCTTGCAAATCGTTCAATTACAATTAGAGAACTTGATGATGATTTTGGAATTTCAAAAGATGTTTTGGGCCTCAAAAGCGTCAAATCTTGATTCTTACCGAAAACTTTGAAGCTCACACTTCATTGATTCTTCGTGATTTTTTGCCAAAAATGAAACCCATATCGTTCCACAACTACTTTACTCACCTAATTTGGCATTGTACTACTTCTGGATATTCCCTAAACTCAAAAGACTACTCCGGGGACACGGTTGTGAGTCGATTAAAGAGACATTTCAAAAATCACCGGAATGAGTTTTAGCTTCTCACAAAACCAAGCTTATCTCAAACACTAATGAATAATTTGACGTCAAATTTCACACAGATATCTGGGAGAGTGTCAACGACCTACAAAAGGAAAATAATTGAAATACCATATGCGCAGAAAATTTAAATTAAAAACTAGTCTCACCTTTTTGGACACAGCAGTACATCTAGCAAAAATATGTATATCGATAATGCACATGTAAATGGGAAAAGCAATGTTTATTAAGTTTATTTATTTATTTTTGTATAGAGTAAAAAATATTACAGAACAAAAGCGATGCAAAATAAGCGATTTCTTTTTTTTATAGGAAATAAACGAAAAGAAACCATTCTAAAAGTGAAGCCTTTTCTTTCAAGCACCGAGCAATAAAATGTTCCAGTCAGTTTCTGAAGTTTACAAATCCTTTCCTCGGAGCCCCTGGAAATCAAAAGTTTATTAGACACATCAAATGCTCCCTACAACAATGGAAATTCTGTCCAAAGGCAAGCCGTCTCTGAAGCTATAAATTTCAAACACCAAGGGACGAGGGAATCACCATCGGTAACCACAACCGCTCTCGGAAGAAATCCTTAGATTTGGTCCATTTATCTTTTAAGGAAAGGAGAACAAAAAAATCTCTTTTTTTTCTCTCTTGCGAGCTCGAAAATGTTACCTCAAAATCTAAGAGTTGTAGTAAGGACAATCGATATAAATTTCTGCTGCGAGTCCTTCGCGCTATACTGCTGACTACTGTATATTTTTGATATCTATATTTCTTCTCTTAAAATTGAGAGAGCATAAAATTTGATATATTCCAGAAAAATATTCTTTGCACAAACTAAAAAAACAAAAAAACATTACAAAAATTGATGGCTAAATTTAGTTAAATGTAGTGTTTTATCTAATTTGATCAATAAATCTTCATTATTTCTAATTACTACTGTGCTCACAAAGCAAGACAATTTTTTTTTTTCAAAAACTCTTTATTTATTTTTCCAAATATTTTCCATCGCCTTCAATAATAAAGTAATCCCCTCCGGACCCAATGCACTTACTCCGACTTATTTTCTATCGTCAATGCATGCTAAAATGTCGTTGGCAGGGTTGGTCTTCAAATTGCGCGACGATTCATGTTGAATCTCTTCAATAGACTCAAAATGGTGTCCGCGGAGTGGTCTTTTCAGTTTAGGGAATAGCCAGAAGTCGCACTGTGGGACTACGGCGATTTTGGAGAGATATGGGTTTCATTTTTGGCGGAAAAGTCACGAAGAATCAATGCAGTGTGAATTTGCGCATTCAGTGTTTCCGTTACCAATCGAGATTTCACGTGTTTGAAATGGAATTGACCGGTCCCTTTGGAATTCCAACATCAGTAGCAAGGTCTCTAATTGTAAATAGACGGTTTGCAAAAACCAAATCCTTAATTTTTTGGACGTGAGCTTCATCGGTTGAGGTTGGTAGTCGACTAGAGGGCTTTCTTTCTATTTCTTTCTGATATAGGAATGTTCACCGAATGCATTCTGCAGCATTCTATACTTTTTCGCAGTGTGTTTTCGAATATGATTAATAAAGCTTTATTATTTCTGTTTACATCTAGCACATAAAATATGTATATCGATAACGCACACGTAGAAAGGAGAAACAATGTTTATTTGTTTATTTCTGAACAAATGTAAAAAAAATATATATATATTACAGAACAAAAGCGATGCAGAATAAGCGATTTTTTTTTTTTTTTTTTTTTTTTTTTTTGAAATAAACGAAAAGAAGCCATTCTGAAAGTGGAGCATTTCCTTTCAAGCACCGAGCAATAAAATGTTCCAGTCAGTTTCTGAACTCTACAAATCCTTTCCTCGGAGCACCTGGAAACCAAAAGTTTATTAGACGCATCAAATGCTCCCTACAACAATGGATATTCTGTCCGAGAGCGAGTCGTCTTCGAAGCTATAAATTTCAAACACCAAGGGACGAGGGAATCACCATCGGTAACCACAACCGCTCTCGGAAGAAATCCTTAGATTTGGTCCATTTATCTTTTAAGGAAAAGAGGAACAAAAAAATCTCTTTTTTTTCTTTCTTGCGAGCTCGAAAATTTTACCTCAAAATCTAAGAGTTGTAGTAAGGACAATCGATATAAATTTTGACTGTGAGCCCTTCGCAGTACTGCTGACTACTGTATATTTTAGATATCTATATTTCTTCCCTTAAAGTTGAGCGAGCATAAAATTTGATATATTTCAAAAAGGTCTTCTTCTTCAGTGCAATAAGTAAAAATAAAATATATATTCAAATTTCTAGCATTTCCCCCTATTTTTTTTTCTCAACGTGGAGTTTGTCAAATGGCTTGATAACTGTAAAAAATCAATATCGGAAATATTTATTTCTTTGAATCTTTTCACAGATTGTGAAGATGTGTAGTATATGGAATATATTTTCTGACAAATGTGCAAAAGCAAGTTTTCAGACAATAAGAATTTTAGCAATCTAAAGTTGATATTTTTTGTCGCTATTCCATTCCAAATATTACTCTGGATAATTATTTTAAAATTGGAATCCATGATCATAGCATCAAGAATATTCTGCTGGAATACTAACTTTAAATGATTTAAAATCTACATATTGTTTAAATTTTGTATCTCATTTGCATTTAAATTTCCATAAAATAACGTGATCAAACATTTAAATATTGTAAGCTTGCCATGGGATCTTAATTTTAAATCCTGTAATTTCATAAATGGAATTTTTGTTAAAGATTCTACAAAAATGTATAATTTTTCAAAAAGAAATATTTTTGTAATGATATTTTTATGATTAAATTATAAAAAATGCTGCAATTAATAAAGGAAAATAATCTAAAAAAAGCATAAAAAGTCATTATAATGCATAATTTATCATCCCCAATGCATATATTTTTAGGTGTATTAAAATATTTAGTTACATGGGAATTATGATGATTTTTTAAGTCTCATTAAATTTCTCCAATTAAAATTAGTAAACACCAAGGAAAGAAAAAGCTTCTAAATTATTTTTTGTAACATAATTTTTCACCAACATTTTTTTTCCTAATTATATTAATTTTAATCATCAATATATTTTTTTTTGGATTTCCTGAAATCTTTAAAAAAAATAAAAATAACAGAATTATTTTTTTTTTAAATCCCTTTGTTTATAATTAAAAAAACGCAACTTTTTTTAAACGATTTATTCCTTTTTCTTGACTTTATTGAAATTATAATAAGATTATCATAGTAACTAGTAATTTCATATGATTTAGAACAGCATATACACAAATATATGAAGTTTGTGTAAAATTTATGTGAATATATTTTTATATTATCAATGTAATTTTAATCATAGATTTATTTTAATTTTAATAATTATTAGCATCGTACTTTTTATCATAAAAATATGTACTATTTATTTTTAAATACATACTATTTATTAGCTGTATTATATCGTACATCGTATATATAATACATCTGATATACATTATTACATCGTACTATTTATTATTAAATATTAGTAAAATATTTTTACGTAAGTCAGTTAAATAGGAAAATAGACTGTCATAGATTGGCAAAACTCCTGCCGCAGTTTGTCATATTAACATGTACATGCAACTTTAACTGAGCAATAAATACTTATTGTAAACCCTAAATCTATTTATTACAAAATTGTAAAAACAAAAATAATAATAATAATAATAATGGAATTTTTTTGTAATATTATCAGAAAAAATTTTAAAAGTATAACTAAATATTTTTATAAGAATAATAGAATTGTATATAATAAGTGTATTGTAAAATTTGTTTATAATAAGTGCAATTGTATATAATAAGAATTTTTATTAAAACTCGCGTTTTAGTATACAATTCTTAACTTTCTAGTAACTTTCTACTTTTGTAGTTCAAAAAGAGTGAAACCTCTAAAAGGTTTCTGCAACGAAAATAGAAAAAGAAAAGATTGTTTCTTTGTTCTAAGCTGATAGATCTAAGGCGATTTTGATAAGGAGACTATTCTAGCAAGTGGCTAACTCACGCAGAAAGTATCGATTCGTTTCATCGCATTATCGACTATTGGACAATGTATTATCGCTTAGGTCACGAGACTTATGTCGTAAGATTTTACACAGTGCCTTATATTTATCACATTAGCTGAATCCTTAAGATGCGAATTTGATTTAAGAGCACTTTACCAAGCTTTAGATTAACCAGTAACTAAGAAGGATACAATACTCAGTATTTAATAATATTTGTAATTCTATATTATATTGCATAAAAATACTATTTGTATTCATTTATTTAAGACTTATAATCCGAACATATAGTAAAATAAGTAAATTACAATCGTAATATTTAAAATCTTACACAATGCCTGATATTTATAACATTAGCTGCATTCTTAAGATGCGAATTTGATTTAAGAGCCCTTTACCAAACTTAGATTAATCTGTAACTGAGAGTGATAACACTCAGTTTTGAATTAATATTTGGAATTCTAGATTAAATTATATGAACAAAAAATGCTTATAATATAATTTATATTCATTTATTTAAGACTTATAAGCTAAACACATTGTCTTAAGATTTAAGATTTTACCAGTGCTATATATTTATTTCATTAGCTGAATCCTTAATTTGATTTAAAAGCACTTTACTAAATTTAGATAAAACAGTAACTAAGAGTGATACAATACTCAGTATTTAATAATATTTGTAATTCTTGATTAAATTGCATGAAAAATACTATTTGTATTCATTTATATAAGACTTATAATCAAACATATTGTAAAATAAGTAAAATTCAATCGTGAGATTTAAAATTTTACACATTGCCCGATATTTATCACATTAGCTGCATTCTTGAGATGCGAATTTGATTTAAGAGCACTTTATCAAACTTAGATTAATCTGTAAATAAAGTGATACAATACTCAGTATTTAATAATATTTGGAATTCTAGATTAAATTTTATGAACAAAAAATGCTTTTAATATAATTTATATTCATTTATTTAAGACTTATAAGCTAAACACATTGTCTTAAGATTTAAGATTTTACCAGTGCTTTATATTTATTTCATTAGCTGAATCCTTAACTTGATTTAAAAGCACTTTACTAAATTTAGATTAAACAGTAACTAAGAGTGATACAATACTCAGTATTTAATAATATTTGTAATTCTTGATTAAATTGCATGAAAAATACTATTTGTATTCATTTATATAAGACTTATAATCAAACATATTGTAAAATAAGTAAAATTCAATCGTGAGATTTAAAATTTTACACATTGCCCGATATTTATCACATTAGCTGCATTCTTGAGATGCGAATTTGATTTAAGAGCACTTTATCAAACTTAGATTAATCTGTAAATAAGAGTGATACAATACTCAGTATTTAATAATATTTGGAATTCTAGATTAAATTTTATGAACAAAAAATGCTTTTAATATAATTTATATTCATTTATTTAAGACTTATAAGCTAAACACATTGTCTTAAGATTTAAGATTTTACCAGTGCTTTATATTTATTTCATTAGCTGAATCCTTAACTTGATTTAAAAGCACTTTACTAAATTTAGATTAAACAGTAACTAAGAGTGATACAATACTCAGTATTTAATAATATTTGTAATTCTTGATTAAATTGCATGAAAAATACTATTTGTATTCATTTATATAAGACTTATAATCAAACATATTGTAAAATAAGTAAAATTCAATCGTGAGATTTAAAATTTTACACATTGCCTGATATTTATCACATTAGCTGCATTCTTGAGATGCGAATTTGATTTAAGAGCACTTTATCAAACTTAGATTAATCTGTAAATAAGAGTGATACAATACTCAGTATTTAATAATATTTGGAATTCTAGATTAAATTTTATGAACAAAAAATGCTTTTAATATAATTTATATTCATTTATTTAAGACTTATAAGCTAAACACATTGTCTTAAGATTTAAGATTTTACCAGTGCTTTATATTTATTTCATTAGTTGAATCCTTAACTTGATTTAAAAGCACTTTACTAAATTTAGATTAAACAGTAACTAAGAGTGATACAATACTCAGTATTTAATAATATTTGTAATTCTTGATGAATTGCATGAAAAATACTATTTGTATTCATTTATATAAGACTTATAATCCAAACATATTGTAAAATAAGTAAAATTCAATCGTGAGATTTAAAATTTTACACAGTGCCTGATATTTATCACATTAGCTGCATTCTTGAGATGCGAATTTGATTTAAGAGCATTTTATCAAACTTAGATTAATCTGTAACTAAGAGTGATACAATACTCAGTATTTAATAATATTTGGAATTCTAGACTAAATTTTATGAACAAAAAATGCTTTTAATATAATTTATATTCATTTATTTAAGACTTATAAGCTAAACACATTGTCTTAAGATTTAAGATTTTACCAGTGCTTTATATTTATTTCATTAGCTGAATCCTTAATTTGATTTAAAAGCACTTTACTAAATTTAGATTAAACAGTAACTAAGAGTGATACAATACTCAGTATTTAATAATATTTGGAATTCTAGATTAAATTACACGAAAAAATGCTTATAATATAATTTGTATTCATTTATTTAATACTTATAAGACAAACATATTGTAAAGTAAGTAAATTACAATCTTAGGATTTAAGATTTTATACAGTGTCTTATATTTATCACATTAGGTGGATCGTTAAGATGCGATTTGTTATTTAAGAGCACTTTATCAAGTTTAGATTAACCAGCAACTAAGAGTGATGCAATACTCAATATGTAATAATATTTGAAATTCTAGATAAAATTGCCTGAAAAAATGCTCATAATATAATTTGTATTCATTTATTTGACTTATAAGCTAAATATATGGTAGAGTAAATAAATTGCAATTAATTATTAAACAAAATATTTCATAATGAATAAGTTAAAGTGTTTTCGAATATATTTCGTTCCATCATAGTGATGTTTTAAAAGTAATTAAGAATTATTTTTTGGCAAATTTTGGATAGTATTTATTTCACTTAGGTATACGTCGAGTTCTTTACAGCAAAAAATGCTAATCAAATAGGTTTTATATTCAAAATAGTAATCCTAATTAATTTAAGTGAGATTTTACTAAAGATTAATTTAAGTGAGATATAAGATCATTGATATTTTAAATTCTAAGTAATAGTTCTGAATGTTTCACTTAATTTTTATATTAGAATAAGAAAATCAGATTTTTCTTTTGATACATTCAAATTGCACATGGATTGAATGAAATATATATTACGATTATTTTTACTTATGTTGATTTTTGGAATATTAATTCTTTATTAAATCGATATTTAGATCAAATTTAATATATTTTCTAATTTATAGGTGTCGTTTTATGTTAATTAAATACAAATAGTTGAAAAAAATGATGTAATAAGGTTAACCGAATATCTAAGTAAATAAGTGGCAATCATTGTCACTCCTAATATTAATTTGTATAAAAACAAATTTTCTGTAGTTTTCAAAATGTTTAAATAATATTCAAGTACTTTTTTGTAATCATCGAGTTTATAAATATTTCCTTTTAAGACAATTTCTGACATCACGCCAAATGAAACATAACAGTATAGGATGTATTGAAACTTACATGGATGTAAAACTCTTTCAGTTCTATAATTGCTATTAAAAATAAACAAATGAAGTCGAAATCTACTTTACTGAAAGTAAAAGTTTAGTGAAAGTAAAAGTGTACTGAAAGTAATATCCATTCTTTTCTATGAATGTTTAAAATATGGAGTATTATGTGACATTTTACATAAAAATCATTTCTAAATGTTCAAAATGATTTAGGAGATGAGTTCGAATTTTATGGTAACAAATCTTAATTTTACATATACTCGTATTAGCTTCATTGTTTCATTCAGTTTATAATAGTTGTTCTTGTTTTCATTCCGTATATATACATTGTAGCATTTGGAATTTTAAGCTACTAGATTTCTTAATAAATATTTTAGACATTGTAAAAAATAAGACATAAGATTTGCACAAATAATTTAAATGTATAAATGATAAATGTTTAAATGTTATAAATAATTTAAGTTATTTTTGTTATAAATAATTTTATAATTAATAATTTAATAATTTTTAAAAGGCTTAAAATACATACATGATATTTTTGTTCATGATAAAAATGAAAAAAAAAAAAAAAAAAAAAAAAAAAAAAAAAAAAAAAAAAAAAAAAAATGAAAAAAAAAAAAAAAAAAAAAAAAAAAAAAAAAAACACAACAATGGAAAAAACAAATTTTACACAAATGAAAAAAAAAAATTATATTAAATAATATTTCATTAAAATTTGAATATACAGTAGCTTATTAATACTTAAAATATTCTAACTCCGTTAATAAAAGACTTTTCTAAAAACACGAAATATTCAGCATGTATTTTAAAATATGGTTGGTAAAAAAAAAAGTTGGTATCCTTTATTTTTAGTTCATCTTTTTGTATAAATTTTTTTCTAAGTGAAAAATTTAAGAAGAATTCGAAAATTTTGAGCTAAAAATCTTCTTTTTTTTGTTCGTAACGTCTTAAATAGCTTTTTTCTTTCTTTTAAGGGGTATATTCAATGAGTATAAAAATTAAAAAAAAAAAAAAACACCCACACGTAAATGAGTGACGCAAGTATAAAAAGTTATATTCATGATTTGCTGGTTTTAAAAATCTGGTTTTTTGTAATATTCCTGCTATTTCTTTTTAATGAGGCACAGTTTTTTGCAATAATGTTTTTATTTTTCCTAAATAACGAAAATTCTTAAATTCGACAGAAACTAGTTGTTCTTTTATCTTAAATTACTAAAGTATGTAATAAGCTTCGTTTGTTTTTATTTAAAATATTTTTGGATTAAATACAGCTGAAAGAAAACAATTTTTATACTTTTCTACATTTAAAAAAAAAAAATTATTCACGTTAAAACAAAAATCGTTAAAAACTGCTTATTATTTTATTCTTCTTATTATTTTCCTCTGCCTAACAGTTTGATTTACTTGACAGAAAATGCAAACATTTCTTGATTTTCTATAATTGATTCTTTAGAATATATTCAACTCACTTTTTAATATACAATTCTTAACATTTTAGTGCTCAGTAATTTTTATAGTTCAAAAAGGACGAAAGCTCTAAAAGTTTTCTTGTTTGCATTCGTCTGGCTTCAATTCAAATTTCAACTTTTATCTTTATACATTTCATTTTTATTCGTATAATACTTAAATTTTTCTTTTAAAAGGGATTCAAATTTCACAGAATATTTTATATAGAAATTTAACTTTTCATTTGTATTCATTCTAATTTTGGGTGTATTAAAAATATTTAAAAAATCCTTTATTATTATATGTAAAATTAGAGAAATTAATTCATTATTTTGTTAAAATGGGAGATTCTAAAGTTTTAGAAAACATATGTTAAAAAAAAAACTGGGAAGTATATTGATTGTTCAGTATATTTTTCTCTGTGCTTCTTCTACTTTACTCTTCTCTGTGTTACTTACTTATACAATTTCTTTAAATATATTATATAATAATTTATTTATGTTTATAAACTATAATTTTCAATTCCTTATATATATATTTATGTATTTTTTTACTTATATGTGCCACGAAGTATGGAAGTTACCCCCCAGCCAAGATGCTTTTCAATGGCATGCCGTACGCGACAAAATCAGAAATAAAATCGCCAAAGAAGCCTTTAGTGGCAAACCTCAAGATACTACCACAATATTCAATTGTTTCTAAAAAGAGTAATTACAATACTCGCCAAAAAAAGATTCAAGCCTTTGTCCAACTGTAGGCAAGTACTTGACATTATACCTAGGCTGAAAATCACTTTTTAGTGTTGGTTTGGTTTGCCGCTCTACTACCAGTTTTTGCATGCTTAGGGTTAATAAAACCTGGACATTTAGTTTAATGTGGATTTCGAACCACTAACAAATATCCTTGCCAATGCAAAGATTGGAACCTGAAACCTGTGGTACCAAAGGCCAGAGCGCTAGCCAATTCGACAGCATGTCGCTCTACAGTACTGGATTCATTTTTCAAATTGTGAGTAATATTGCTGTAGATTTCAGTAAAAATGAAGCAAAATACTAATATATATATATTTATTTATTTAATTATATGAAGCCTTTAATTTCTTTCCAAGATCTATAATTATAATTTCTACAGAATGTTATATATCGAAACTAGCTTTTACCACTAACTATACTAACTAAACTATATTAACTATACTAACAATACTAACTATATTTTTACTAATAGATACTGCATTATATTTTGTTGTAATATAAGATTTTACATCTGTTGATAATAAGAATCATGTTCTACATAAATATAAACTAGAAGTTACTATAAAACTAATCAGAAATAAAAATTTGAAGAACCGAATTTCAGACATAACTGAACCATACCGAAAAGAAATCAGGCAAAATTTTCTATCCAGCAGTTTCAAATCAATATTTACCGAAATAATTTCTAATATTTCCAGTGAAAGCGAAGCAGAGAGGTTGGAAGGAGAACGAAATCAAATCACTAGTTCAAACTTCCAGAAAAACTCGCATGAGAAAAAAATCAGAATTTTTCAAGTCAATACAAAAATAAAATAAAAATCATCGAAGATGGGAAGCCAAAACTTCAGACTGCCTATACCATCCAATCGTTATAAGCAACCGAGCGTTCTATTTACTCGTGTAGCACGGTTCGTTAGGATGATTCGAAAAGGAACGTGCACATACAGAACCGTGAAGATTCGGTGAAGATGGCAACCACCTGAATGCGTAAGATCGTTTGGTATGCAAGCTACGGCAGACGACAAAATAAAGCCCTAGAAAATAAAGAAACGGCAGAGTTGGCAGTTTTATTTTGCAATGACGAATGACAGAAATGGAAGAATCATGTGTAGCTTGATGACTGCAAGAGATAAGATTTTATTTGTTTGTTTTTAGCTTTACTGTGCACTGTGTGTTCTTTTTTCTTTTTTTTTTTTTTTTTTGAGTCCTTTGCTGCTTCTGCTGCTGTTATTTTCTCGGGAGGGGATTTAGAATGCTCTTTTTGTCTTGATGTTTACTTTTTTCTTTTTCCTGTATAAATATATATTTTGGAAGAGTATTTTTTTATTTCTGAGTTGGTTTAAGGTGTTTTTTGTATGGGTGGAGAACGCCCCTACTGGTCTCATTTTGCACCTGAGCTATGCATTCTTCTAGTTCTAGAGCCTTTTCTTATATTCTTACACTGTGTTACGAGTCTTGAGACAAAAAGACGGGCTTATATTTTCAAAAAAATGCAAATGTAAAAGTGGGACTTACGGAAGAGTCATTTTATCCCTTTACAACAAAAACACAAAAATATATCTCAATATATCATAATAATGCTTGATATACTAAAAAGAATTCATATAATTCTGCGGTTCAATATTTTAAAAGTCGTAGAGGCTTATTTAGATTATCATCTATATATATCTATAATAAATTATATGAAACATTTAATTTTTTGCAAGAATAATAATTATGTTTTCTATAAAATGTTCTGGTGAAACTAATTTTTGTTTTATATAGAGCATTAGATACTGCATTATCAAAATCGAAATTTCTTGTTTAAATATGAGATTATTTTTCTGTTGATAATAAGAATCATTCTCTACATAAATATAAAATAGAAGTTACTATAAAACTAATCAGAAATAAAAACTTGAACTGTATTTCAGAGCATAACCGAAACATACCGAAAAGAAATCAGGCAAAATTTTCTATCCAGCAGTTTCAAATCAATATTTACCGAAATAATTTCTAATATTTCCAGTGAAAGCCGACCGGAGAGGTTGGAAGGAGAACGAAATCAAATCACTAGTTCAAACTTCCAGAAAAACTCGCATGAGAAAAAAATCAGAATTTTTCAAGTCAATACAAAAATAAAATAAAAATCATCGAAGATGGGAAGCCAAAACTTCATACTGCCTATACCATCCAATCGTTATAAGCAACCGAGCGTTCTATTTACTCGTGTAGCACGGTTCGTTAGGATGATTCGAAAAGGAACGTGCACATATAGAACCGTGAAGATTCGGTGAAGATGGCAACCACCTGAATGCGTAAGATCGTTTGGTATGCAAGCTACGGCAGACGACAAAATAAAGCCCTGGAAAATAAAGAAACGGCAGAGTTGGCAGTTTTATTTTGCAATGACGAATGACAGAAATGGAAGAATCATGTGTAGCTTGATGACTGCGAGAGATAAGATTTTCGTTGTTTGTTTTCAGCTTTACTGTGCACTGTGTGTTCCTTTTTTTTTTAGTCCTTTTGCCGCTTCTTCTGTTCTTATTTTCTCGGGAGGGGATTTAGAATGCTTTTTTGTCTTGATGTTTACTTTTTTCTTTTTCCTGTATAAATATATATTTTGGAAGAGTACTTTTTTTCATTTTGCTCTCGTGAGTTGGTTTAAGGTGTTTTTTGTAAGGGTGGAGAACGCCCCTACTGCTCTCATTTTGCACCTGAGCTGTGCATTCTTCTCGTTCCAGAGCCTTTCTTATATTCTTACTTTGTGCGCGAGCTCTGAGAGAAAGAGACAGGCTTACATTTTCAAAACAATGCAAATGTAAAAGTTGGGACTTACGCGACAGCTATTTTATCCTTTTATAACACAAACCCAAAAATATATCTGAGTATATGTTTGATATACTAAAATATTTATCCAATTTTGCGGTTCAATGTTATTAAAGTTGTAGAAGCTTATTTAGATTAAAATTAAAATCTAATTAAGAAATTTGAATTTTTTTTCAATAAAATGAGAAGAAACTGTTCATATTGATGCATATGTAGAATAAAATTGATCATGTGCACAAATGTAAGTAACAAAAATATAATTCATTTAATTAAACTTAATTATTACGTAAGATATTTAAATAGAATTAAATTATTTTTGTTATTTTTGCATTATTAGTTTCATTTTCCTTTTTACAATATTTTGTCTGTTCTTTTTAAAAGGAAAATTGTCTCAAAATAAAATGATTAGAGATAGAAAAACAGTTATTTAAATTTACTTTAAAGGAGTTATAATTTTACGATATCAATCATCAGAAATTAATAGGTATTTAAATATAAATAAAACGAGGTTTAAATTATTTTTCAAAACTTCAGTTTAAAATTAATTAATGTATGCCAAAAAAAGAATAAAGTTATTTAGAATTATATCCAATAACAACATATTTTAAAAATATAAACAATGCATATATTTTAGAAATTACACTTAATAATTTTGGAAACTTATGTAGAAACTTAATAATTTGAACTTTAAAAATGAGTTTTTCCCATTATTCTAAGAAACAAATAATATCTTAGATTTTTAATTCTTTTAAAGTTTTAAATTTTATAATCAAATTCACATTACATTACTAAAAGCAAATATCATCAACATAGTTTAATTCTTCTGTCATACTAAATTTTAAAATAATTTTCCTTAATAAATATAGTTAATTATCCCCAATAAAAATATTTTCTTTGCCTTTTCGATTTCAAACTAAAAAAAAAAAAAAATGTGAGACTAAATATATAAATTTATTGAAAGAAAATCCTTGTTTTATTGATAAATATATTTAATTGCTTCATCTATATTTGGTTTCTAACAAAATTATTGTAACTTAATAGATTGATTGAATTAAATAAATGCTAAATACGTTAAATAAGAAATATATGCTGAAATTCGTTTTATAGATTATATTGAAGTGCGAACTACAATTACTAATTACTGTTTTGGCTGGTAATTATGTTTTATTTACTGTTTCAGCTTGCAAAAGCAGCTTATAGGTTAAATTTTATAAATATGCTTAAACGGTAACATGGCCTTAAAGGGTTAAAGGGCCTACGTACTACGTATGCAACACTAAAACTTTGCTTTTCGATACAGCTCAACGATTTTAATTAATTGGTTAGTTCAGACATTAGTTAGTTCAAATATTTTGAAATATTTGAAATCGGAATTCCTTTTAAGTTCGAAGTAGAATTAACAAAACAGACTACATAATTAACAAACACCTACCAGATAATATAAATAAATGTTTGCCTGATTTATTTTATACTATATACAAAAAAATTATACTATATACAAAATTCTTCTTTTTAAAAATATATTTCGTTACATATTTAAATTAATATTATGTCATTCAATACTGTAATTTAAAATTACAATAAGAAGAATGTAGCATAAAGCATTTCACATAGAGATATATTTCGTCCAACTATATGCCAGAAAGCTAAATATTCGGTTTCAAGTGGGAAATGGTAGAATAGATAATATTTGGGAGTGGCAGTTAGACTACGTGAAGCGAAACAATTTTGTAAGAAAAAAGTTTAACAGATATTGCAACATTTGATTTAATTCGTAGAACAACACGAAAGAACTTTAAGAATTACAAACTTCGTAATTTTCATTCGTAAATTCGTAGAACTTTACGAAGAAACGTAAATGACCATGCAATGGAATAAAATATGGGGAAAATGGTCATTGGATGGTGAAAATTTTTTAATTAGGCTTTTCATCAGCTGTTTGTGGGTTTTAAATTAATCTTTAAGACGTTTTTTACTTAATTATAAATATTTTAATTGATTAAAAATTTATTCATAATAGACTTTTAAGAGATTATAAATTAAATTAAGAGAACTAATTAAAGTGATTTTAATTAATATAAAACTATTTTTTAATCAATTTGAAGATATTTTTATAAATTTAAAGGTGCTTTTAAAATAATACAGAGAGGCATTAAAAAAAGATACTTATTAAACAAAATTTTTAATTTAATTTAAATTTAAAATAAGATTATGTTATGTTAAAAAAAAAAAAAACGAAATTGCACCATTTTCTTAATTTTATTTAATTTATTTTTGTATATGCCAAAAGAAAACGTCAATTTCATACAAAAGTCCTATTCATCTATGCCAGAGCCCCTCACGGTATAAATAAATATCCAACTGAGCCAGCATCTTCTGTGAGCAATAGTCTGAGGCGTATCTGCGAAATCAAATATACTGAAAAATCGTATTCGAACCACACTCCCGACCACATTCGAAATATCTGATGGCTGTTAAAAATGATCTTGCCCAGAATGCTACTCCCCGCTCGTTCCATTCTTTCCTTCCGAAAAATATACCGGAATACTCGTAGAAATTCCTCGCAAATCCTTTGCTTTCCGATATCAGAATAACGACCTACAGAGACTTAACATTTTTCTCGGTTGAATGATATTTCAGAAACATTAAAAACACATAAATCGATTTTCGACTGATATTCCAGATTTTTCTTTTCAACCACATCTCACCCCCGGAAATGGAAGTATAGAAGGCTTAAGTAAAAGCTTCCTGAGAAGATGGCTTAACAATTGCAAAAATTCGTAACGATTGTGGCGTTACTTTTTTTAAAATAAAGCGAAGGAATATCTTTTAAAATTTGATACATTCAGATATTTATATATGTAACACTGCACGAGAATTACCTTAATTGTTAGAATATAATTCATTGTTCGTATTTTAAGCTGTAAAGATGTTTAAATATGTAAAATGAAATGGTAATGAGAAAGGTAAACAAATCTATTGTAGTAGAAGGTTCGATACTTTCAGATATTTATATATGTAACACTGCACAAGAATTACCTTAATTGGTAGAATAGAATTTATTGTTCGAAATTTAAACTATAAAGATGTTTATATATATAAAGGGAAATGCTAATGAGAAAGGTAAACAAATCTATTGTAGTAGAAGGTCTTTCATCAAAATATATTTTCTTCAATTTCTAATTTCAAAAATGTCAGTATTTCATTGATGGAATAAAATACTTTAATTGGTAGAATAAAATACTTTAATTGGTAGAATAAAATTTATTGTTTGAAAATTAAACTATAAAGTTTTTCATATATAATAATAAGAAAGTTAAACAAGTCTATTGTAGTAGAAGTTTTTCATCAAAATAGATTTTCTTCAATTTCTAATTTTAAAAATGTTAATACTCCCATTGGTAGAATAAAATATCTGAATTGGTAGAATAAAATTTATTGTTTGAAATTTAAATAATTAAGTTTTTTATAATTAAAGCAGGTCTATTACAATAAGTAAACAAATTTATTGCAATAGGATTATTTCATCTTAAATTAGTTTTTACACATTCTAATTTCAAAATTGCCAGTATTTTTAATTTATTTTAATTTATATGCTTTTTTCTCACTTGATGGAAATTAAATGAAATTTTAAATTATCAGAAAATACATTAAATTATTAATTATCAGAAAATATTTATTAAATTATAAATTATCAGGAAATGTTCATTAAATTATTAAATATTCATTAAATTATAAATTAACAGGAAATGTTCATTAAATTATAACTATCATAAACATGGTGTTATAATTATAAAAACCATGTCTATCTCATTTCATTCTAATGAAAAAATTAAAAAGAGGTAACACTGTTGCTATTTAATAAACTACTGATTGAGGAAATATAACTTAAACATATTAAAATAGCAATCTACAATAACATTTTGATTTTAAGTTTCCATATTAATGTACGAATTTCTTGAATAGTTTTTTTTAAAGTTTTAAATTAGCACAATTGAAATACAAATTAAATGTAATTAAAAGTAAATTTAAATTTAAATTAAATTTAATTTTAATTGCAATTTTAATTTAATTTTTAAAAATAATTTTATGTATTTAAAAGAGAAAAGATAATATTATCTTTCAACATCAATCTTGTATATAATGTATTTTTCATCTATTTCATTAAGAGAAATTGATCATATACTAGACCTGCAACAGAAATTCACATTTTATAAAAAATATAATTTAAAAGTTTAATTATTAGATATTAAATTAATAAAAAGTATTTGAGTGCCAATAAGGCGACGTTCCTGCAATAAACTCTGCACTGAAATCTTAATCAAAATGCAAAGAAAAGTTATCCATAGAATCATATTTCGTTCCTGCCATCCACTGACAGCATTTTTGTTTTTTAATTAAATAGTTCTGGTACTAGAAGGTTCTTTATTCCTGTTTAATCATACATAAGATGACTGAATTGCATCTCTTTAGGTGAATAATAGTTTACTCTACGTTGCACAGTTTACCAGTAAGGAACGAAAGAAAATGTATGACGACGCATAAGGTAAAAATAGAAAATAATTTTTAGTGCTTTTGCTCTTTTGCCCCAAATTTCTTTTAAAGAAACTTTTTATTTACAAAAATGAAACATATTTTTTCATTGCTGATTCGTGCACTGATAAATATTGAATTGCGCTAATAAATAGCTGCAACCCGTTTTATTTCGACGGAAGGAAATTGTTCACTATTGTATCAGTGGGAACTGCTATTAAAATAAGTGAACTTTGCATCAAAACCTTAATAAATGGACATATAATTATGTTAATGGAACAAAACATTTATTAATGAATTTAGTACAAAGACCTAAGAATTCTAGGATTTCAAAATGAATAAAGATTACAATGAACATTTCGAAAAAGTCCAAATTAGTGGTCATCTGTGTTTATTCATCCACATTCAATTAACTGATCCCTAATAAGTCTTTTGTTCATTCTTGGATGTACCCCCAAATATTTTTCTTTATTTTCTGTGTTTAAGTTTTGCTCTTAGAAGTAGTGCACAAACATATGCACTTCCTTTGAAATACATTTTAAGACTAAGGTGTTTTACAACTTTTTTCCTTCTAACATGAGTTTAATGATGAGTAAAAGAGCACTTTAGTGTCAGAATTATTTAATCATCAAACTGAAATGTCATTGCGTGGAATTGTTTAGAAAGAGAAAAAATTATAATTGCAGATAACATTGTATTTGGATAGGAAGTGCTTAGTACATAACGAGGCACTCATGCATGTACCGTACAATAATTAATTGTACTTGAACCAACATCATTGTAATCACATAAAAATACTTAATTATGAAGTTGATGCAAAGATCAATAAACAAAAAGGACAATAAACATTTCGAAAAGCGAAGATTGGTGGTTGGACTTGTATTAACAGGTTCTGAAAGCTGTGTTTACTCATCCAGATACAATTAAACAATTTGCCAAAATATTTTTTCAAGATCTCGAACGACGTATAATTCTGACTACTAATAAACTTTTCGTAAAATATTTTTTTTCTTTTCTTTGATTAAGTTTTGCTCTTAGAAGTAGTGCACAAATGCACGCACTTCCTTTGAAACGCATCTTAAGACTAAGGTGTTTTACAACTTTTTTCCTCCTAACACGAGATTAACGATGAGTAAAAGAGCACTTTAGCAACACAACTATTTAATCACCAAACTGAAACGCTGTCATTGCGTGGAATTGCTTAGAAAGAGAAAAAGCCTTAACTACAGATAACATTGTGTTTGGATAGGAGGTACTTAAAATGACTACCGTACGTAACGAGACATTCATGCGTGCACAGTATAATAATTAACTGTACACGAACTGACATCATTGTAAAGACAAAAGGGAAGTCATCATGAAGATGAGTAACTAAGTCATTGTGTACTAACGATATTCTATACACCATATCATTCAGATACGTCCATAAGGTAAACTCCAAAGTAGTCAGGCAAGTATTCAGAGAAAATATTCTCATTTTACACACTGTTTAGGTTATATTAACTGAACCATCTCTCTCTCTCTCTCTCTCTCTATATATATATATATATATATATATATAACAAATGTTTTACTAGTTGTTGTACTAGTACAAACAAATGGTGTACTTGTTGATAAATCAAATGGTGCAGAGTAGCAGAAATAATTCCAACTCCTTTCCTTATGAAAAAAAATATTTTAAAATAATTTGACAGCAAAAATAATTGAAAACATATCCTCATTATATCCAAATAAATATTTTATACAATAAAAATAGGTAAAGATTCATCAAATGTCAAAGCTAAGGGCATCTTCTGTTGCTGAACGACCACTTCTTTCATGTCGTTTAATAAAACAAATGTTGTACTTGTTGAGAAAACAAATGGTCCAGAGAAGCAAAAATAATTCAAACTCCTATCTGAAAGACAAAAGCCAAAAAGAAAGAATAATTGCTGCTTCCTTACAAACTCTCCTGAATCTTCCTTACATTCAATATTTTACTTTAGATTTTCATTTTCTAACACTATCTTGAATAATAGATATTCATTGAAACGTTTCTAATGATTAATATTTTTAATTTCTGCTGATGTGCCTTGAGTTTTAAAAAAGTTTAAAAAGCCATTTTTAAATTTTTAATGTTGAGTTAAAACAGAAATATTACCTACAAAAATTATTTATTAAGATTATATAATTTATACTTATTTTTCTGAAATAGCAGTTATAACAGAGTTCTTTTAACATAAATGTTGTATGGATTACATTTAAAATTAAAAATTTGCTTTTGTATTTTAAAAAAATTCTAAATTAAATGCAATATAATTTTTCTGAAATTTAATAATAAATATATGAGGAAGAATCACATGTGAAAAATAAGTTATTTTATCCATCGTAGTTCAAAAGGAATTTTAGAACATGAAAAATTGCTATTAAAGAATTGAAGCATTGAATTCTATTGCTTGAAAGGAATATGAAATGTATTAATACAAAATAAGATTTAACACGGAAAACCTGAAAATAAACATTAAGGAAAAATTATCATTCGAATTTTCTCATTCATATGAATATATTTAAAAGTTTTGCATTTCGTTAATGAAACAAATATATTATTAACGGCTATTACGCTTTTCATTGGGGTTTTTTTGCACTGTTTACATCAAAATTACACAATTTTATATATTTTACGAATATAATAAATTTAAGTAACATGATGGATTAAAAATATCCGAATTTATGCATTATATTTTTCTTTTCCTAATTTTTGTTATAGGTAAAATTCTATTATAAAAAGAAGATAAAAATCTCTTTCTCATAGATTTTTAATTTAATTATTTTTCTAGTAAACAAACAAAACGAATGAAATATTTCAAATTGGGTATTATTTAATTTTTTGTACAACTTTAATGGCTATTTATTACATAATTTATAATTTTTTATCAAAGCAATCCAAAATAATACATGAATTTATTTCAATATGTATATATATATATATATATTGGAATTCTTTTATATATTTATAAAATAATAGTTTTATCACAAACGAAGGTTCTTTAATCGAATTGTCTTTTAAATTATTGAAATCGTATTTAAGTTTGTATTATTTTTCCCATTTAATATTGGATTGCAATTTATATTTCAAGTATTACGTAGAAATTTCAAAATATTTTAAAACATTATTTATAAAAATTTTTAACAATAAGTAAAGTAACTCCCTAGAAGGAATTATAATGTGTGCAAATTTTAGTTATATACACAAAATAAAATTACAGATGTCATAATAAAAGGAAATGTCAAACAATTCATAGATTTACTCAGATTCATTTTATTTTAAAGAAAATGCTGTCCTTCCTTAAATAAAGAAACATATTTAAAATGAAGTACATAAATATATTTTTGTGAGATTGGTATTCAAAATTTTAAATGATCATTAAATTAATAATTTTTTTTCAAGAAACATTATTTCAACTTGAACGGGTAACTGTTAAGATTATTTTAAAATTTCCGTTTATTTGAATTATTCTTTTTGAATTTGCTGAATTATTCTTTTACTAAAGAACCTGGAATATTAAATTATTAAAGCAAAATTGAAATACATTATTTTTATGTTTTTTTTTTTTCCGTTAACTAAAATATCAATAAAAGTAAAAAATATCTTACGATGGACTTAATAACAAATAAATTTAAAAAGTGTCATAAAAATAAATGCATAAAAAATTTGTATTTTATTTATAGAGGGAGACTGTATTTTTCAGTTTAACATAATATATATCTAAAATATAAGTGAATATTGTATCATGTCAAATTTTTGTATAATTATCTAACATTTTAACATATTTTAAGTATTTTCTTATATTTTTAAATACTCGCATATTCGTTGTACTAACAAATATTTTATAAAACATTATAAACTCTAAAAACAAAATATATAATTAATGTTATCAACTGACATGTTATATTCATTCTGAAACCTTTATTATTTTTATTCTTTGACAAAACTAGTTTTTCTTTATAGTAGGCACCTAATGATACTCAGACACAATTAGGGTAAAAAGGAAATTTGTTATAGTCCTTGTATAGTAAATGATGTGAACTTTTTTTTTTGAACATGAATAATTGTTTAGATTTTTTCTTTTCACTAGTATTATAGGAATTCTTAATACCTTCTGAGTTACATAAAATAAGTTTACAGGAAGAAAAGAAATATGGTATTTTTCTTTTTGACAACATTCACAAACATTAAATAGTAACGAGTATGTAAAAATTATATACATTTTGTAACAACGCATTCATTAATTTTTAATTCATAAAAGGAGATTATTCTTTAACGTACCTGCTTTTAAATTAAGAAATTTAATAAAAAATAACATTGCAGTTAATTTTCACAGATTTTGTTTTCTAATAATGGACACTAATTTGTATTTTATTTATATACTGGGAATATATTTTTCGATTAACATTTAACAAAATTAACATTAACATCACTAATTGAAAACTAATAACATGCATAATTAAAATTTTATGAAAAGTATTTTATTAAATAAAATTTTTGTTAATTCCATTCTGTACACGATTAACGATTAACAAAATCAGTTATTTATATGTTAAGTAAACTTAGTCTTTATAAAGAAAATGTAAACCTGCCCCACACTCTTGAGAGTGTTTGATATTACTGTCGCATAATACATTGTAACAAATCCAGTTGTGAACACTGAGTTACGTTGAATCTGGTTATCTCTGAGGTTTTGGTGGCGAATTTATGGCTTAAAAAAACGAGCATTTGAAAACAACATGTGAAATAAATCCATTTTTTATCTAAAAATTAATTTTCGATAAAATGTTTCTTCTATATTATTTTTATGTAAAATGTATTTGCTACTTACACTACTAGGCTAGTTAAATAAGTTAAAACAAAACTTGATATTTCACATTTTCATCTGCAATTGGCTGTAGATGTTAAGAGAGGAAATGCTACAGATTAAATTCAAATGTTAGAGGACATAATTGACATAAAACATGTTGTTCGTTTTGCCTTCAAAGCTTTATTATCACTAAAAACATTTATCATTTACAATCGTTTCATTGTTGAAAAGAATGCCAGGAATGCATAATTCACATAAAAACGACGCCGGTACAATTTTTAATCCACAACACCTCGCATCCAGGATTATGAAACGTATCCAGAGTTTTTATTAATTTAATTAGGTAAAGATATTTCAAATTTTAAATTTAAAAAAATCAACTGTATATTTACATGAATACTTTAAGACATAAACAGATTATACCTATGGTATAACAACAAATACCGTAGGGATTACTGTCTGATCTATCATAAATTAAGACTTAAGATAAATTTCCTTTATGGTATAATATAATCTAACTAACATAATCTCTGATAGCATATAACTAATATAAGCTATGATACCATATAACTAACATGATGATATGTAACTAACATATGTGACACGAGAGTTATTGTATTGTTTACGATTCGTTTAGGGTATCTAAAGACGTTATCAGAAAGCTTATTGCGTTGTTTAACTGTAACTGGATCTATACTGAATAAATATCATTACAATATATTACATTACAGTAAATCTTCCCGAATAATGATGAAATGTATTCTAATTTTTCTATATGCAAGGAAAAATTAAACCAATTTAATTATTAAACAAAATAAAATAAATATTGATATTAAACCAATATTTGATTTAAATTCTATTAATTTTGAAACATGAATCCCAATATAATTTTAACAATCATAAAATGTTTAAAGACCACTATAAAAATTTTTGAAAGTTCAGACTTACAAAGCATTTTAGGAGTGTTTTCTAGATTAAAAATATTATCAGTCTTATTTAACTTTTATTAATATTTTCAAATTATTTCAATTAAAAATAGGAAATGAAGTATCAACATTATTAGACATACTTCCGGAATTCATGATTGTTTGTTAACCACAGATATCTATAGAACCACTATTAATAATCTTCTTCTCTACAATAGCTCTTAAACGGTTAAGTCATTTTACGAATCCTTGCATGGGGAAGTAAGAATAGCTCGTGATCCTTGTTAGACAATATTTTTTTTTAGCGTTTAATATAGTTTTATGTGTATTCAATATTTATTCATTATTTTTATGTGTATATATTACTAAAAATATCTTATTTAATTTTTACATTTGTCTAAAAGAAACTTTATAAAAGTTTAATTCAAACATATTAAAATATATTACGTTTATTAAACAAACTCAATAAGGACTAATAATTTATTTCAACTTTGATAAAATTATATTTACTCACTAACAAAGCAATCATTGTTATATTGGCGTATCTAGTTTGACATTACCTATGTTTTGATAAACAAATAGAAAAGGACAATAATAAATTCCCCATCTCCAAAGTTGTCACTAATAGAGCCTCTAATCATGACAACAAAACAAAAAACTGGATACCCACATGAAATATTTTAAATTTTTATCACTTTTAAACAAAAAAATATGAGAATTTATTTCAATTTTGCTAAATTGATATCATTTACCCTCTAAAAAATAACCTCATCGTTATTTGGTATCATTTTTGGTATTAATATCTTAATAGCACAAATTCAGATATAACCAGATATTCCTCTCCTCCGCAATATCCAGTAAAATAACCCTCTTCAGCTTCTCAGAAAATCAAAGAGAGGAATAAGTACATGAAGGCTAGTTGAATGCATTTATGTATTTTTAATAAAAACCAATAAGTTCTAAAAATGTAGATATAACATAATTTACTCTGTAAGAAAACAATCCTCACCCTTATCTGGTATTACTTTTGACATTTACGATGTTCTGATGACAAAGACACACAGAACCAATAATAATATTATTTTTCTCCACAATAGCCACATAAAGAGCCCCTCACTATCATAGCAGTGCATAATAAAAAGGACATACCCACATACCTAGAGATGATGAGAATTCAGAATGTTTTGATAAACACATACACAGGGCCAATAATAAAATTTCCCAGTTCCACAGTAGTCACCAATAGAGCCTCTAATAATGGCAGGTAAAGAAAACAAATTGTATACCCAAATGAAATTATAAAAGAATTTACGGTTTTTAAACACAAAAATTTTAACTATTTGTATCAATATTCTTAAATTGACCTCATTGACTCCGTAAAAAACACACTTCGTCATTATATTGTATCACTTAAAGAATTAACAATATCTTCATAGCCACAAAATCAGATATAACCAAATGTTCATCTCTTCCACAATACCTAGAAAAATGAAAATTTATCATTTTCGCAGAAAACCAAAAAGGGGCATAGATACATGAAGTACATTTGAATGCATTTATATTTTTTTAATAAAAAACAATAAGTTATAAGAATATCGAAATGACATAATTTATTCTTAAAATAATCCTCAACCTTATCTGGTATCACTTCTGACATTTACGATGTCCTGATGACTACAAAGACACACAGAACCAATAATAATATTCCTCTCCACAATAGCCACTAAAAGAGGCCCCTCACTATCACAGCAGAGCATAAAAAAAGGACATACCCACACACCTAGAGATGATGAGAATTCACAATTTCCCGTCTGGGATACACGTCCGAAAAGAACGTACACCCATCCTCCACCCTCTACGCCAAGCCGTATTTCGGTACCCAAACCCCTAATCTAATGTTTACGCTTGCCTGTCTCTCCTGCTCTGATTGTCCCCATGCCAAGCTAGCTGCTTCATCATCGCCGCAGACGGCCTTTACGACGGCGTTCCGTTATTTGTTAGACGGTTTACTTTTTTCCCTTCTTTGGGCCGTCGTGGATTATCTCCGCATTTACACTCGACTGGGGCTGTTTGTCCTTACATTCTTCTCACTCTGGAGCAAGTGTTTGCGGTGACACAGGAATGGGGGATGCTGGTTTTTTGAAAGGGATGGTGATGATGATGATGGTCATGTCGGAAGGACCATGTAAACGTCAAAATTATGTTGTTGTTCAGTGAGGATATGTTACTTTTTCAAAAAGAAAAAAGGCACATATCGTATATTGCATGTTCTTATGTTATAAAATATATAAACAATTATTTTTAAATAGTTTTATTGACGTGGAAAATAATTATATATTGAGTTTTCTAATAAGACTGATATTTTTGTCTATTGAATTAAGAAAGTCATGTTTTTTTCATAACTATACTCTACACTAACGGATGATAAATGTTTTGTTACTTTTTCAGAAGGAAAAAATCGCATATCGTATATTGCGGAATAACTTTATTTATGAATAACATAATTGCTTATTGAGTTTTATAATGAGACTGATTATTTGTCTATTACATTTTTTATGTTCCTTTTTCAAAAAAGAAAAAATGCGTATATTGTATATTGCATATCTTATGTAATAAAATATATTGCCAATAACTTGGGAATAATTTTATTTATGATGATACTAATTATATATTGAATTTTATAATAAGACTGAATGTTTGTCGATTACATTAAAAAACAATCCATTTTTAATTAATATGCTCTCTACTAATAAATTATAATTTTATGTTAATTTTTCAAAACTAAATAGCCGTATATCGTACATTACGTGTCTTATGTTATAAAATATATAAATAATTATTTTGGAATAGTATTATTTATGAGGAAGATAATTCCATATTGAGTTTTATAATAAGACTGATTATTTGTCTGTTACATTTTTTATGTTCCTTTTTTCAAAAAGAAAAAATGCATATATTGTATATTGCATATCTTATGTAATAAAATATATAGCCAATAACTTTGGAATAATTTTATTTATGATGATACTAATTATATATTGAATTTTATAATAAGACTGAATGTTTGTCGATTACATTAAAAAACAATCAATTTTTAATTAATATGCTCTCTACTAATAAATTATAATTTTATGTTAATTTTTCAAAACTAAATAGCCGTATATCGTATATTACATGTCTTATGTTATAAAATAGATAAATAATTATTTTGGAATAGTATTATTTATGAGGAAAATAATTCCATATTGAGTTTTATAATAAGACTGACTGATTGTATGTCTATTACATTAAAAAGTATATTTATACTATACTTTCTTCTAATAAATGATAATTTTATGTTACTTTTTCAAAAAAAAAAAAAAGGCGTTAATCGTACATTACATGTCTTATATTATAAAACATATAAGCAATTATTTTGGAATAGTTTTATTTATGAGGAAAATAATTACATATTGAGTTTTATAATAAGACTGATTGTATGTCTATTGCACTGAAAAGGCCATCCTTTTATAATGACTATATTTTTACTAATAAATGAATATTTTATTTTGTTAAATTACTTTATATATTTGGGGAGGGGGAAGGAAAAAAGGTGCTTGAAAAAGGTGTTACCTCTTTGGTTGATGATGAATGTATATTGAATTCAAAATAATTCCTAACGCATTTTCTAAATATTAATGTTTCAGGTTTGCACTAACCAAACTCTAAATACACTAGAGAAGTTATTTGTAGCTTTATTGTTCCTATTCCTGGAGTAAACACACGAATCAAGTTTCTAGCAACATTTTTTTTTTATTGGATATGAATTTCATGATTTCAAATTCAATCATAAGATTGCTGAAGAAATTTATTTGACTATCTATAAAAATAATATGGATGATGTTACGTGAAAAATTAAAAAAAAAACGATCTTGTTTAAATTTAATAAATATATTCATAATTAATCAAAATTACATTTAAGAAAAGATAATTAAAAATATTCACCTTGAATTAATATAATAAATTTCTTTATTTAAAAGTTATATTAGTCAAGTATTTTATTTTCAAATTATGCAGATACGTACCTAATGTAGATTACAGTTTAAAAATTACACATTTTACTTAATTATTTGCATTCATTTTAAACATATATTTTAAATTTTTTAATCAAACATTTGTCAAGAAATTAAATATATTCAAATGATTATTTTTCAGTACTTCATCCTATATTAACAAATTGAATATTTTACAAATGATAATTCTGAAAAGAAAATATTTTGAAAAAAATGAATGAGTGGTATTTAATAAAATTTAATAAAAATATATTAAAAATGGAAACTATATTTGAAAATATCGTACAATGTCATTTAACTTAGTACAAAAATATAATTTATAAATAAAATTGGTAAATATTGCGGTTTTTGAAACATCTGTTGAGCATAACCATTTTACTTTAAGAAAAATAACTATGTGCATATTTCTAAACTACATGTCATGGGAAAGACAGAAAACTACAAATATTTGAATTGCTATACAAATTTATAACTGAAAAATATTTCATGAAGCGAGACTGTGTTATTTGCAATTTTTCAACCTGGCAGACAAACAGATGGATAACTTTGAAAAATGCAGCACGAAACGCAGACACAAAAAGTAAAAATGTCGGTATGTTAAACATTTTTCTTCATTTTTAGTGAAATATAGCATATATTTTTTTTTTCAGATAAATTTGTAAGAGGTATATTTCTTTTATTAAATATCGTCTAAGACTTTTAAGACTTATCAAATGCATGTTTTGTAATAATATAGACACCCAGACTCTTAAGTAACCTGCTACTTACTTAATTAAGGATCGTTAATTAATTATTTTCATAAAAAATTCTTGACTGCCTAAATATTTATAAAAAAATTTGTAACTTATAAGGTTTATTTTAAAATATTTTGCTCCAATTATATATTTGTATTAAAAGCGAGTGTTATGTTTTTTTTTTGTAATATAAATTTATTTTTAATATATAATATATAAAAAATAATTATTTTTATATAGATAGATTAATATATGAATCAACGTCTCCTATATAGAATATATATATTCGTATATTAGTTCTATTTAGGATTCATGTATTAATCTATTTATTACAGAAATAAATATTTTTTGCATTTCAATTAAAACAAGATAAATAACATTATGTACAAATTATCAATCTATTTTAAGATATCTATTTTTATTCTTCATAAAAAAATCAAATGTTGAACAATAATTCATCTCGATGTTTACCTTTATTTACTTAAATAAATATTTTCCTAGAATTCAAGAATGCCAAACAAAAAATATATATTTATTAAAGTTTGTTACTCAAATTTGCTTTGATTTAATAACATTACAATGTATTGTGACTAATCCTCAGTGTCCTGCAGTGCGGGACGGACAACCCATGAGCAATCTACTCATGGGTGGAGGGAAAGGGGGCAGCTTCTGTTGTGATGGAGCATCAGTAGGTAGAAGTCTGACTTGGCTCCGTGACGCTCTTTACAGTCAAATGAGACCGGGACCTATGGCTTAAAGTGGATTCCGAACCACTAAAAACATCCATGACACAGCCGGGACTCGAACCCGAAACCTGCAGCACCGAGAGCTAGACACTCGGTCATTCAGGCCCCTTTACATGTATAATTCATTTTATTGAAAATGAGCAAATAGAGAAAAGAAAAGATTTAAAAAAATTATTAAAAGAGTATTTACTTCTTAATAAGTCTAGAAATTCTGATTAAACGAAATAGTAAATTAATATGTTTACAACTACTTTAGAAATGCTGTACCTATTGTTTATAAATTATTTCTACTTCGTTAATTGCAAATATTATTTTAAAAATTTAAACTTTGTAAAATGTTTTGAAAGAATCAAATTTAGTTTATTTCTCGATATTTCAATAAATCCGAAATTAAATGAAATGGCATTTGGCCTTTTTTAAAGAAATTTAATGACTTCTGAATGAATTGTAAATATCAATCCTATACCAATGATTCGAAAATATAGCTTCATTATTTACTACAAAAAATTGCTTTTAATTAAAATTGATATTACTTAATAGATATTGACTTAAATTTACAGGTTTATTTATAAATAGTTAAAAAGATTACACACTAAAAATTCAATTTGATTTTTTAAACTGCATAATGTGCTCATTATAATTTCCCAGATAATTCTATCTAGAAATCTTTATTTATTGAAATCATTTTTAATTAAAAAATTATTTTCTAATAAAATTGGTGTCACTCAATAAAAATAACTTAAATTTACAGGTTCATTTATGTTTGAAAAAGTTATACATTACATTTTTTTTTTTATCTTTTAAGCTCAAAAATAGGCTTAATATAATTTCCTAGAGAATTTTATCTAGAAATTTTTTTAAAAACTAACTGGTGGCATTACTATAACGTTAATAAAATTTATTTCTCTATATTTCTAATTCCGTAACTGTAAAGACTTGCATTTAAGATTTATAAAATTGAAATTTCCATTTAATATGTGTATTAATACATTTTTGAATAAAAACTTCTGGGATTTTAAATTAAATCTTATGTTACCAACAAAGCATGCATTTCTCATTCAAAGTATATTTTAATATTTAAAATTTACTTACTTATGCATTAATATTTAAAAAAATTAAATATTTGAGATCTATAAGATAAAATTATTGTATTTTAAAACTAGTATATATTGTGAAATAACAAATAATATTGAAACATATATCGATACGAATATATTTTTAAAAATATATATAATTAAAAAATGATCGAACATTTAATTTTTATTTTTAATTACAGCATTATACAGATCTTTATAATAATTACAGAATTATACACAAAAAATTTAATACTTTATTTCGTATGTCATACATGAAAAAAATGTCCTTAAACAATACTTTTTGTAGAATAAAATTTATATTTAAATTCATGAAACGAAATTCAAATTTATAGTTCTGAATAAATATTTCAGATATAAAATCTTCCTATCCAGAATTTATTAAATATCAATAAAATATCATATCATTTAAATATTGTTACAAAAGCTTAAGTTAACTCCTTCTTTTGCTCTGACCTAAAAATGAAATTGCAAAGGTATAGTTTTCTACCACGAACAACGATAAATCATCGCTGGTTCTCAACTCTCAGGGATACCAAATAAATCGCCTTTTGCTTTCAAGAACTTCCATCCGGTGCAGATTTTTTTTTTCTATTTTTTTTTACTTTTTTATTTATATATTTTTTGTCTTTTTCTATTCTGTTCGCACATTGACACGCACTTTCTACTGGACGAGAAGTATTTGAGAAATATAAATAAAACTTGCAACTCGTAGTAATCACACTTCACAACAGGGTATCACAGTGAAAATTTCAAAGAACTTTTTTTTCTGGAAATAGTTGCGACCTTTTATTTGTGTCCTTTTCTCCACTGTCTTTTGTCCTACATTTGATGTCGAGATATATTGAAACGAACTGCTTCAAGTCCCTGACTCAAACAAACAGATTGTGGAAATAAAGTAATTTCTCGTCTTTTGATCTGCTTCAGTATTTGTTTCGTGACTGATTTTTATGCTTTGCATTACCCCCTTCTGTATTTATTTCTTTATTTTTATTATTTTATTTTTGGGGACCCCTTCTTTGCTGGAGATTATATTGCATTATTAAACAAAGTAGGTTACCAAGAGACATCCCCTTAGAAACAGGCCCAAGATGGAATTTATTTATGACCACGATTGTGTTTATCCCCTAATATAAATCAGATTGTATGGCAAGATGTTCAATTTTCTTTATCTCCCGGATCACTTCTTGTTTGTTTATGTTAGTTTCTTATTGAATGGCATGCAAATATATGAAAACTATCTGCTGTCTATTACATTATGCATGATTTATAGCTTGGATTTTGCTTTTTTATGCTTATGTGATAATAGATCAGTTTTTTTTTTCTTTCAAGGATGTTATACCTTATAAACTTTAAATCTGTCTTTTTCTGCATCGCATTTTGTAGTTTATATGTTTCAAAATAACTACCATTTAAAAAAAATACATAATTTATAAAACCTGAAATATTTTATACAAATTGTTGCACGGTTATGTGAAAATATACCATATAGCACTGCACAAATTAATATAATTATACAAAAGATTTTTGTACAATTCCATATGTCATATATTTGGCCAACAATTTTAATAGTTATATGCATACAAGTTTTCTTATACTAAAGATTATAATAACTAATTAGTTTTCATAAATAAAATTTTATATATATTATGTGATTATTTGCATGACAATATGTATAATTTATCGCTAGGATTTGCTTTTTTTATGCTTATGTGGAAAAAAAATTGTTCGCAAAATACAATTTTTTTTTATAGAATAATATTTATATTGAAATTCGTAAAACGAAATTCGAATTTATAGTTCTACAGAAATATTTTAGAAAAAAAAAATTGCAAATCCAATATTTATGAATTATTGTGTTTCGAAGAATTTTCCAAAATAAGTGACATTTAAATCTTGTTACAAAACTTGAGTTAACTCTTTCTTTTGCGGTGACCTAAAAATGAAATCGCAGAGGTATAGTTTTCTACCACGAACAATGATAAATCATTGCTAGTTCTCAACTCTCAGGGATACCAAATAAATCGCCTTCTGCTTTCAAGAACTTCCAACCAGTGCTGAGTTGTTTTTTTGTATTTTTTACCTATTTATTTTTTGTCTTTTTCTATTTTGTTCGAACATCGACACGCACATTCTACTGGAAGAGAAGGATTCCAGAAATGTAAATAAAACTTCGCAACTTGTAGTAATCACACTTCACAACAGGGTTTCACAGTGAAAGTTTCAAAGAACTTTTTTTTCTGGAAATAGTTTGCGTCCTTTTATTGCTTGTGTCCTTTTCCCCCCTGACTTTTGTCCTACATTTGATGCCCGAGATATATTGAAACGAACTGCTTCAAGTCCATGTCTCAAACAAGCAGATTGTGGAAATAAAGCAATTTCTCGTCTTTTGATCTGCTTCAGTATTTGTTTCGTGACTGATTTTTATGCTTTGCATTGCCCCCTTCTGTATTTATTTATTTATTTTTATTATTTTATTTTTGGTGTTCCCTTCTTTGCTGAAGATTTTATTGCATTATTAAACAAAGTAGGTTACCACGAGCCATCCCCTTAGAAACAGGCACAAGATGGTATTTATTTATGACCACGATTGTGTTTATCCCCTAATATAAATCAGGTTGTATGGCAATATGTTCAATTTTCTTTATCTCCCGGATCACTTCTTGTTTGCTTATGTTACTTTCTTATTGAATGGCATGCAAATATATGAAAACTATCTGCTGTCTATTACATTATGCATGATTTATAGCTAGGATTTTTCTTTTTATGTTCAAGTGATAATAGATCTGGTTTTTTTCTTTCAAAAATGTTATACCTTACAAACTTTAAATCTATTTTCTTTCTGTATCGTAATTTGTTGTTTATATGTTTCAAAATAACTGTCATTTTTTAAAAAAAAAAAATAAATTATGTAACCTGAAATATTTTACACAAATTGTTCCACGGATGTATAAAAATATATATAGTACCATATAGCAGTGCACAAAGTAATATAAATGTAGGAAAGTTTATTTTTACATTTCCATAAGTCAAATACTTGGCCAAAAACTTTAATATTATATACATACAATTTTTCTTATACTGAAGATTATAATGACTAATTAGTTTCCTTAAGTAAAATTTTATATATTTTATGAGGATTTGCATTACATTGTGTATGAGTTATCGCTAAGAATTTGATTTTTTATGCTTATGCGGAAAACAATTGGTTCACAAAAACAATTATTTTTATTGAATAAAACTTATATTCAAATTCGTAAAACGAAATTCAAATTTATAGTTCTACATAAATATTTCAGATATAAAATCTCCAAATCCAGAATTTGTGAAATACCATGCTTCGAAGAATTTTCCAAAACAAGTCACATATAAATAGTGTTACAAAACTTAAGTTAACTCCTTCTTTTGCGCTGACATAAAAATGAAATCGCGAAGGTATAGTTTTCCACCACGAACAACGATAAATCATCGCTGGTTCTCAACTCTCAGGGATACCAAATAAATCGCCTTTTGCTTTCAGGAACTTCATACCGGTGCTGAGTTTTTTTTTTTTTTTCTATTTTTTACCTATTTATTTATTTTTTTCCCTTTTTTCTATTCTGTTTGCACATCGACACGCACATTCTACTGCAAGAGAAGTATTCGAGAAATATAAATAAAACTTGCAACTTGTAGTAATGACACTTCACAACAGGGCATCACAGCGAAAATTTCAAAGAACTTTTTTTTTCTGGAAATAGTTTGTGTCGTCCTTTTTTTTCTTGTGTCCTTTTTTTCACTGTCTTTTGTCCTACATTTGATGTCGAGATATATTGAAACGAACTTCTTCGAGTCCCTGACTCAAACAAGCAGATTGTGGATATAAATTAATTTCTCGTCATTTGATCTGCTTCAGTATTTGTTTCGTGAATGATCCTTTTGTTTTGCATTGCCCCTTCTGTATTTATTTATTTATTTTTATTATTATATTTTTTTGGTGATCCCTTCTTTGCTGGAGATTTTATTGCATTATTAAACAAAGTAGGTTACCACGAGCCATCGTGTGCTCCCCTTAGAAACAGGCACAAGATGGAATTTATTTATGACCACGATTGTGTTTATCCCCTAATATAAATCAGGTTGTATGGCAAGATGTTCAATTTTCTTTATCTCCCGCATCACTTCTTGTTTGTTATGTTACTTTCTTACTGAATGGCATGCAAATGTATGAAAACTATCTGCTGTCTATTACATTATGCATGATTTATAGCTTGGATTTTGCTTTTTATGTTTATGTGATAATAGATCTGTTTTTTTTTTCTTTCAAAAATGTTATACCTTGTAAACTTTAAATCTATTTTTTCTGCATCGTATTTTTTGTAGATTATTTGTTTCAAAATAACGATTGTATAAAAAAAAATATTTACATAACCTAAAATATTTAATATAAATTTGTTCATGGAGATATAAAAATACACCATATAATATTGCATTGTTAAATACACAAAAGCTTTTTATACATTTCCATAAGTTAAAGTTTTCTTATACGAAAGGCTATAATAATTTATTTTTTATTTTTCATGAAATAAATTTATAATTATTAGAAATTTAAATAATTTTCCTAAATAAAATTGTTTATATTTTATGATGATTGACATTTCATTATGTTTGATTTATAGCTATGATTTTAATATTTTATGTTGATGTGATAATATATCTATTTTTTTTTTTCTTTCATAAAGGTTATACCTTATAAACGTTAAGTCTTTTTTTTTATGCATTTGATTTTATTGTTTATATGTTTCAAAATAACTGCCATTTTTTAGAAAAATAAATAATTTATGTAACCTGAAGTATTTGATACAAATTGTTTCACGGATATATAAAAATACACGATATAGCACTGCACAAAATAATATAAATGTACAATTTTTTTTTCTTACATTTGCATATGTCAAATATTTGGCCCAACACTTGAATAGTTATATACATCCAAGTTTTCTTATACTAAAGATTAAAATAACTAATTAGTTTTCATAAATAAAATACTATATATTTTATGATGTTTTAGATTACAGTATGTATGAGTCAACGCTAGATTTTTTTTATGCCTATGTGAAGAAATTTTAAATGTATAGAATAAAATTTATATTCAAATTCGTGGAAAGAAATTCAAATTTATAGCTCTGCAAAAATATTTGATGTACAAAATCTTCAAATCCAGCATTTATGAAATATCATGTTTCCAAGAATTTTCCAAAATAAGTCACATTTAAATATTGTTACAAAACTTAAGTTAACTCCTTCTTTTGTGCTGACCTAAAAATGAAATCGCAAAGGTATAGTTTCCAACCATGAACAGTGATAAATCATTGCTAGTTCTCAACTCTCAGGGATACCAAATAAATCGCCTTTCGCTTTCAAGAACTTCCTACCGGTGCTGAGTTGTTTTTTTGTATTTTTTACCCATTTATTTTTTGTCTTTCTCTATTTTGTTCGAGCATCGACACGCACATCCTACTGGAAGAAAAGTATTCCAGAAATATAAATAAAACTTACAACTTGTACTATCACACTTCACAACAGGGTATCACAGTGAAAATTTCAAAGAACTTTTTTTCTGGAAATAGTTTGTGTCCTTTTATTTCTTGTGTTCCTTTTTACCACTGTCTTTTGTCCTACATTTGATGTCGAGATATATTGAAACGAACTGCTTCAAGTCCATGACTCAAACAAGCAGATTGTGGAAATAAAGCAATTTCTCGTCTTTTGGTCTGCTTCAGTATTTGTTTCCTGAATGATTCTTATGTTTTTAATTGCCCCTTCTGTATTTATTTATTTATTTTTATTAGTTTTTGGGTGATCCCTTCTTTGCTGAAGATTTTATTGCATTATTAAACAAAGTAGGTTACCACGAGCCATCCCGTATTCCCCTTAGAAACAGGCACAAGATGGAATTTATTTATGACCACGATTGTGTTTATCCCCTAATATAAATCAGGTTGTATGGCAAGATGTTCAATTTTCTTTATCTCCCGGATCACTTCTTGTTTGCTTATGTTAGTTTCTTACTGAATGGCATGCAAATATATGAAAACTATCTGCTGTCTATTACATAATGCATGATTTATTTCTAGGATTCTGCTTTTTTTCTGATTATGTGATAATAGATCTTTTTTTTTCCCTAAAAAATGTTATACCTTATAAACTTTAAATCTATTTTTTTTTGTCTCGTATTTTGTTGTTTGTTTATATGTTTCAAAATAACTGCCATTTTTTAAAAAAAGTAAATAATTTATAGAACCTGAAATATTTTATTCAACTTTTTTCACGGATATTTAAAAATATACCATATATCACTGCACAAAATAATATAAATATACAAAAGTTTTTTATACATTTCTATATGTCAAATATTTAGTCAAAAATTTTAATAATTATACACATACAAGTTTTCTTATACTGAAATAATAACTAATAATATCTAATTTATAATAACTAATTAGTTTTCATAAATAAAATTTTATATATTTTATGACGATTTACATTACGTTATATATGATTTATCGTTAGGAGTTTTTTTTTTATGTTTATATGATAATAGATCGATTATTTTTCTTTTAAATTTGTTAACCTTATGAAGTTTAAATCTGTTTTTCTGTATCGTATTTTGTGGTTTTCAAAATAACTATGATTTATAAAAAAAAATAATAAATAATTTACATAAACCGAAATATTTAATACAAGTGTTTTCAAGGATATATAAAAATATAACATGTAATATTGCATAATTAAAAACACAGATTTTTTTATACATTTTCATACGTCAAATATTTGGCCATAAATTAAATAGTTATAGGCGTATAAGTTTTATTATACTAGAGATTATAATAATTTATTTTATATCTTTTGTGGAAACATTTATAATTATTAGGAATTAAATAAATTTTATAAATTAAATTTTATATATTTTTAGATTAAAGTAAAATTTAATGAAAAACAATTGACAACTTACTATATTGTTTCATGTATTAAAAATTTAAAAAATAACTTCTTTAGTAATGTTTACAGGAAGAAAAATTAATATTTATGGATTTATATGTATATAACGCTACAATTAAAAATTATTTTATTACGATCGAGTTCTGTGTATTATTTTTAAGAGAAACAAACTAAGAACTAAAATGTTTAAAATTATTGGACATAAAATGACAATAATTATTTTTAAATTGAAAAAACTAACATTTTTGAGAAATTAACATTAATTAACTTTTCGGAAAACAAACTTTTAAAATTAACATTTATTGAGAAATTATCATTTATTTCTTGATACAGGAATAAAAATGGGACAATTTTAAAAATTGAAGTATTATTTCATTATGATCGAGTTATGTGTGTGATTCTTAAGAATAATAAAATAAGAACTAAAATGTTAAAAGTTATTGGAAATTAAATAACTCAAAATTAACTTTTAAGATCAATATTTATTGAGAAAATTACCATTTACTTCTTAATAAAGGAATTAAAATGGGAAGGGAATTTTTAAAAATTAATAAAGTATTTCATAATGATCGAGTCTTGTGTATGATTTTTTAGAACGATAAACTATGAATCATATTGTTCAAAATTACTGACTAGAAAATGATACACGATGAGTTTTAAAAATTAATATTTATTGTGAAAATTATCATTTATTTGTTAATACAGGAATTAAAATGAGAATAATTTAAATTTATGTTTAATTAAGTAAATATATCGCTGAATATTATATAGAAATATTTAATGTTCAAATTATGGAACCAATAATGACTTACGTAGGTAATAAAATATGCAAAATTTCTTTATACTTGTGATCTATCATTAGGTAAATTTTAATTTAAACAAACAACTATAAATGTTCAAAATATTGAATGTTGGCCGTCTAGTTTATCTTTCAGTTTTATAAATAGCAATATAAATTTTTATTTATAAAAATTTTAAAAATAGCAGTTACAAATATCAATAAAATGAGCTATAATAAAAAATAACAGTAAATATTAATAAAACTATAAATAGCATAAAATAAATAGCAATAAAAATATAAATAGCAATAAAATATAAATAGCATAAAATAAAAAGCAATAAAAATATAAATAGCAAAAAATAAATACTAATAAATAATAGTTTAAATTTTTATAAATAGCAATAAATGCAGTTAGTAAAATAGCAATAAAATGCATATAAAAATAAATAGATAGCAATAATATAAATATAAATAGCAATAAACAAAATATATTTAATTTACCAATACACATAAATTGCTATAAATAGGAACCCATTATATCTATGAAGTTGTATATATTATTGTTTTTCTCGTTAAATGATATGTTAAACCTTTTTTGATTATTTGTTAGATATTTAAACGAGTTTTTTTTTAAACAAATCTCATGATCGCGATGCTAAACCACCTTAAAATTCTCTTCAGAGAATATTAATGAGCAAAGTACAATGAAGATACAAAACTTAATGGTTTGCATAATGAGTTGGAGATCTTGGGTCTGAGTTATGCCTCCGAAACTTATTACAGCTTACTTGGAGCTCTGCGAACACAGGAAACTCGGTCTCTGACACTTATAATGCTTAAACCTCGGGGAGAATCATTAGCTTCTGACCGCAACTTGCCGGAGTGAAGTCAACCATTAAATACCCGGCGACTCCCCCAATGTGGGCACAAGTGAGGCGTAAAACGGGTGCGATGTCGGAGGCCAGTTGGCGGCTGTAATTAAGCGCATAATGAGCGATTGACACGGTCCGAAATTGCGATTTGCATATGATCTCTGATTAATTTCATTCGACGGTGGAATCTCCGTGGCATTTCAGATCGATTGTTTTCTGCAGGTTTCAACGTATATTTCTGTAATTCTTGTACATTTTCGTGTATTTTATTACAATCGTGAACATCGCATCGTATATTTTTATTTTTGCAGGTAAAAGAAAAGAATTATAAAAAAAAAGAATTAAGAATTATTAGATTAGGAATTAGAATTAAGAAGAATTATTTGACTAAAAGAAAAAAATTATTAGTTTAATTGCCCAAGCGATTTTTAAACTCTTTAAAAAGTGAATTTAAAAATAAAATATTTTTTTGCAAAGATAAATAGTGTTTTACATTACTATTTTAGTTTCAGTAATACAAAGCCTGATGGTTGAGTGGCTAGCGCTCTGGCGCTCAGTACCACGGGTTTCGGGTTCGAATTCCGGCGGTCTCATAGATGTTTGTTCGGAATCAACTATAAGCCGTAGAACCTGGTCTCATATAACCGTAGAACGTCACTGACCCTAATCCGACTTCTAATCCTCATCGTTCCCAGACTATAAAGGGACAACGCAGCTTTAGGCATTGTGATATGGTGTAGTGTGATGTATATATAGTAGTAGTTTCGATAATACTAAATCATTCGAAGCAGTCTTATTTCGATAAAGCTAATATTAAATACTACTTTTAATAATACTAAATACTACTTTTGATAATGCTTTTCGGTAATATTACTTATGGTTACATATTCAATAATAGCATATAATTTTAAACGATACAAACAATATGAGCGACAAAGCTGTGGCAGAATTATTAATAATTAAGCTCATAGTGAGCGATTGACACGGTCCGAAATTGCGATTTACATATGATCTCTGATTAATTTCATTCGCCGGTGGAATCTCTATGGCATTTCAAATCGATTGTTTTCTGTAGGTTTCAACGTGTATTTCTATAATTCTTGTGCATTTTATTACAATCGTGATTTTTATAAGCATCGTATATAATATTTTTGTAGTTTTTGAGACACAAAAAAAAAGAATTATTAGTTTAATAAACTGAAGGAGAAGGCCAAAGGAGCTTTTAAACTATTTAAAAGTGAATTTAAATATAAAATATTTTTTGTAAAGATAAATAGTGTTTTACATTACTATTTTAGGGTCAATGATAAGGGGCATAATGGCCGAGTGGCTAGCATTCTGGCGCTCGGTAGCACATGTTTCACGTTCGAATGCCGCCATCCCATAGTTGTTTGCTTGGAATCCATTTTAAGCCGTACGTCCTGGTCTCAGATGGCCGTGGAGTGTCACAGAGCCCAAACAGACTTCCTCACCCACATCATTCCCAAACTGTAAATGGGCAACTCAGCTCTATGCACAGTGATATGGTGTAGCGTGATGTAATAGTAGTTTCGATAATACTAAATACTTCGAAACAGTCTTATTTCGATAAAACTAATGGTTTCGATAATACTAAATACTACTTTTGGTAATACTTCGCGGTAATATTACTTATGGTTGTATATTCGATAATAGAATAGAATTATATACGATACAAACAATATGAACAACAAAGCTGTAGCAGATTTAGTGTTAACCTAGTAGGCCACGAGGTGGCCTGCTACGTTACATCCTGGCTAAAAAAATTGAACTGAAAACCTTTTTGAATAATCAAAATAGTTCCCAATGTTTCTTGGACTGTAGGCCTTTGCTTCAGATACTGGCGCACATAATTTATTTCCAATTGATTAAACTCCAGTGTGGATTTATGGTCAACGAAAATCATAACAGGTGGATTATACTGACTAAATATACTAACTAACTATATACTAACTAAAAACTCATTCATAGACAGCTTTCATTTTATGCGACTAAATTGTTTGTTAGCTTGACTTCTAAGAAAATTGTTAAACAAGATATGATTCAACGCGCAATACATAACAGGTGGAGAATTCTGGGGAAAGAGATAACTATTCCAAGTTTTCCAAGAAGGACAGTACTGGCTGTATTTAGACATTTAACTGGCCATGACTGTTTATGTGACCACCTCGTGATCAACCCAAATTTGTTTTGTGTGACTCTAGTCGCTCTATGACTTTTGAACTTATAAATAATTGTAACGCTTTTTCTAGGTTTGAGAACCCGTAAGGTACTGGACTATTTTCTAGCTACTGGAGAACCCGTAAACTAATGACTAGGCTCCAATGTTCTGCGCTTGTAAAATATATGATAAATAACAATGATAATCAAGAAATAAATATACGATAGAATATGATAAATATCATAATATAATTTTCTTTTAAATATTATTAAAACTGTATGTCTCTTAAAGGGTTTGAAGGAGGTTGCAATCTTGGTCTTTTTGTTAACAGAGCTCAATTCCAACACTGCAAACAATTAAAATAGTATATTCCCATATTCATCACTGAGGTTACCACAAGATTATTATCATTACCATTCAGTTTAAAGGAATACATAGATAGGTGTCGAAATTGTAAATGTTGTTCCAGCGGCTTTCTCATCTTAATTTGTGATGGACAAATATTAATCTAATGAACTTGTCTTCGATAAGTTATGCAGTTTACAGGCTTCATGGATTCTTTTTAAGTGTATAGACATTAGAAAAAAATATGTATTTTTAAAAAAAATCACTTAAAATAAAAGTGCAAGTTTTGCTTTAAATATGCTCCTTCAAGGCTTGCAATATACTTAATAAACTTTAAAAAAAAAAATATTACGTAAAATATTTTTTTTATTATAAAAAGACCAAAGTTGATTTTTTTGTAAATAGTTATAGTAAATGCTTGATAATATTAAAAAGAATTACTTTTTTTTATTAATGAGAAAAATTTACTGCATATTTCATATAATTTAAAGTGCATGACAATTATTGCATAAGTAAATATTGAGAAAAATTCTTTATAAAAGACTGTTTAAGTTTTTTTAAAATTATTTATATTATTTTAGATAAATTAATGTTTGCTCTTTTGGTTTTTAATTAATTTATTTATTAATTGATTTCGGCTTCATTAAAATTTTAAATTTCGAAAAAATTTAAAATTTTATTTAATAAAGAATCTAAATATTTTCTACTTTTCAAATAAAAAAAATTGGTTAAAAATTATTTTTGTTTATCAATTGAAAATACATTAATAATTAATAATTATTCATTTAGATATAATATGCTATACCTGATTGAATATACGTTCTATATTTTATATATATTCCAATATGTTTTTAAAGAAAACAAGAAATTCAAAGTTTTAAATTATTTTGTTTTAAAATTATTATAATACGTAATAATTTAAATAACTATTCTTCAATAAATAATGCTTAAAATTTTTTAAAAAATTAAAAACATTTATATATATTCTGCGGAATGTATTTCGATGCCTAACAATCAATGTGAAATCAAGTAAAATTAAGGAAATTTCCAAATTTCAATCGTAATGTAAAAAATCAATAAAATTTTAATTGAAATGAAAAATAAAGCAACGTAAGCAAATTAATGCATTGTAAAGCAATATAAACTAATGCATTATAAAGCAATATAAATGAATGCATTGTAAAGCAACATAAATTAATGCATTGTAAAGCAATGTCAATTAATGCATTGTAAAGCAATATAAATTAATGCATTGTAAGGCAACATAAATTAATGCATTTGAAAGCAATATAAATTAATGCATTGTAAAGCAACATAAATGAATGAATGAAATCCTGATATACACCTTTATAAAAACAGAAAAAATAAAAATGGAAATAGAATATATTTATGAACCTATCGCAATTTTATCAATTTTAAAACATAGATATTCGACAAATATTCAATCCAAAAAAATGAAGATACAAAATCTAAAATATTTTTATCTATATATATATATGTGTGTATAAAACTACGAGTGCTTATAAAATTTATATAGTACCACTATTGAGGTTCTGAGATATTTTTAAAATAGAATCATATAAAAATAACAATAATGGGTTTCTGAAATGTATCGAGATTTTAAGTAATGCAAAAATAGAGTAGTCGAGGCATTTCATAATATAAATATTTGATAACCTTTGAAATAACTAACTAAATATTTTAAAAAATACGGTCTTTATCTTAGATTTATTCATACAGAATATTTTATTTGACGTAAACATCGAACATTTTTAGTTCTGATTTTTTCCCCTCTCTTTATAAATTCGCTTCTTTATTTTGAAGATTTCGGAGAAATGAATATGAAATATTCATGCACAAATTCAATTCAATCACTGAATTTCGGAATCTTTAGTCTGTGCATAATTTATTTATGACGATATTGTAAAACTGGCGAACTTATGGTGCATTTTAACTCAATATACATGATTCTTGTTTTTAAAAATATTATTGCATGAACTATTTCTAAGTAAATGAAAAAAAAAACTTTGAAATAAATAGTTTATATTCACTATTCTGTGGCAATAAGTGTATATCGAATACTTAGAACTTATTGAAATGTCATACGAAATAAAACATATTTTTTTAAATAGGATATCTTCATCAATTTATGAGTTGAAACATTGATTAAACTTGCAGTTATGTATGCAAATGTATGGCGTCAATTCTTTAAAAGCATCTTATGAAAAATATCTTTTGTATTAGCAGGAAAAGTGAAATAAATTGATTTGGATTTGAATAAATCTTTGTAAGCGAATTGTTTTGTAGCATTTTAAATATTATTAAAGTTCTTTGTTATTACCCATAAAATATAGATATTGTTTTGAAGAGAGTGGGTGAGCGATGTTCTTTGGTGGCTGAGCGACTTTTAAAATTTCTTATTGGTTTTTTTATTATTAGTTTTTTAATTTTTCTATTCTTATTGTTTATTTAAATTTCTTTCTCGTGCTTTCTTATTAAATTCATTTCAATTGCTTTTTTTATAAAATTGTTTGGAATCTTATGGCATTTTTAATTTTTTTTTTAAATTATTTTACGTGTTTTTTTATAAAGACATTTGAAATTCTATATTTTTTTTAAAATTATTTTTATAAATTTTTATGAAATTAGTCGAAAAACATCAATTCTTCAAATATCGATTTTTATAAAATAAAATTGAAAATTTTTATTAAATTTGTTTTATAAAATTAGTGTTTCTTTAGAAAATCTTTTAGAATTCTATAGTTTTTTTTTTTTTTTTTTTTTTTTTTTTTTTTTTTTTTTTTTTTTTATTCTATCTATTTTCTATTTTAAGTTTTGGATAACTGATTAAAATAATTTATTACCTAAATATGATTTATTGATATTTATTTTTATTTGTTTGTTTAAAGTTACTGTTATATGTCTTATTCTTACATTAAATTCTAAAATTTATGGGTACCCTACATATCGGTACAGCCGATTAAATTTTTGTATTAGTTTGATAATAATGTATGTTTATAATTTTATGAAAATGGTAATGGTATGGTAAAAAAATAAACATTATAATGGAAGCATATTTTAATTATATTTCCTATGTAACTTGATTTTAATGTTCATTTTGGACTAATTTTCATAAATTTTCTTATCTGCTGCATATAAAATTCTGTCTTTTGGCGAGCATGATGATTTTAACAATTGATTACATGCTTAAGATAATGTTGCTGTTGTTTCTGATTCCTGATATGGTCAAAGTATTAGTCCAAATACATAAGACGATAAACCTCTAAAAAATTCTAAAAAAAAATTAAAAAAAAGAATAGAAAGCAAAATCGCAAAATTTTTCTGCCCTTGTTCATAAGTGAAACACTTATGTGTCCACTGATAAACCGTGATAAGCAAGTTTGTTGACTTTTATTCACATGGCACTATCAGGGAAATTTCTGGAGTACCAGTAATGTGCTGGTGGTAAATTGCAGAGATCCTTAACTGCTTTACCAAACTCGAAGAACACCTCAAAATAAGTGCGAATCATATCGGTCTAAGAAGTCTCGGAAAAAGCGGTCATTGCTAAAGAATGCGCAATCTCGTTGTTGCTAATCCTGACATGTCAAGGAATCCATTGAATGTGCAACTCGAAATTAACTGAAAGTCTAGAACAGCGGTGGTCAACCCGCGGCCCGCCTTGGAAATTTTTGGCCCGTGAGATTTATCACATTTTTACAAATTATATTTATTTTATAATGGCCAAAGTAGTGAAAAACAATGTATTAAAAAAATACATTATTTTGCATCCATATATTTAAAAATTAATTGTCAAAATTATGAGAAAAATTAACTTTAAGCTTAAAATAATATTTTTACGGATATATGACAGATATTTCCAGATATTGATAATATAGGGCATAATATATATATATTTTGAATTGCTTAAGAATTTACGACATCGCATTTTTATTTAAAAAGTGATTTAAGCCAGGTCATAATTTTAGAATTTACTTGAGCACTAATTCAGTAAAGTGTAATAGTGTACTAACTTCTTCTAACGAGTTCTTAAATTGGGATAAATAAGTATAAGTTGTACAATGTAATATCAATAAGAAAAGCCTGTAAATGATATTAAAACGAAGGACAATTTTACGAAACAAAAACAAACCTTATTGTGTAGATGGAATAATTGAGGAAGTTATTGAAGAAATGGAGGCAGTACTTATAAATGGAAGGCTTCATCAAGGGATACGAAAAAAGTTGGGTTGCACTGTGCTATTGTCAAATACGTTTTGATCATGGACCGATTTAATATATATGGTGCGATTTGATTCAATTCAGAACAGTTTAATTTAGAAATACCACGATGTTCTTTATGAGCCTGCAATAACTGAAGATATTGCCCTGTTTATTCATAATTTTTAGGTAAAACTATTCGCTTACAGATCAAATTTTCCACTATTTCCATTCTATTATTTACCTCAACGGAATACATAGTTTGTAGTATCATTGAGTGGTTGCATTGAATAAATATTTATGGTATAGTATGTAAAGGGTTGAAAAACACATTGATTTTTTTTCTTTTGTTAATTTTATTTCCAACCTGCCCTTATATATAAATTTATTTCAGCTAAATACTCCTAGAAACTTTTACGAATGAAAATAAATATATCATAAAAGGATGTAATATGACGATCTACTATTGGGTATATCATAAAAGGATGTAGTATGACGATCTACTATTGGGTTATTCTCTCAGCAATATTTTCAGAATAAATAATGCATTAATTGAAAAATAATTTTCAATCGCAAATTGGAAATATTTGAAGCAGAAAAGTATTGATGAAATGGATTGATTTAAAACATCATAAAAAATATATTTGGAATTTACTTTTTGTTATAATTATAATGCGAATCTAATGTTAGAACAAAGTAAACATTTTATTTAAAAAAAAAATTAGCAAAAAATAAAATAATCTGATTATAAAAATAAAATGTAAGTTAATGACGGTAATGACATGTAAAATTGAGCTAACATCAGAGAGGTTTTATAAGTTTCAATGGTTATTCAAATTTATCACATTAAAATTCATATTAATATAAAATTAAAATAATTTTCATCTGCATCAATAAATATCGTGTTCTGGACTATGACAGGAAAACACTATCTTCAAGAAGACATTAAGATATTTCCCACGTATTTGCGAATCGTAAAATAAACCCACCAAACAGCTTATTGAAGGTTGTTTACTACTGCGCTAAACCACATCACTGTCTCAAGAGCTCAGTGCTTCGACTGCATACCATGGAGTATATGAAATTCTTCACACACGCTGTCGTAACCACCATTGAGTCCTGTCCCTGAAAACAGTAATTACAACCTACGCCACAGTGTAAACTTTATTCCACCTGTACATTTCCTACGCATGGCACTAATAAAACTCGAGATGAGATTAAATTGTAACAACTTAGTAATATCTAACTATTTATAATTGTAGAACCTTTATCTCCATGTTGGAAGTTTCCAAAATGGAATACGCTTTTTATTCTTAAAAAAAACTCTGCTACTTTTATACTTAAATGGATAATACCACGGAGTATAATGGTAAATTAATATAATTGTTATTATTGATGAATATTAAATGAAAATATACATATTATTATCATTTCTAGATTGGAACATAAATATATCTTCAGATTACAAGTAAAGAATTTGACTCAGAAAATATAAAAAGACAGCATAACAAATTGATTTACGATAATGTTTTGTAAAATAATTCGTGTAACAATATTAACTTAATATTCAGTACTCTAGAAGTTACATTAATTGTTAAAATTTAGTGTTAAGTGTAGTTGTTAAAGTGTAAGGTAAAATATTTGTTCATGTTTTAGCTTCTTATTATTAACAAAATCTATCCAATAAATAGTTATTTTTTTTCTAAATTTGCTTTTCTGTCATAAAAACTAGATGTAAAAGATGGAAAAAAAAGATAATTTGTTATAATTTTTTTACCCAATAAATTTTTTTTTTTACCTAAATAAGAACAATTTAAATCAATCTATGACATTTTTTATGAATTCCACTAGATACTTTCTCTTTTTGAATGTTCTTAGTACAAAACGGTTAATTTGATACTTAATAAATAGAGTAGTAATAAATATTAAAAAAATGAATTTTAATATATTTTCTCTGTACTGCTTTAAAATGTAATTAATTGTATTGTAAGAGATCATACTGTTTAAATTAAAAAAAGATTGAATTTTTAAAAAAAAATAGAATGTTTCTAATATAAATATACACGTGGAGCATTAATTTTAATATTTTAATTGTTATTTTCTAATTTAAATATATCTGTATTTTTAGATTGATATTGTGAAATTGTAAATTTATTCTCAACTTTTTTTTTGATAAATAATATAATTATAAAAATATTTGCTTTAAAAAATATGTCAAGCTGCATAATTATTTATTTAAAAAGTGCGTAATTTCTGAAAAAAAAATTGTTTTAAGGTTAAAAATTATGTTCATTTCTTATTATGAAGACAATATTCCTGTACTGCATGTGAAAAAAATTTCATCACTTTTTTTATTTATTACGATGTAGCAACTTTATAATAAAACAGTAATTGACTTAAAAGTTGAAAAATATTACCAGATCCTTTTTAGAGTAATTCTTCATTGCAGGAGATTATTTACATATGGCAAAATAATAATAAATAAGCCAAAGTCGTCATATTTCCTTTTGAAAATTCATATAAATTATATTATATTTGCTGTATATGAGTGATATAAAAAGTAATTTAAGTGATTTTATTTTTTATATCATTCAAATACGATATATATATTTTCGTATTTGAGTGATACAAAAATAAAATCCTTTGACTGTACCATACGTAGAGAAAATCTTATAGGAACTTTCATCAGTCCGCAAAATAACTCTTTGGCTTAAATTCTTCTAAGTGAATTTCATTTCCTTATATATTTAGCACATTTAAGCTTTCAGTAACTTAACAGAAAATAAAAGTTTCTTGAAAGCTTTTCTTGTGGGTATTTTGTTGGCCAAAATGTCTGTGGCTAATGTTTTAAAAGGATTTCCTTGCACTTAATCTGATAAAATTTCAGCAAAACAGATAAAGAAATTTCTAAGGGAATTTTGAAATTCCGTATGTCACAAGAGTTTCCATTGAAAATTATATACTTAACTAAAAAAAAAAGTTATGAGATTGAAATAAGTTAAAATCACAAACTAACAAATAATCACACATAATTATTAATTTTAATACCTAAAATAAGAACTCTCATAGACTGAAAACGATGAAATTGCAGTAGATTTATACAAGTTTGAAGTAATTCTACACCATACAATTAATTTTGTAAAATGATTTTCAATTAGAATAAAAATGATTTTAAAATAACTTTATAATCAATGCACAAAATATAAAAAGGAAATAAAAATATAAAATAATAATATAAATTAAAATATATATATAAATTGAAATACATGATAAATGGAAAAAAAGCAATAAAAGTACTTAGTAAAAGTATATACCAGCATTTAATGAAAATTAAAAAAGTTAAGAATTAACTATGTTAATATCAATTTCATCGTAATCTAATATTATTATTTTCAAGTTGAATTCCATAAAAAGATATGTTCAAAAAAGAATTTAAGAACCATTTTTATTTAAAATGCAGTGCATTTGTCAAAGGAAAAATTAGTCAGAATATTTTGCTTACTGTATTCTTTTGCATATATTTAGAGAGTGAGAGGTGATGGGAGCGGGTGTCCATAGTGAACGTTTTGGATTTCTATAAAAATCTAATATACTGGCTAAGAAAGAAATTTGATTGAGCAAAGCATTGAGCCCCGCTTTCCTTTCATGCGACTAAATTGTTTGTTAACTTGACTTTTAAGGAAATCCTTAAACAAGATCTAAATCAACGCGCTATAGATAAGAAATGGACAATTCAGGGGGAAGAGGGAATTATTCCCAGTTTTTCAAGTAGACAGCAGTGGCTTTATTTAGATGTTTGACTGGTCATGACTGTTTACATGACCACCTCTATAGAATTGGACTGGTGGATTCCTCAAACTGTGTTTTTTGTGACTCTAGTCGGCCTATGACTTTTAAATATTGTAATGCACTTTAATTGTAATGCACTTTCTGGGTGTGAGGTCACCGTCAAAAAGTACTGAAGAGCATGTGAACTAATGTCTTAGGCGCCAATGTTCTGCATTCGCAAAATAAAAATTATATTCATACATAAAATTTTCATACATTGTGAAATAATGTAATGAAGAGATTTGAGTCAATTATCTATTGACTTAGATTTAGATTGTCAAGGATTTAATTGCAAATTAAAAATCGACAAATTACGCCCACTACACAATTTTTGATCAAAATTTTATTTTTATTCTGACAAAAACCGTGCTTTTAATAATTTTATACATAACACAATTTATGACAATGTGCGATCTTTGGGTCATATAAATAACAAAAACCGTGCAATAGACAATACCCTGTCATAAAGATGTCTATGCCTTCTCACAGAATGTAATATGTCTCGCAGTTCTGCATGGTTGTTTGGAAGACATTTGCATTAAGTATAAATCTTCAGATTTATTACCTACTTGGCAATAAACGACACTACTTGAAAGTATGTCTTTGAATGGGAATTTTTCAAATTCTTTTTACAAAATATTTTTAGAAAATACAATTTTATTGCATTTCGTACATGGGCTTATTTTATGCATTTCATTCAACCTTTTAGTATCATTAAAAATTAAATGTAAACGATTTATTTGAATTAGATTTTACGAATAATTTTTGTTAAAGTTCAAAATAAATTTAACAATTAAATTTCCATCAATATTTAAAATTATTTTATCTACATTATTTACAATAATGCTTTACAAGATTCATATTTAGATCTCATATTAGCTTTTAAAATTCAAACCATTTGTATCATAAATAAATTTGGAAAGATTTTTGTTTCTTGAATTTACAATAAGTAAATATAATTAATAATAGATAGTGAAATATGAGAATAATGAATTATTAGGTAATAATAAATTGCAATAATTTATGAAAGAAAGTAATAATGTCTTACTGAAACGTATCGAATTTCTGAAATTTTATTGAAAAATTGCATTTTCCGCCAGGATTAATTGTCTAGTATTTTCAAAGAACAGACATTATTAAACTAATTGCATCAAACGCAATCATTTAAATTTTGAATAAATATTCTAATAAACGAAAATTACATTTAATACAATTTTAATGGTTGTATAATATATAACTTCCTTTTACTAAAGTGAAATATAAATGTACATAATAGATTAAAAGACTATTAAATCCGAATATATTTTCATAAATTACATTATTATATAATTGTTGCTACATGAGCATTAAATTTTACAATATTCATCTAAATATGGAAGTACATTTTCAAACAGAAATTTAAAACAATGCTTTATTGAGTTCAGGAAATATTTAGCTTTTTTATATTCTGTATTTTGTACAAAAATAATGAAATAATAAATATATGCATATTAAGTGGTTTATAATTACATTTTTGTATAATTTAATTCCTGTTTATTACTTTATAAAAATGTATGCATTTAGATATTTTATACCATCAATCAAAATCTAAAACGTATAAACGAAGTCTAAATAAAATTTTGTAATGCTATTATATATTTATATAGATTAAGATAGATATATATTCAAAACAGCATTCCTTATTAACGAAAATTGCATTTACTACGAATTTTAGTAATTTCATAAATATATTTTTACTTAATTCTATTATTCATTATTTTATTAATTCTAATTTTAATTATTTTACTAATTAATTCATTCATTTTTTTAATTTTTAGTGATTACGTAAGTATAAATATTTTACAAAATAATATTCATCACGAAATGTTCGAAGATTCACCGTTATAGTTATTTGATTATTACTTATTACAATGCAATGACAATTAATTTAAAGAAATAATGATTCTTTATTATAATTTTTATTTGTTTTAACTTTTAGATCTTATCACTATTTTATTAAATTTATCGATGAATAATTATAAACGAAAAAAAAAAAACATATATATTTAATTTTTTTTTAATGAAACCAAATCTTTTGTCTATATATACGAAAACAAAATATTTAATTCCTACTCGTATTGGTTCTCTCTTTAAATTAATATTGCACCACTTCTTGGATTCAGTACACTTTTATAAACTTTGTTAAAACTACAACAATTGCAATTGAAATAGTTTGAATAATACGATTACACTATCGAATTAGTCGTTTTTAAGCCGTGGTATTTTTATTTATTATTCCTGAATTCAAAAAAGGCATGGAATTATTTTAGATTATTTATGAAAAGATCCTCGAATAACATTGATGTAAAAGATGTCCATGTATTTAAATAATGAAAAAAGAAATTACAGTTTTCTTCGATCTACTTTTGGTCGGACTAGCATCAAAATTAATTTATGTATAAGCATCGATATCTAAAAGTCAATATTTTCATAAAATATATTTTAGTTTTCTTTTTTTTTTCTTTTGAAGACAGAAACATCGTATTTGGCTTAGCTTGCATCGCAAAATTAAATTTGATATTATGCTTCGATATTATTAAAAAAAGAAAACCCAGAAAATTCGCTATTTTTGATATCAATGGAACTATTTTGGTTTCCAATTTCGGATTAAATATAAAAATAGCTTTGTAATAACTTCAAAGAAAAATATTCCAATATATTAAAGAGAAGCAAATATTTCTAAATATGTATTAAATTCTACATGAATACAAATAAAAGAATAAAATAGTTGATTTAAATATATTTTAAAACTTATGTAAATTAATAAAATTTTATTTAATGATATATTTTATATGCATGCAAATACTACCATTAATACTATATTTATTTAAACATTAATTAGCAATATTGGAATTTTTTTCCATTAATCTTGTACCACCTCTTAGATTTAGTGCACTTTTATAAACCTTGTTAAAACTCCAATAACTGTTATGTAATTATATAAATAAAGAAAACTTTTCTACCATTAATATAATAATAAAAATACTAACATCGTCGTCTTACAGTCATTATGTGAAATGTAATTATGCATTAACGTACTTGAAATTTTCTTTTAAGGAACGATTGTTATAATTACCTTAATCTTACATGATAAAAAATAGTTACTTATTTCTGAGATACTTTAACATGCCATGTTTTTGTTGTGTAATTTATTTGCAGATATTGTTTCTCAATCATTAAAATAATTTTCCATCTTATTTATGGAAGGCTTTTAAAATTTTCGATTAATATTTTTTTTATATTTCTGTAATTATTTAAAGTTATTATTTGTTCAAATAATAAGTCAATACTTTTTATGGGTTATAATTACTTTAGGTTATTATTGTTTAATGTTTTAATTAATTTTTAAATGGCTGTTATTTATATCTATTTATTACTTTATATAACTTTTATTTATATAGATACAACCGACCACATTGTGTTTTTTAATATTGTTATTTAATGTTATGATCAATTTTTTATTTAATGTTTGATCATTAAAATACATTAAAACTTTGCTTTTTTTGAATTATATAAAAAAAACAATAAATCATGTTAATTATTATTATATAATTTTAAATGGCATTTTATTAATTTTTATTTTTAAAAATATTAAAAAACTACCATTAGTGCTTAATAATATCTGCCATAATACTATTGCAGCCAACAATATTTTCTATTTAATATTTCATCATTGAAATATATTAAAACTTTCCTTTTTTTTAATCATGTAAAAAAAAAATAATGAATCATGCGAATTAATATTATATGATTTTAAATGACATTTTATTATTTTTTTAATTTTAAAAATATTAAAAAAACTACCATTAGTACATAATAATAACAGCCATAATACTATAGCAGCCACCATTTTTCTATTTAATATTTCATCATTAAAGTATATTAAAACTTTGCGTTTTTTAAATCATGTAAAAAAGTAATAAATCACGTCAATTATTATTATAAGATTTTAAAAGACAATTTATTATGTTTATTTTTAAAAATATTCAAAAAGCTACTATCAGCATCATATATTTAACATTAAACTTTTAAATCTATAAATATTCATTTGCAAACCATCAGAACGGAAACATAAATAAATATTTTAAAGGCATTGATAAAAATCTATAGGCCCACTTCATATTTATGATCCATTCATCACCATTTATTATACTTTAATAGTACTTACCAAGAACATTTAAATTCTACAAACAAAGAAACAACACAACTATACCCAAAGTACAAAAAACAAAAACACAAATATAACGATTTATAAGCCTTTATTCAAACTCACACAAACCGGGGGTGGACGAAACGATATTTAAAAGCAAACCCGTATTCACGACACACATTAAATGTTCGCCGTTACAAATAAAAACGTAGAAAGGCTGCTTCCAGAAGAATAATGTTACGCGCCGTTTAAGGCACTTTATGTTACCGGAACAATCTCCATTATTTACATTTTCTTTTTACATGGAAGGGAACCAGTTTTCAACGCCTGGTTCGATTCAGTATATTATTTCCAGATATCTTCACAAGGGGAACAGATGTTGGAAATGATTCCGAGATGCGAATCGAGTAATTCTTCTTCTGATCATTAACCAGCAAATGGCCGTTAAAATGCGTAATGTGCGATAAAACGTGCGACTGTATCCGGGCACCGATAACGGGGATGGGGAGTTTTGAGGTAACCTTTGGGGACCATGTGTTCGGTCGGGGATATGCGCTTCTTTTTTTATGTATATGAAAATATGGTAATAGTTTCACGGTACTTCAAACATCATTAGAAAGTATCGTTATGTTTCTGATATGTTTCGATAATTGCACGTCGGAGATTTGGAATACGAAAAAAATAGTTTCTGATCATGTACAACATTGCCTTTTGTTATCAATCTTTGTGGTTGGTCATTAAGATGGAAGGATAATTTTTTTATTAATTAACGAAAGTTATATTACATCAAAATATTTTAAAATCTTAATGCTGACATAAATTTATTCTTTTTGCTGTCTCCAAGTGTTTAATTAACTAAATTTCATTATTGGTATTAACTTTTTCTTTCTAATGCAGCTGCTAAACTCTTAGACAGCTTGGTCTTGGATGCCTTAAGGCAAGTGCTGCACAGATGTACTCACTTTGCATTACCCAGGGGGCGCGTGGGGAGTAACAATGCCCCCGCAACGCTCTACGAACCTATTAGACCGGGACCTACATTTTAAAGTGGATGATTCCGAACCACTACAAACGTCCATGGCACCGCCGGGACTCGAACCCGAAACCTGTGGTACCCAGCGCCAGAGCGCTAGCCACTCGGCCATTCAGGCCCTGGTATTAACTTATTTTCATTATAATATATCTGTAGAATATCTTCTTAGAAATTACTGCATATGTTGTATTATCATAAACCTCGGTAAAACTTTTTCAGATAATGTTAAGTAACTTAAATATTCAATACTGATATGTGGGACAAAATTAAGAGAGCTGGCACTTTTGGTTGAATATTACAGGAACTGCTGAACATATTATAGTTAAGTTACGTTTGTACATAGATATAAATTTAAAAAGAATAACAGTTATGGTACACATACATGATCACATACATTATGGTACATATACTTATCAGCATGAATTCATACTGGAATTCAGGCAGTTTATTATCCTCTATGGTAGTCTATCCTATTCTTCTAGTAACATTGCTTTCAGGATGGTTGTGGAAGGTGTAATTTCTTTACTTAGAGTCCCAGATATGTTACATAACTTTTCGATTTGGAAATCTGGCTGAGACATCCATTAAAGGAATTTCCGCAATTTTGGGAAATTTGTCTTCAACATTAGCCATAGTTGACATGAATTTTCCTTCATTAAAGCAGAACTAAGTCCAAATGTTTTCATGAAAAAAAATGTCCAAAATAGACTCATACCTCACATCAATCATATAACCAACATTAAAGACATGGATGTCTGTGAGCCAGCCACACAACATAGTACTAGACCACCAAACCTACACTGCCACAATAGTTATATATGAATTATTTATTGGAATGAATATAAGTAGAAGGTCCTAGCCACCTTTCCAGATTAGGAAATTTTGAGGTAACCTTTGGGAACCCTGTGTTATGTTGGGGATATGCGCTGCGAATAATTTTTTTTTATGAACATGAAAATATGGTAATAGTTTCACGGTACTTCAAACATCATTAGAAAGTATCGTTATGTTTCTGATATGTTTCGATAATTGCACATTGGAGATTTTACATTCGAAAAAAATAAGTTTTTGATAATGCCTTTTGTTATCAATCTTAGTGGTGGCTCATTAAGATGAAATGATAATTTTTATTACATAATGTAAGTCATATTGCATCAAAATATTTTAAAATTTTAATGTATAATTAAATTTGTTGTTTTTGCTGTCTTCAAGATTATAATTAACTCCTTTTCGTGAATGGTTTATAATATATGTGTAGATTCTCTTCTTAGACACAACTGCATCTGCTGTATCATGATAAATATCGGTTTATTTAATTCAGATAATTTTAAGTAATTTGAATGTTCGATACAGGTATGTACATGGGTAAAAAGTAAGAAATCTTTCATATTTGATTGAATATCTCAAGAATTTCTGGGTAGATTGTAATAAAATTAGGTATGTATATAGATGTTTATTAAAAAGAATAACCACAGAACAGTTATGGTACACGTACGTGATTGTGAGAAATGTTCATCCGATTGAATTCGTATCGGGATTCAGGCAGTTTATTATCCTCTATGTCATTCTATTCCTCTGGTAACTCTGTTTCTGGGATCGTTATGTGAGGTACAATGTCTCTATTTACAGAGTCCCAGATATGTTCAATATCGTTTAGATCTGGAAATTAGAATGACGCATCCATTTGGCGAATTTCCATAATTTTGGTAAATTTGCCTTCAAGATGAACCATATGTAGATGTGCATTTTCCTCTATTAAAACAAAAATATGTCGAAATGTGCCCATGAAAAAGCAAACGTTGGACTCCAAAACAGACTCATTATACCTATGTAAAACATGACAATAGTTTCCCGGTACTTCAAACATCATTAGAAAGTATCGTTACGTTTCTGATATGTTTCAATAATTGCACGTTGGAGATTTTGCATTCGAAAAAAAGGTTTTGATAATGTATAACTTTGGCTTTTGTTATGAATCTGTGTGGTTGCTCATTAAGATAAAATGGTATTTTTTATTGTATAATGAATGTTATGTTACATCATCAAAATATTTTAAAATCTTAATACATACATAAATTTATTGTGTCTGCTGTCTCCAAGGTTATAATTACCTCATTTTCCTTATTGGTTCAAAATATTTGAAAGTATTCCCTTCTTAGACATAACTGCATTTGCTGCATTATGTTAAACCCCGAATTACTCCATTCAGATAATGCTACGAAACTTGAATGTTCAATACTGGTTTATGGGTCAAAATTAAGAAAACTCACACTTCTGGTTGAATATGTCAGGAACTGCTAGATAGATTGTAATACAATTAGGTATATGTACATGAATATATATTAAAAAATGAATAACAATTATGGTACATATAAATGATCGTGAGAAATACTCATCAGCATCAATTTATATTGGAATTCATGCAGTTTATTAGCCTCTATGGCAATCTATTCCTATTTCTCAAGTAACTTTGCTTTCAGTATAGTTGTGGGAAATGCAAATTCTCTACTTGGAAAGTCCAGGTATGTTCCATAGCATTGGAGATCTGGCTGACGCATCCATTTGACGAATTTCCCCAAGTTTTGGAAATTTGCCTGCAATATGAGCCATAAATGGACATGGATTTTCCTTCATTAAAGCAGAACAAGGTCCAAACGTTTTCATGAAAAAACAAATCTCCAAAATTGAGTCATACTTCACAGCAATCACATAACCGACATTAACGACATGGATGTATGTGAGCCAGCGAACATCACAGTACTAGAACATCATCATTAGAGTGGAAGATCCCGGCCTCCTTTCCAGATTAGGAAGTTTTGAGGTAACCTTTGGGGACCATGTGTTCGGTCGGGGATATGCGCTATGAATAATTTTTTTTTATGTATGTAAAAATATTATGTATGTGCAATCTTAATGTATGCATAAATTTATTGTTTTAACTGTCTCCCAAGATTGTAATTAATTAATTTTTTTATTGGTTCAAAATATATTTTTAGAATCTCTTCTTAGACATAATTGAATATGTTGTATTATTTTAAACCTAAGCTTATTTAATTCAAATAATGTTAAGAAACTTGAATGTTCGATACTGATATGTATATGGGTAAAAATTAAGAAATTTTATATTTGGTTGAATATCTCAAGAATTGCTGGATAGATTGTAATAAAATTAGGTATGCACATAAATATATATTAAAAATAATAACCACACTACAGTTATGGTATATATAATGATCATGAGAAATAATCATCAGTGAGAATTCATATTGGAATTCAGGCAGCATATTAGCTCCTTGGCAATCTATCATATTCTTCCAGCAACTTTAATTTTAGGATGGTTATGGGAGGTACAATTTCTCTACTTAGAGAGTCGCATATATGTTCTATAAAGTTTAGATCTGGATATCTGGCTGAAGCATCCATTAAGTGAATTTCCACAATTTTGGGAAATTTGCCTTCAAGATGAGGCATATTTGTGACATGCATTTTCCTTCATTAAAACAAAACTAGATCCAAATGTGCCCATGAAAAAAGAGCATAGGACTCCACACTAGACACTTTATAGCTCACAGCAATCACAGAACCGCTATTAAAGGCACTGATGTATGTGAGCCCATCGCACATGATAATACTGGAGCATCAAACCTCCATATTAGAGTAGTTATATTCGCATAGTTAAATATAAATAATTATTCGGATGATTATAAGTAGAGGATTTTAGCTCTTTTCGAGATTAGAGTATCAGAATCAACTCTTTACTGAACATAATGGTTCCCTATTAATCTCAGGTTCAATGTCGATAGAGAAGTCTTGAATACTAAACTCATACTCCTGTGTTCGGAATTGAGTGGAATAATCAAAATGGGGAAACTGCACCTTCAACATGTCCCAGATTCAGAAATGTATAATCTTATGAATAATACCCTAGACATTTGCATCTTTCTTTAGAGAAAATTAATCGATTTTTTCTTCAGTCCTTTTTGAAAAAAATTGAGGAAATCTGAATTTTTTTAAATTTTGAACTTCCAGCGTATGCTACAGAAAATATGCAGAAATTTAAATAAAACTAATTTTATTAAATTTCCAGAATAATAATTGGTCATTAATAAACTAGTAAATAACATTTTTACTAAATTAATTTTACTAATGAATGCATTTTTAATAGCAACTTTCTGTTTCTAAATGCATTGCTAAAATTCATCGTATTCATTCATATGATCATTACTATATTTTTCTCTTAATTTCAAAACTTTTAATTTTATATATAGCATGTTGTATTATGAAGGTATAACAATTGGATTTCAATAAAAAGGTTTCATGATATTAGAAGAAATAAAAAATGTAATAAATTTGACATTACTATAAGTTCAAAAGTTAAACTATAAAAAATAGATTTTAATAATGTTAATTGATATCGCCTTTATAATATTTATATACTAATATTTATCTTCCGACAACATAAATGGTTAATTTTGCACTAGTAATATTGAATTTCTGGCGCTTGTAATCAAAATTCTTTAATCCCAGAAAACACTTACCGGCTCGCACGTGCACATCCCTGCTACCAAGCGTGCCGATTACATTTGAAATCTCGCATCTGTAGATGGTGGCATGGACATCTGCTCGATAATCTTCAGCAGGAAATGGCGGGAATACCAGAGCTCCATCGTGCCGGACATGCCTCAGTCCGGGAAGGTCTGGAACTGCTTGGCCATCGTGTTTGACCCATCGTATGACAGGGGATGGCCTACCATCTGCATTGCAGGGGAATAGTTGATCCAGTAGAATTCGAGAAGACAGCCAGACTTGGAGGTTCAAAGGTGAAAATTGGTGATCTGTGATGTGGCATGTCACCAAAAACTGAAAAGAATATTACATTCATTAGACGAATAAATAATTAGGATTAAATTTATTGCAATTTATCAATAAAATTATATAATACAATCATTAAAATTGTACATTAAGATTGAACTATATAATTATTAAATTTTGTATTGCCTTTTATCTTGCTATTGCCAATATTTTCTAACAATTTTAATAACGGAATTGCCTCACCATTATTAAAATTGTAAGAAATTTTTAATCAAAAAATTATTAACATTTTGCAAAACAATAGACCATAATTTTCAAGAAATAAAAATTTATCAATATCTCAATTGGCAATTAGCTTTCAAAGGAAATTAGAAATAATTGATCCATAATTTAGCAAAGAACAAACTGTAACGTAGATAATGTAAGATTAAAAATTTTAAAAAAAATGTTCAATTAATTGACCTTGCTCTTTAAAGAGCAATTAACATCAACCGTAACATGAAGAAACAACTTTTTTTATAACAACTTTTTACTTAGATAATTCCTTTAAGTTTCTTGTAATTAATTGAATAGAACGATGTTAATTTAACTTAATGGGACATTGAAAGTAAACAAGAAGTTTTGTTTATTGTTGAAAACTAGATCAATTGTTAAGATCAGTTTCGAATAAAGGTGAACTATTTATAATTTGTAAACAATGAAATTGAACTATTTATAATTTGTAAACAATGAAATTGAACTATTTATAATTTGTAAACAATGAAATTGAACTATTTATAATTTGAACACAATGCAAGTGATGTGTTATCATTATATTTGCTTAGAAATAATTCATTGTAAGTTATAAAATACATATGAAATAAGTTTAACTCTTGGGGATAACCATGACAGGCATAAAAATATTTCTTGTACATTATTTCCATTTCGTTATCAGCAAGTTTTAGTATGTAAACTAGTAAAAAAGCCCTTCCTTGGGAAACGGATTTCGAAATAGTAGTTTTTATATTTCTTCTTTCACTCAAGCCAATAAGCATTGATAAATTTTATGAAGCATATAGTACTTGTCTAGATCATTCGAAAAGATAATTTATTAAGAGGAGATTACCAAAAATGATAAATATAGAGAATTACTCTTGTTTCAGTCAATGGAAAAATTATTTAATGATCTAATCCCATAAAAAGAGATCACTTTAGCTCATCACATTACATTAATTTCCTTTTTTCATGTAGTTGTAATAAAAATAAGTATCATTTATATCCATTTCTATTTTGTTAACTCATTATGTTACCTTTTGATGATTTTTTTATATATATGGAAGATTAATTTTTTAATAATGAAGCTGAGTACTCTTCGAATTTTAAGGTAACATTATTTGCAGATTCCCTATTTGCAACTTATTTATAAAAGTTAAGGTGACCAATGTAGTTCTATGAATTTTTAACTATTCATTCTAATTTTCGATTACAATTTCTTCTACTTTCATTATTTTGATAACTTCTTTTGTTTAAAACCTGAACGTGCTTTGAGGGGACTATTTTAGATAACCAAATCGAATGAATTTAGTTTGAAGCCGTGCAAATTAATCAAAACCGAATATTTTTGCTTATTGTTGGGGAATTAACACGGTGTCTGAAAGCATTTTTTTTCTTGGAAGGAACGGGGGGGGTCCAGTTACTAATACATTAGTTGTAAAAATTTGCTAAGGATAAATTATAAGTAGAAGGGGTATTACTTATAAGCAAGAAAATTGTTATGAAATTAATCATAAGTTTTTGATTTCGTTTTTATGTTGCTGTAACATAGGGCTGTATTGGAAATCAATCCATTATAATAAGGTTTACACACAAAGAAGGAACAAGCAGAACAAAGCAAACATACAGCAAAAAGGCAATCAACAATAAGGCGATCTCAAAAACCACAAAAAGTCAAAGGGGGATAGAGTAAATAAAGGGAAATAGACATGATGCAAAAGTTTAGTTTAGACAAAGTTTTAGTCCATGAGGCCCCTGGCCTCTCAATACAACTGCAATACTTCTCCCTGTCACTGAGCCTCCATGTTCAGTCCTGGACTTTTCAAAAGATGTTCTGAATTCATTGATACAGCTCTACATACTGTGCAATGTTTGATGAGAGACATCTGTCCTGTTTAGGTGTTCCGCAAGACAATCGTGTCCACTTTTTAATCGAAAGTTGGCAACCGTCTCTTTACATGGTCTAGTGTTAAAGATTTTTCAACTGTCTTGAATATTGAGCTACTTTTGCCTTCAGATTTAGTTATGAGATTATCTTTCAGTTTCTTAAAAATTTCTCTATGAATGTATTACTTGAAAGATTCTGGTGGACTTTGTTTCTTTCCAATATTCAAAAGGTTTCTTTTTTTTCTAAGTGAATCGACTGCTTCGTTACCTTTAATTCCCACTTGTGATGGTATCCACTGGAATACAATTTGCTTGGCTTAGTTCTTAAATATTTCATATCGTTCTTAATTTGAATTATCATTGGGGTTGGGTTTCAGTGTGATGATTTATCGTAACAGCTTGCATGTGTACTCTGAAATCTACGAATATTACCACTTTAGAGTAGCAATAATTATTTACGATTTAGTTTTTATAAAAAACTGAAATAAATAAATGAAAAAATAATTTTAGTTCCATAAATTATTTATTATACTAAACATTTCTGAGTATTTTTAATATAAGGAGAAACATGATTAGTATATTTTATTTCAGTTAAATTAATAAACTAATTTTTAGCAGCATAGTGCATTCTATTTTAAAGCCAAAGAAATGATTTAATAAATAGTTGTATGGCTTATTACGCAAAAATATATTCATTTCTCTACGCTTTCCTCAAATTCAACTAATTCAAATAACAAATAAGCAAAAATAATAATAATAATATACCATATCAATTAGTGTACAAATACTGAAGTATTTAATTTAATATTTTCTAAAGAAATATAATAAGTTTAATCAATTGTAGCTTCTAACTTTTCAGAAACTGAATTTTTTTCCTTCGATTTAGAATTTTTTTTTTTCAAAATAAAAATAATAGTAAATAAAAAAGGAAAATGTATTATGTTTTTATCCAATAAAACAAATTATTTTCCTACGAAAATTAAAACTAGAGGCATTCGAAGAACTTTTTCTCGTCTTTTTAAAAACAATTTTTTAAAGAAGATTACTCAGATTACTCCTTTTAAAATTATGTGATAGAAAATTTATTCCTTTAAGACTAAATTGAATTATTCAAAAATTTATTTTTATTTTTTTTAAAAAAACGAGGTTCTTTGAGAAGTAATATTATCGCTTAACTTTATCTCTTTATTTATTTATCTATATTTTTTTGCTTCTAGCTTTTGTTTTTTGCTATTATATTAAATTTGTAGTTTCTTTTCATTTCTTTCAAAACAGTATTGAAGTACTTTTATTGTTTTTATATAATATTATTATATTATTTTTCTGTTGAAATAACTAATTATTTGTATTATTATTTTTTGAAATAGTTTTCTTTGGTTTTCAAAAAAGAAGATCTGTGTTTATAAAATGAAACGCTGATAAGATTTATTTTTTTTTGTTATATGCTAATTGCTCAGCTATTCTTATTAATTAGAAAATGGTACCTTTTATTTTTAAAAATTAAAAAAAAAATGTAATAAATATATTTCTATTTTTTAAACTACAAAATGGTAAAATAATTTCAAGATGACTTTTTAAGTTATTTATATAATAATAAGAAAAATAAAAGAAAAATTTGCAATAAGAAAAATTTAATCTGACCATTAGAAAAATTTTAAAATCAATTCATCATAAAAATAAAATTTCATTATGTATCACCTAATTAAATTTACATTTAGTGTCCAATTATGCTACAAACTCATAATATAAAGACATAAAATATTTGAAATTTTAAATACATGAATTATTTTTATATGAAAAATTACGATAAATTCATTTGATGGGTACTTCATGATGCTTACAAATATGATATGAGTCAATTTTTTTAACTTTGAACTACCTTAAAACCCACTATTTTGTAAAACCTTTGAATTGGTTAAAATTAATCTGAAAACTTTCGTTTATATTTCATTTTTACTACACCAGCAAACTAAACTAATTCTTAAAATACTATTTTTGATATGAAAAATATAGAACCAATTTATATGGAAATTTTTATGTATTTGTAATATTATTTATTTATTTATTTAACCTTAGCTTTATACATGTTGTTTATTTTAATTTATATGCTTTTTAAATTTGTTAATTATTATTTCAATTATAATTTTTATTTTTATTATTTACTTTTTTAATAAATTTATAATTATTTATTATTTACTTAATTTAATTTAATTATTTTTATTTAATTTAATTTAATTATTATTATTTAATTTAATTTAATTATTATTATTCAGTTAACATTAAATTATTATCATTATTTATTTATTATTATTTTTTCTTTATTTTTTATAAATAATATTTTTATTCTTAAATTCCACTAAGAAAAAAGTAAGAGAAATTGAATTTCAAAGTTTATCAATGCATTTTAATTTTGCTTTTTAATGATCAAAATATCGTAAATCGATTTAAAGAGAAATGAGATCACAACAATTAAGTTAACACTTTGTTCAGTTTAATTATATACTACAAAAAAAAAACCTCAACTTTTTTTGTCAATTCAGCAAAAATATTAAATGTAAATAACCTTTGTTATTTCTGCCAGCCTAAATTCAATTAAATGGGGAAAAAAAGTCAATAAAGCTCTATAATCCCAAAAGATACATTAAATAAAATGAAAATTGGTGAAAGAAACAGCGAGCAAAAAAATAAAAGCAAAAAGAGTGTTAAACTATTTGACGTGCGATAAATAATAGATTATTTCTCCAGGAATAGGTTAGGTTAATGTATGGAGTGTAGAGCGAAATACTTGATTTCGGAGAACATTTTCAGATGCCTGCATCTGACAGAAATGGTTTGAAAGATATTGGAAACGATTTTTCGGATTTATCGGAACGGAGAGCTTTTCTCAGCGATAAGTAAGTCTGTTTTCTGTCGCTTGAGTTGGAACTCGAATGTTTCTTTTTTATCATAATAAGAACAATATTTCTTCCCCTTCAACTTTTTGCGTCTAGATATCATTTAGATAATGCTAACTGTTACCGGAATGATTCTGTTAAGTGCTTTTTCCTCACTTATATCATTTTAATCCAGTTAGTAGCACCAAATTTGAATTGGAAAAGCATAACTAGGCAGAGTGTGAAAAAATATGTGCGTAACGTAAAGATAAAAACTAAAAATAATGTAAAATGAATGTTTTTACCAAAAAAAAAAAACCTTCGTTGAATCTTTCAGATTTAAATGTTCAATATAGAAATCTTTATTCTTATTCAATAAATGTCTGTCTTATATATCCTTTTTTTTAAATTATGCTTATATTACAGTTTTTTCCGCAGCATATTGAAAATTGTCGTTTATAAATCTCAAATACTCAGCAAAATTAAATATTTTGTTCAATAATCTACAAATTACTAAAGAGTATTAGTTAATTAATAGAAATAATCATGCGGAAAAAAATGTATTCATTTGTATAAATTCAAACAAGAGGTAGCATGGTATAAATAATATATAACTTTTTTTGTTTTTGAAATACATTCGAAACGATTTATTGAATACATATAAATATCTTTGTGCTGTTCAAAATTAAGATAATTTGTGTAGTTTATAGATTTAGACGAATCGTACTGTATGAAAGGTAAGAACCAAATTGTCAAAGTATCGTAAACCCATTTAAGTAAAAATAAGAGCACAACAATTAAGTTCACATTTTGTTTAGTTTAAATATATACCACAAAAAAGCCCAGCTTTTTGTGAATTCAACAAAGAATATTAAATATCAAAAAAAACCTTCGGAATCCCAAATTCAATTAACCTTGGAAAAAAAGTCAATAAAGCCCTATAATCTCAAAAGATACATTAAATAAAATGAAAATTGGTAAAAGAAACAGCGAGTAAAAAATAAATAAAAGAAAAGACTGTTAAACTACTTGACGTGCGATAAATAATATATTATTTCTCCAGGAATAAGTTAGGTTAATGTATGGAGTGTAGAGCGAAATACTTGATTTCGGAGAACATTTTCAGATTCCTGCGTTTGACAGAAATTGTTTGAAAGATATTGGAAACGATTTTTCGGATTTATCAGAATGGAGAGCTTTTTCTCAGCTATAAGAAAGTCTGTTTTCTGTCGTTTGAGTTGGAACTGTAATGTTTCTTTTTATCATAAAAAGAACAATATTTCTTACCTTTCAACTTTTTGCGTCTGGATATCATTTAGATAATGCAAACTGTTACCGGAATGATTCTGTTGAGTGCTTTTTCTTCACTTATATCATTTTAATCCATTTAAAAGCAGCAAATTTGAATTTGAAAAGCATAATTAGGCAGGATGTAAAAAAATGTGTACGTAAAGTAAAGAGAAAAATAAAAAAATAATGTAAAACGAATGATTTTTCAAAGGGAAAAAAACTACTTTAGTTGAATCTATCAGAATTAAATGCTCAATGTAGGAAAATTTATTCTTATTAAATAAATGTATGTCTTATTTCTTTTTTTAAATTATTTTCATCTTCAGCAATTACCACTACATCATGAAAATATTTTTAGTAAATGTTAAATACTCCGCAATATTATATATTTTGCTCTATAACCCAAAGACTACTAAAAGAGTTTTAAGAGTTATTTAATAGAAGTAAACATTAGAAAAAAAACTTTTTCCCATGTACAAAAATTCAAAAGGTATGAATAATATATAACTTATTGTTTTTGTTTTCGAAATATTTTGCGAAATGGTATAAAGAATGAATCTACCAATCTTTGGGCTGCTGAAAATTTAGATAGATTATATATTTTACAGATTTAGACGAAACGTATTACATGAAAGATAAGAACAAAATGATCAAAATATCGTAAATCCTTTTAAGTATAAATAGAGTGTGACAATTAAGTTCCCATTTTGTCCAGTTTAATTATGTACAACACAAAAAAAGTCCAACTTTTTTATGAATTCAGCAAAAATATTAAATATAAATAACCTTTGGAATCCTAAATTCAATTAACTGGGAAAAAAGTCAATAAAAGCACTATAATCCCAAAAGATACATTAAATAAAATAAAAATTGGTAAAAAAAATAGCGAATGAAAAAGAATAAAGATAAAAACACTGTTAAACTATTTGACGTGCGATAAATAATAGATTATTTCTCCAGGAATAGGTTAGGTTAATGTATGGAGTGTAGAGCGAAATACTTGATTTCGGAGAACATTTTCAGAGGCCTGCATCTGACAGAAATGGTTTGAAAGATATTGGAAACGATTTTTCGGATTTATCGGAATGGAGAGCCTTTTCTCAGCGATAAGTAAGTCTGTTTTCTGTCGCTTGAGTTGGAACTCGAATGTTTCTTTTTTATCATAATAAGAACAATATTTCTTCCCCTTCAACTTTTTGCGTCTAGATATCATTTAGATAATGCTAACTGTTACCGAAATGATTCTGCTAAGTTCTTCTGCTAATTTAATCCATTTAGTAGCAGCAAATTTGATTTTGAAAAGCATAATTAGGCAAGGTGTGAAAAAAATTGCATATAAAGAGAAAAATAAAAATAATGCAAAACGAATGTTTTTTCAACGAAAACTTTTTTTTCGTTGAATCTTTCAGAATTAAATGTTCAATATAGGAAAATTACTTATTATTTAATAAACGTTTGTCGTATATTTATTTTAACAAGTCTATCTTACAGTATTTTCCCCAACATACATAAACTGTTTGTGAATCTTAAATAGTCTACAAAATTAAATAATTTGCTGTCAATAAAGCCCTATAATCCCAAAAGATATATTAAATAAAATTAAAATTGATAAAAGAAACAGCGAGAAAAAAATAAAGGAAAAGACTGTTAAACTATTTGACGTGCGATAAATAATAGATTATTTCTCCAGGAATAGGTAAGGATAATGTATGGAGTATATAATGAAATACTTGATTTCGGAGAACATTTGCAGTTGTCTGCATTCATTGTGATTTTAGCAATGATGATTAATTTGTGGTATACATAGCGATAATTTGTATACAGTAGCTTGTATACATGTTGTTAATTTTAATTTGTATGATATATTTAAATAAGATAAACATTCATTAGATTACACTATTAGTTTATAAACCTAAAAAAAGTAAAAGGAATTGTGTTTCAAAGCATTTTAATTTTTGCACTTTGCTTCTCAATGATCGACATATAGTAAATCCATTTAAGTAGAAATAAGAGCACAAGAATTATGTTCACAATTTGTTCAGTTTATTTATATACCACAAAAAACCCCAACGATTTTTTATGGATTCAGCAAAAATGTTAAATATAAATAACCTTTGTTATTTCTGGGATCCTAAATTCAATTAACTGGAAAAGAAAAAGTCAATAAAGCTCTATAATCCCAAAAGTTACATTAAATAAAATGAAAATTGGTAAAAGAAACAGGGAGCAAAAAAGTAAAAGAAAAAAAGTGTTAAACTAGTTGACGTGCGATAAATAATAGATTATTTCTCCAGGAATATGTTAGGCTAATGTATGGAGTGTAGAGCGAAATACTTGAATTCGAAGAACATTTTCAGAGGCCTGCATCTGACAGAAATGGTTTGAAAGATATTGGAAACGATTTTTCGCATTTATCGGAACGGAGAGCCTTTTCTCAGCGATAAGTAAGTCTGTTTTCTGTCGCTTGAGTTGGAACTCGAATGTTTCTTTTTATCATAAAAAGAACAATATTTCTTTTTCCTTCAACTTTTTACGTCTGGATATCATTTAGATAATGCTAACTATTACCGGAATGATTCCGCTAAGTGCTTTTTCTTCACTTATATCATTTTAATCCATTTAGTAGCAACAAATTTGAGTTTGAAAAGCATAATTAGGCAGGGTGTGAAAAAATATGTACGTAAAGTAAAGCGAAAAATAAAAATAATGTAAAATGAATGTTTTTTAAAAGAAAAAAAAGAATTGTTCTTTCGTTGAATTTTTCAGAATTAAATGTTGAATACGGGAAAATTTATTCTTATTCAATAAACGTCTGCCTATATCTTTATTTTTTTTTTAAATTATGTCTATCTGATTGTATTTTCCACAATATATTGGATATTATCTTTGTGAATCTTGAATATTCTACAATATCAAATAATTTACTCTATAGTTCCCAGAAGAGGAGTTTTAATTATTTAACAGAAATGAATATTAGGAAGAAATGTATTCATTTATATAAATTCGAAAGACATGTATAATAGTATGAATAATATTTAACTAATTATTTTGTTTTCGAAATTGTTGTTATTGTTCTAATGCAGCTGACAATACAGAGACAGGTAATCTTTGTCATAAGCAAAGGTTGTACCGCTGTTACTCATTTAGCACTTCCAAGGGGACACGTGTAGTTTGAATACATTATTACTCATTAGTTTTCACTACTAGCTTATAGACTTAAAAAAATAAGAAAAATTCAGATTCAAAGCTTTTTAATGGATTTTAAATTTGCTTTTTAATAATCAAAATATCGTAAATCCATTTAAGTAAAAATTATAGCTCAACAATGAAGTTCACATTTTGTTCAGTTTAATTGTATACCTCAAAAAAATCCTATCGTTTTTGTGACTTTAGCAAAAATATTAAATATAAATAACCTTTGGAATCCTCAATTCAATTAACTGGGGAAAAAAAGTCAATAAAGCCCTATAATCCCAAAAGATACATTAAATAAAATGAAAATTGGTGAAAGAAACAGCGAGCAAAAAAGTAAAAGAAAAAGAGTGTTAAACTCTTTGAAGTGCGATAAATAATAGATTATTTCTCCAGGAATAGGTTAGGTTAATGTATGGAGGGTAGAGCGAAATACTTGATTTCGGAGAACATTTTCAGAGGCCTGCATCTGACAGAAATGGTTTGAAAGATATTGGAAACGATTTTTCGGATTTATCGGAATGGAGAGCCTTTTCTCAGCGATAAGTAAGTCTGTTTTCTGTCGCTTGAGTTGGAACTGTAATGTTTCTTTTTATCATAACAATATTTCTTCCCCTTCAACTTTTTGCGTCTGGGTATCATTTAGATAATGCTAACGGTTACCGGAATGATTCCGCTAAGTGCTAAGTCTGTCTTATATCTTTTTTTAAATTAGTCAATCTTGCAGTATTTACCGCAACACATTGAAAATTATCTTTGTAAATCTTAAATACTCTATAAAAATTAAGTATTTTGTTCTATAATCCACGCATGAGGAGTTTTTATAATTTAATAGAAATAAATATCAGGAAACAAAGATTTCATTTATATAAATTTCAAAGAGAGGTAGCATAGTATGAAAAACATACAACTAATAATTTTTTTTTGTTTCCGAAATTGTTGTTATTGTTCTAATGCAGATGGCAATACAGAGACAGTTAATCTCTATTCCATAAGAAAGGGCTGTACGGCTGTTACTCATTTATCACTACCCAGGAGACACGTGTATTTTGAGTGTATTATCAGTCATTAGATTTCACTACTAACTTATAGACTTAGAAAAAAAGTAAGAGAAACTGAAATTAAAATATTTTAATGCATTTTAATTTAGCTTTTTCATGATAAAAATATCGTAACTCCATTTAAGTAAAATGAACAGCACAACAATTAAGTTTACATTTTGTTCAGTTCAATTATATACCAGAAAAAACCCAGCTTTTTTGTGAATTCAGCAAAAATATTAAAAATAAGTAACCTTTGGAATCCTAAATGGAAACTAACTGGAAAAAAAGTCAATAAAGTTCTATAATCCCAAAAGATACATTAAATAAAATGAAAATTGGTTAAAGGGAACAGCGAGAAAAAAAATAAATAAAAGAAAAAGACTGTTAAACTATTTGACGTGCGATAAATAGTAGATCATTTCTCCAGGAATAGGTTAGGTTAATGTATGGAGTGTAGAGCGAAATACTTGATTTCGGAGGACATTTTCAGATGCCTGCATCTGACAGAAATGGTTTGAAAGATATTGGAAACGATTTTTCGGATTTATCGGAACGGAGAGCCTTTTCTCAGCGATAAGTATCTCTGTTTTCAGTCACTTGAGTTGGAACTGTAATGTTTCTCTTTATCATAAAAAGAACAATATTTTTTCCCCTTCAACTTTCTGCATCTGGATATCATTTAGATAATGCTAACTGTTACTGGAATGATCCTGTTAAGTGCCTTTTCCTCCCTTATATCATTTTAATCCATTTAGTAGCGGCAAATTTGAATTCGAAAAGCATAATTAGGCAGGATGTGAAAAAATATGTACGTAATGTATGAAGAGAAATAAAAATAATGTAAAGTGAATGCATTTTCAAAGGAAAAAAGACCTTTCGTTGAATTTTTGAGAATTAAAAGTTCAATATAGTAAAATTTATTCTTTTTCAATAAATGTCTGTCTTATATCTTTTTTTAATTTAATTTTTTTTTAATTGTCTACCTTACAATATATTCCCCGTCACATTGAAAATGTTCATTGTAAATCTTAAATATTTTACACAATTACATATTTTGCTCTATAATACACATGTTACTAGAAATGTTTTAATTATTTAATAGGAATAATTGTTATAAAAATGTTTTCATTGAAATAAATTCCAAGGATAGGTAGCATAGTATGAATAATACATAACTTACTTTTTTGTTTTCAAAATACATTGCGAATAGGAACATAGAATGCATCTAACTATCTATTGTGCTGTTGAAAATTAAGACAAATTGAATATTTTATTGATTTACCTGAAACGTACTATACGAAGGTAAGGACTAATGCTTGCAAAAAAAGATGCAATGCTCTAATGTCAAACATATAACAGTAAATGTTCGTTTAATTGGGCAAAGGTGCAAATAGAGGAACAGATCAACTTTTGAAAGGTATTTTTGCATTATTAGTAAAATTTCAAAATAAAACTGTTAAAATAAGTAACCGATAAAATTTTATTTGCATGATGTTAGAAAAATTAAAAATAGGTAAGTTCTCAAAATACACATTACGGGACAATAAATACGACGTCCAGCTTTTGAAAAAAATTAAGTATTTTAAACTCATTGATCGATAGCCTGGAAGAGATCGTTAAAGAATCACAAAGCTTAGGGTGATATATATTTGGATTTATTTTGGTGATATATATTTGGGTCATTTAAAATGAGGCGAAACAGGGATTAAATAACTTTTGAAATAGCCTTCTGTAATTAGCCTTTCCTGTAACCTTCTTACAACCACGGAAACCGAGTTTCAAATTCCATTGACTCCAAAAGGGTAACCAAAGTCATTTTGTCACAGAGCATACTACGAGTAATAAATTAATTGATGTGCAATACACTATAATAAATGATAATAATAAATAAATGTACACTATATTTTAATAATAATTAATAAATGTGATAAGGAATTTATTATCAATATACTGATCTGTTATAAGCAATATATTTATCAAACATTCGATAGATAAAAATATATCGTTCTAGAATGATATGGATCTCGGATGATGAGAAATATTTGTATCAAAAGTGAGATGTAAATAACTTTTGAGCACTTCTATAACTTTCATAATGTGATGGAAATCTAGTTTCAATATACTGATCTGTTATAAGCAATATATTTATCAAACATTCGATAGATAAAAAAATATCGTTCTAGAATGATATGGATCTAGGATGATGAGAAATATTTGTATCTAAAGTGAGATGTAAATAACTTTTGAGCTCTTCTATAACTTTCATAATGTGATGGAAATCTAGTTTCAATTTCATTGTCTCCAAAATGGTAATCAAAATGCTATTTTGTCACACTTCAAGCGAAAGCTACGAGGTATAAATGAATTAATATACATAATGCTATAATAATAAATAATACGTAAAATATTAAATTCCTTATTAATATACAGATCTGTTATATGCAATATACTTATCAAACATTCAATAGATAAATAAATATTGTTCTAGAATTTATTTGTATGCGTTACAGCAACTTGGATTTTAATGATAATCTTATAAATCAAAAGAAATTGATAAGTATTTAAAAACTGCCACAAGATTTTAAATAAACAGGCAAATAATTCTGTAAAAATACATATTTATTTTAATCGTAAATAAAAAAAAATATTAGTATCATAAATTCTTCTATTTGATTGGCGACAAAAGGCATGTAAATATAATTAGAATTCTACTCATTAGCGAAAATAAACTTTGCATTTTGCTAAAACAAACCACAAATAATGAATATTCCTTCTTTAATTGCTAATATTTACAAGCAACCACTTGACAAAAAAAGTGTCACCACTTTATATTGTCAAGCAAAAATGAAACATCGCTACCATTTACTCCCACTTTGGGACCAATTAAATGTGAACGAAAAGAAATGCAAGAAAAAAAGACATTTTAGGCAGTAGCAAAGAATGCAGCTCTGAAAAAGGATTTGAATATGTTAATTAATTATTTTTAATATCAACAAACACGCAATAAACCTAGGAGAAAGAGATTCAGTTTATTTAACGAAGTTGTTTACGTAATTAAAAAATATTTTTCAGTACAATTCAGTATTCAAATTGTTCTTTGATTTATGTTTTCTCCTGTGAATAACCATAAACAATCTTTAAAGTTTAGGGGTAGTAATTTTTTTTTTTTTTTTTACTTTTTAAAATACATTTTTAAATTTTGGCTTTTTGTTACACTTTATTTATTATGAAATCTGATTCAATTTTGTATTTTAAAATTCACAGTAGCATAGTTTTTGTTTGTTAACATAATAAGTAACAAAAATGATGAAATATTGCATAAGAAGATTAATGACTTCTTTACCCTATAATAATGTGCAGAAAATGGTAAATTGAATGGCAAAGAATGTGAATGTTGAATCGTGAATGTGCTACGTCATTTATTGCAGTCACTGCTTTTAGAAATACAAACCAATGGTAGTATCACGATTATGGCAGTATATTTCAGCATTCGTATTTTATTATATAGATCCATACTTTTAATGTTCATATTCGTATACAAGACATAACGTATCCCCCTAGTAATTAAAGCAATGAGAGTTTAAAAAACTACATAAAAATTAAAATTAAAAAAATACAATTATTAAATTACAGGAATGCATTATGTATATAATATAAATAAATTATATTGTATTGTACTATATTACTATCATAATTGTAAGTGAACTGTAAAAAACATGATACAGACAAATATAAGGTTTATAGGCAATAAAATACCATATGGCACGATATTAAAATCTTTTGCAAGTGCTTAGTCTGTGGAGTATAAAACAACCAAATGTTATAATATAAAGTGAAGAAAAGGGAAGGAGAATTAAGTTAGTATTTTAAGGGTAATGGGATGATTCAAAGACCATTCATTCTATAAAGTTTACCAAATTGATTATGTTCCAACTGATTATATGATGTAAATTATATAATTGAAATTTGATATAAATTTTGTAAATGAGATTTTATGATAGCAGGTGTCTGTTAGAATACAATTAGTTGCATAAAGGAAAGGTATTTAAATTTTCTCTGAAAAATTAGAAATGTTCTAAGTGATTGAACTGACTGAAATATATTTGTGAAAGGACTATGAGCACTTTTTTTTCAGGAAAAAAATATTAATTTTTTAAGAATTCGGATAAAATTCAGATATCTAGTTCAAAATTTAGGATTAAAATTTATAGTTTTTCCGATCATTTTAGATAATTTTTATAGATTTGTAAAACTTTTTCGTTCTGTGCTGAATACAAAAATCTGCTTGGTGAGTGTACTCCATGTCCCTTTCACACACCCAACGCTTCGTGCCAAATCTTAGAAATTTCTTACTTAAGATAATTCACAGTATACAATGCATAGAATCAAAATCCTATTTTATAAAAAAAATAAATAAATAAACGGTAAATTTTATAATTTGAAATTGTTTAAAATGAAAATCTTGATTTATTTTAATTTTTTATTTTATCCAGAAATTTGAATTATTTTTGGCTTTCTAAATTTTTATACATATTCTCAACAGATAGTTACACATCATTAAATTTATTGCGCTTTTAACTAACTTTGCTTACTGTCATCACATATTTCCGGATGCATATAAATTGCAATTGCATCATAAGTAAGAAACAAAAGGAAATGTCATATTTAAAGGTAAATAAAAAAATTACAAAACATCTTAATATGATCAATAATTGATCTGTTGTTTCTAATCCCCCTGGTGCAGGAAAGCCTACACCAGGTGCAAAGGACCCCATCTCAAGTGACGTCCATGGTTAAGGGTAATATGCAGCTTCACTTTAGAGAGGAACGACGAGAGCTGAAGACTGATTAAATCTCAAGACAACCATATTAGACCGGCACCAACGGTTTAAAATGGATTCCGAACTACTATCAACATTCATGACATTGCCTGGACTGGAATCCGAAACCTGGGGCACCGAGCGCCAGAGCTATAGACACTCGGCCATTCAGGCACCGAGGATTGATCTAACTCACGTATTATAAAATTTTTAATCTTATTAAATTAACATTTCATTAGCTATGTAACTACAAGTAAAAAAAGGGTTAAAAATATTCTTCATTAGTCTTCTTTATATTTTCAATTATTTAAAATTATCTTAAATAGTATTGCCAATTTTTTTTAAGTTAAAAAAAATTCAATGTCGATTGAGTAATTAACAGAAACATCACACAATTCTTATAAAATAAATGATAAAAATATATCAACAATAAAAATATCACTTTATAATTCGAATTTTACTTTATAAATACTTTACTTGCAATCCGAATCGAATGGTACATGGAAAAATTTCTCAATTCACTTATAGTTAAAATTAGATGTTGAAAAGAAGTATTTTAATACTTAAAATATGCTACACTTCATTGATGTGATTGCATAATTCAATTATAGTGAAAATTTCTCAACAGTATAAGAAAAGAAATACTTTTCATCCTTTCAGAGCTAAAGATTGGGGAACATTGCAAAATCAGTGATGTGCAACCAGAATGCCAACTGCTTCATGAGCTTTCATATCAATAACTTTTGTCTGGATTCATTTCACATATTTTAAACCATGTTGCCACATAAATTAAACAGCATGTCGTCCGACCTATTTTTGAGAAACGGTGGTCTTCGGAGCAAAAATTTGCCATTTTTCAAAAATATGAAAAGAAGGTGTCACAGAGACACAAAAGAGTTTGTTAGAATAATGTTCGAAGTTGAAAACAAAAGCTACAAGACGACGCTCCACTGGCTCGTATGTAGTCGCAAGGTTGAAGCGGTCGCAGTTATTAATTGCGTTTTGTAATTAATGACCAGCAACTAAAACTGAGGGTATACACTTCAAAGAACTCGAAATATATTTTAATGCACGAGGGAGGTAAATAGGGGACTAACAAGATTTGACGGGCGTACTTTTCGAGATTTATTAGTTTGAAGTTTTCAGAAACTTTCTGGTTGGAATGCAACTCAATGAACAGGAAGCCCAGGTGAAAGTTTTAGAGCGTGCAAGCCGATGGAAAAAGTTGTATTAAAATATTGTTATATAATTTTAAATATCTTTGAGAAATTTGTATTGTTATATAATGTTGGCTATACAGCCTATAGTTTTCTAAAACTTTTTTTTTAAATATTCAGAATAATATTTTTTTGTACATTTTCAAGTTCAGTTTAATACATTTAGTCTTAATTTTCAGTCTGTACATGAATCTTTGTATTTATTAGTTAAGAAATTATGTGTAATTAAAAAAGCATTTCCTATAATATAAGTAAACACACACATTTCTAAAAATATTATTTTAATCTGGGTCCTGATAGCTGAGTGGCTAGTGCTCTGGCGCACGGTACCATGGTTTCTGGTTAGATCTTCTGCCATGGATGTTTGTAGTGGTTTAGAATCAACTTTAAACAGTAGGCCCCGGTCTAATAGGATCGTAGATCGTGGTGGGGGTAGTGTTACTCGCATCCGTAACATATCTTCAAGCTGCCCTTGCTCTCCTGGATTATGCTAAATGAGGAACAGCGGGTGCAGTCCTTACTTACGGCATACAGATTAACTGGCTTTGTATTGCCAGCTGCATTAGAACAACAACTTTTGAGGCCTGAAGGCCGAATAACTCTGATGTTCGGAACCACAGATTTCAGGTTCGAGTTGCGGCGGTGCCATGGATGTTTGTAGTGGTTCGGAATCCGCTTTAAGCCGTAGTATTTTCTGCTGCAGTAGAACAACAACAACAATATTATGCAAAAGAAGAATTCTCTGCGTGAATAACATGTCATTATGAACCAGGGAAGTTATGTGCGAAACCTAATTACTGTGTCTTTGCCTGGATATGTATTTTATTACTTTTATAATTATTAATACTTATAAAAATAACTTTGCAAAATATATATTTGCGCCTTCAAAAACTATTGATGATGTATTTGTACTTCAAAAACTAAAATGATGCACTTTATAACGTGGAAAACTATATATTGTTCTTATAAAAACTGCAATTTATTCATAAAAAACTTTATTCCAAAATCAATAATTCACTTAATTCTGTGTCTTACGTACATAAATGCAAAATAAAAAAATAAAAAAAATGTTTAGGACTTACGGCAATTTGACACTTTGGCTTCGTGCATTTTGGGTTATTATCTTATTATTTTAGAACAATTAATACGGGTATTAATTATTCTAAAAATGAATTTACTTTAATACAGTGAGATCTCTAATACTAAGATAATAATAATTAGCTTGATTTATGCGAACTCAGCACTGCACGGATCTTCTTATCTAATTTTTCAGCTTCTTTTAAGAATTTCTGCAAATATTTTTGCTTCACATAATATTGTCGCTATGGAAACCGTCTAATATTTCAGCTAATTAGTGGGTTAAAATAAATTAAATTAAATTTTAATTTATATTTAGTTTTAATGATCTCTTCATTCGTCCTCAGTACTCTGTTTATTTAATTTTTATTTTATCTATAATTTTTTTTTTAATTTGCCGTATAAATTTCTTGTATTCTAATGTGTTTTGATTGCACGTATTAATCATTTCATAAGAATTAAAAAGTAAAATTTTAGGATAAACGTAATTAATGTTTTATTTCTTTCCCTTTATTATCTAATATATTTTTTTTTTCAATAGTAATTATTTCATAAGAATTAAAAGTAAAATTTTAGAAAATGATAAATTTTTCAAGGTATATATATGTATATAAATTTACAATGCATGTATGCGCCTTCGAAATAAGTGTAGTAATAATTTTAGAATACGGAAAACTATATATTGTTACTATAAAAAATTGCATTTTATGAAATATTTTTTATATATTTATATATATTATATATATTTTATTAATATTTTATTTCTTTCCACTTATTGTCTAACATAACTTTTTTCAATAGTAAATTTTTAAATGTGGATAAAGAGTAAAATTTGGAAAATGATAAAATTTTAAATTTTGCAGGGTATATATTTATATAATGTTGCAAATTATATATTTACGCCTTCAGAACAATTAAGACGTATCTTAAAATATGAAAAACAATATATTGTTCTTATGAAAACTGCATTTTACTAAATATTTTTCCTTCTAAGATTAAAATTTCATTTGTATCTTATGTATGTAATATATACATAAGATACAAATGTATGTAAACGATATGTATTATGTATGTATAAGATACAACTGTATATCTTATGTATGTAAGTTCATCACTGATTATAGCATTTTGTAGTATTACCCTATCTTATGAAATAAGTAGCATGGAAACTTGTATTAAACAATTTTTGAAGGATGATAGAATGTTTTGAATAAAAAAAAGCTTTTTGTAAGTATTTTTTAAAGGAAATCAATAAATACAATTCGAAATATTTTTGTTTTTAATTAATAAATTTAATATTTTTAATTAATTAATCATGATAATTTTAATACCATGCCTTATTACGAAAATCCAGTATTTCATTTAATATTCAATTCTTGCAAATAAAAGTATTTTCAATAAATGTTAAAATGTTCTGCATTCCCCAGGACAATCCATCAATGCTAGATTTATTTTTATTAAAAACATCACACGAAGCACTTCTAACGACACTAATATTTGATCAATCAGATTTTAAGTGACTATCACAAAACCTTTCTTGACAGCGTTCAAAGATAAATGACTTCGCTGACTTTGCAATGGCTTCAAATGAGAGTGTGATTCATTTATTACACATAATAGGCTCATATTGCTATTTTTCATTGCTTTAGGTTCATATATATTTATATATATATATATGATTTTTTAATTTATAGAAAAATATAAATTTCCACGGCATTTCTTTTAAATAATTGTAACGTTTCTTTTATTTTTATCATAAATTTGAAGGTTTTATGCATATTTACTTTATTTATACTATATATATATATATATATATATATATTTTTATTCAAGAATTGCACGTATTTAAACTACAATTGCGTTTTTTCAGCTTTGTATCAAATTTTTTTTAAGATTAAAATGAAAAAAAATATTAAAATCAAATAATATAATATTATTTGATATATTAAGAATAATAATAATAATTAATGTAATATTAATTGAATATTAATTCAATTATATTATGTTTAAACAACAATTAATATAAGAAATCATTTAAGAAATATATCGAATGCTTACAATCCAAGTAAAAATTATTAAAAAAGTAATAAAATTAAATACGTGTTAATAATTTTATTATTTTATTGGTTTTATTTATTTTATAATTATAAATGTTATTTTGTTAACTATGTTTGATTTTTTTTTTTAATTTTGTAAAATTTGTATTCCAAAATTTTATAAATCATTAGCCCAGCAGCTTACAGAAAACAAATAAAATGAAAATTATAACTATAGAGATATAATGAAATAAAATGTGATTAATAAACATTTTATTAATAAAATGGGATTAATACACAATATGATAATAAATGTGATTAATACACATTTTAATATTTAATATCTATGGAAATTAAATTATCAATTTAATACGTAATCATAAGAAACATTTAATTAATTTATTTAGTTTAATTGATTTTGAAATCACTTATTATCATATAATTCATATTTCAAAGGAAATAATTTATTACAGAAATGTAAATGACAGATTTGGTTTTCTTTATTTTAATATTTTACTCATTTTCTTAATAATACATGAAAAATTACTCTTCTAAATGTCATGATTGACTTCAGAAATATCACAATTAAAAGTTAAGGTTGTCAAAGTGCTATAATATTAAATATAATTTCTACTAAAAACTCTTATCAATTACGTAGTAAGAATTTCTGTTTATAAAAACGTTAAAAATAATGTACCTATGTCTACAGATTTTTTTAATTTTCAACACAATATTATGAATTCTTCTCTTAATTATTAAAGCGAGTATGAGAACTAAATTAAACTTAAATCATGTATAGAATAAACTTCCCCTAGAAAAATGAATAATAGAATTTTTACACTGATGCAGTTATGAAAGCTGGCAAAAAAAGAAAAGAAACTCCCGACTTATTTGATTAACTAATAAAAGTGCAGGAAGAAAAAAAAATATTCCAAAAGTCTTGATGACTAATTTCATTAGTAAGACATGAATTTAATAAGCAATGATGCAAAAAAAACTAATGCAAAATTGGACAGGAAACTGATCTAAGCTAATTTGCTCGTAAAAAGGAAGAAGAGTTTTGTGCTCACGCTACACTTTGTGAATGTAAATGAATGAATATTTGAATATATTTTGCTCTAAGAAAATTGGATTTCCTGAGCTGTTTAATAATTTCTATAGAAAATTTGTCTGTATTGCTTTAGTTCTAATGCGATGAGTACTAATTATTAATAAAAAAATATAAATTTAATCTTCTTTCTTTCTTTTTTTTTCATAACTGAGGAAAAGAATTATGTTGCTGGGCATGATAACACTAATTGAAGAGATGTTCTTAGAACATTTTTAATGCAAAACAGAATATTTTATCTTTCCTCTTTGCCATGTACAGAAATGATTTTATGTTTCATCGTGATGTTAGCGCTGTTTTTAAGATCCAACGGTAAATTAGATTTTATAAAAATGAAGACATTATTTTATATGATAAAATTTTAAATAGATAAAATTATTTGAATAAAAAAATGAGAATTAATAATCGACATTTGGGGATTTTAATTGCGAATCAATCAAATGAAAATCAAATACTTGATATTTGAGATGTTTTTTTTTTATAATATTATATTAAAATTAGGAGATACAGCGTAAAACAATAATTGGGATATTTAATCTAGTTTAAATCTGGTTTCTACTAATTATAATAAATCAATAGGATTAAATATTTAATTTTTAAAAGCGATAAATAAATTAAAATTACAAAATAATTAGGCAAAAAATGGATCATGGTGTGGAGAGTGTCATGGTTTGTCAAAAGGGTTGAGGTGTTTTATCATGAAGAACTCAGAGGTCGAAGTGTAAAAATCCGCTTTATAATGGTTTTTGCCCCTTCTTACCTATAGAGTGTCTATACTATAAGTGTACTATGTAGTTAATCTCTTCGCAGATAACGTATTAAGCTTCGGATCCACCTTCTCCAGTTTGAAAATCTAATAAACTGTCCATCAAGTTATTCTGGCCAAATTTGCAGTTATAAAAAAGTAGCTAATAGACATTAATTAAAATATTATTATATTGTTAATATTACATGAATAACGGCACTAATAAAATACTAATGGTGGAAAGTTTGTTAAAACTACAATGAAATGCTTGATAATAATAACTGAATGTAGATAAACTGTTAGTTCTACTATCGATCAATAGAAAGAAATTTATTCCATTACAATTAATATTAGAATAGCAAAAGTGAAACTCTCATTGAATAGAAAATAAATTTCGCAAATAACTTTATAACCATTTAAGGGCTTGAACGAGATGCAGATGGTCGCAATTTTCTAGGCATAAAACGTGTTTTTTTCCCGATATATCGACCTCCGGAGAAATACTTTCCATGTAGAATTTTAATGAGTTCATCTCTTACTGGCAGTGACCAGATTGTTAATGACATAACACTAAAGAGGTGGTCTGGCAGAGAAAGTAACTATTGAGCTAAATCTTTGTTTCTGCTTCCATTTCTTCTACATTTTTATTCTGGATATCGGAGTAGTCATAACTTTAAATAACGTCCTAATTTTGAAATTCACCTAAATAACCAATTGTCATTTTTTAAACGAATTTACTTAGTATAGTAGTTAATGAGCCTGATTCAATTCAAACCAAATTGTCAAAAATTTTATCATGTACATGCGGACTAAATATTTCAACCCAAATCGGTTTCCACAAAGGAGGATTCCACATGAGTAGCATAGCTAAAAAAAACCATTGAACAACTTTGGGTTGATACGTAATTCATAGTGTTTAGTTCTACTAGACAGCTCTAAATGGCGAAACTTTGAATGATTTCTCTTCTTGGAACGATTCTACGGAACGTTAGCAACGAAATGCAAATATGATTAACAAAGCTTTCCTACACATTTTTTTTTAATTTAAAAATTATTAGATCTTAGCCTAAGTTACAGTTGCATCTGTATTCGTAAGGAAATGTAAAATGTAAAATAAAAATTCGTAGAAATGATATTGGGTAATTTTGTAGTATTTAGTTCTGCTAGACAGTTCTAGATGCTGGATCTTTGAATGATTGCTCTTCATGGAAGGATTCTACCTAACGATTTTATAGAACGATGGAACGATTTATTCCATTACGATTTCACAAACGTTACCAACGATATGCAAATATGATTAGCATAGCTTTAAAATACATCTTTTTTAATTTTCAAAATAATTTGAACTTAGCCTAAATCACAGGTTGCATCTATATTCGTAAGGAAATGTAAATCGTATATACTTTTTTCCAATCCAAGTGGTGATAAATAATGAATAAATTCCTAGTGTTTAATTTTGCTAAACAGCTCTAGATGCTGAAACTTTGAATGATTGATCTTTATGGAACGATTCTAGGAAACGATTCATCATATTACGATTTCACAAAAGTTACCAACGAAATACAAATATCATTAACAAAGCTTTCCTAAACATTTTTCTTTCAAATATCAAAATAATTACACTTAAGTCATAGGTTGTATCTATATTCGTAAGTTGCATATCCTTTTTTCCAATATAAATACTAAATATCGATAAATTTGTAGTGTTTAGTTCTACTAGAGTGTTCTAGAGGCTAAAACTTTGAATGATTGCTCTTCATGGAATGATTTTATATCATGATAGAACGATTCATTCTATTCTGATTTCGCAAACGTGAACAACGAAATGCAAATATGATTAACAAAACTTTCCTACACAAAATTTTTAAAAAACTTTAAAAAAAAATTCACAGCTTTGGGTTAAAACGTAATTCATATATTTAGTTCTGCTAGACAACTCTAAATGCTGAAACTTTGGATGATTGCTCTTCATTGAACTATTCTATGGAACAATGGAACGATTCATTCTATTACGAATTCACAAAAGCTAACGAAAGACAAACGAAATAACCAAATCATTTCTACAAAATTTTTTAAAAAACATTAAAGAGCATTGGATTAATACACAATTAATAGTGTTTAATTTTGCTAGAGAGCTCTAGATGTTGAAATTTTGAATGATTGCTCTCCATGGAGCGATTCTATGAAACAATGGGACGATTCATTCTATTACAATTTCACAAAAGTTTTCAACAAACTACAGATATGATTAACAAAGCTTTCATTCACAATTTTTTTTTTTAAATTTCAAAATAATTAAATATTACCCTTAATGACAGGTTGCATCTATATTCGTAAGGAAATATAACTTGTATATACTTTTTTCCGATCCAAGTCATAACTAACGAACAAATTCATAGTATTTAGTTCTGCTGGAACTCTAGATGCTGAAATTTTGAATGATTGCTCTTCATGGAACGATTCTACCTAACGATTTTATGGAACGATGGAACGAATTATTCCATTACGATTTCACAAATGTTACCAACGAAATGCAAATATGATTAACATAGCTTTCCTATATATATATTTTTTTTATTTTCAAAATAATTAGACCTTAGCATAAATCACAGGTTCCATCTATATTCGTAAGGGAATGTAAATCGTATATACTTTTTTCCAATCCAAGTCGTGATAAATAATGGATAAATTCATAGTGTTTAATTCTGCTAAACTGCTCTTGATGTTGAAACTTTGAATGATTTGTCTTTATGGAACAATTCTAGGAAACAATTCATTATATTATGATTTCACAAAAGTTACTTACGAAATACAAATATTAACAAAACTGCATACATAAAATACAAATAGATTGCATACATAAAATGAAATACATGAATTACAAATTGATTTTTTTTAAATAATTAGAAATCAAACATTATCAAAATAATTAGACATTAACCTAGGTCACAGGTTGCATTTATATTCTTAAGGAAATGTAACTTGTATATATTTTTTCCCCGATCCAAATAATAAATAATGGATAAAATTCATTTTTTTTTACTTTGCTTAGAGTTCTTTTGGCCAGCATATGATATATTTATAAAACGTTCGGTATTCATCCCTTGTAATATATCTTCTTGGCAACTTGTTATAAAGATCTATTCAAAATCTTCAATTCATGAATGCTCCTTTTGAAATTCAAATGTTTCCCTCTTTCTATTTCGGGGCACGAATCACAATGTTTGATTGGTTCTTAAAAACACAAACATGTAGAGATTTTGCCTCAAAACTAACTCGAACGCAAACAAACTTGAAAGAAAAAAAACTGGTGCAAGATATAGGTTTCCAGGGAAATAAACTGCAAACAAAATATCTCAAATAAAAGATCTTTCTCTTTTCTTCTTTTCATAACTATGTATGACTTCAAGGGATGCTGCTGCTGTTGAAACCGAAAGAAATTTCCTAGCGGATATTTTGTTAGTACTAAAATATTTCTGAGAGAATTTTGCGCTTTCAAACGTTTTTCCTTGAGAAATATTTTATGGTCACCAATTTTAAAAGATACTTCCATTTTACGTTTTTAAGTTCCATTCCTTTTTTGAGAACGATAAAATATGCAAGCCACTCGATACAATTCTTGCATGATTTATTGCAAAATGAACGTTTATTCCTGAAAATGGTGTTGCACTTTTCAGAATTTGACAACAGTAAGAAAGAGAGATATGATATAAACTATTTAAAATATTTTTTAGAGACACATTTTAAAATTTCATAACACCAGGGCTCCAAAATTTTACGTAGCTTGTCATTCTTATTTTAATATTTGTTTCTTCTATTTATATTTTATGACGCATCACTATCGCTTTTATCATATATGATAAAATTTTCTGAAAGTAATTTAAAGGAGTTCAATGTAGTTTAAAAAATGAAATTTAATATTTAATAAAGTAAAAAACTTACTATATTTTTATAAATGGAAATTTTAAAATTTATTTATTTAGTAAATATAATAATTTATTTTATATTGTAGAACTTTTCTGTTACAACAATTTTCAAAGTAAGTAAATCTAAGTTTTAAAATATTTTCGTAATCATATTATACAAAATATTTTCAAATTTATTATTATTTCCAAACTTATAATTTAGTAGTTAAGTTTAATAACATTATGGTGACTTTAACTTATGTTTCATATTTTTGCTGTACATGTAATACCATTTTTCTTATTAAAACTCAGTGATGTTAATAATGAAAGAAGAATCAGAAATATATAAAATGATACATTTTATTGTAGATTTAAAAGCAAAAACTTTAATTAATAAAAAATTTATTTACATTTATTATTTTATGCAGTAGGTTGAATTTGTTACAAAGATACTAGTTTTGAAATACCATGAGTGCTTATACATCATGATTTGTTAGTATTGCAATAAATATATTATTAATAACGGAAAATTAATTGAAACAATAACTAAAATTAATATTTTATTCTTTGTTTGCATTGGCTATTATTTGTAAGAAACAAAATACTAAAATGTCACCAATTTTGTAAAACATTATTGATTAAGTAAAAAATGTTTTAAAAAGCAATATCTATTTTTTGTCATAGAATAATGTTGCACAATTAAATCACTTTTTTTGAATATCGTGCAGTTTTTAGTCTGTGATTTTAACCACTACATCAGCAAATGTATAGCTATATATAGATATTAACAGCATTTTTTTTGAAAATATAAATATATTAGGGTTGTATTTTAACCTATATGCTACTGTGTATCCATGCTATGCCACCGTAATTCATAACAAACAATAGAAATGGTGGCATTATCTCCCCTTTCATCTCATTGAGTCCAATGTGAAACTCTTTTCACTCTACAGAGTTATCAGGTTTCTCCCCGGCTTAGAGACGAAATTTTGGAAACTAAACCCAAATTATTAGTTTAGAAATCCAACGCACTACTCTACAGATTACTTTTATTTATACAATAGATGTCTTCAATTTTCTTACTATTGTTATTGCTAGAGTCAGTATATATAGATTAATTTTTTCTTTGTTTCTGCCCTCCATATCTTTTTCAAGTCGGTCACTTTTGTAGAATAATCTATGTTTATAAGAATGTTAAATATATTTATTCTAGCTTAATAATGAAAGCATTGCACATGTGGCTTAATAAAGTTTTCGTGACGTATTTCACTAATAACTGCCCATATTTGCATATTGTATTGAAAAGAATTCAGTAAATACCAATTAGCAATCCTATTATTAACGAAAGATAACCTATCAAAAACTCCCCCATATCTACAGGCGGCCTGATGGCCAATTGGCTAGCGTTTTAGCCTTTCATACCACAGGCTTTAGGTTCGAATCCTGGCAGTGGCATGTATGTTTTTTAAGGTTCGGAATCCACGATAAAATGTAGGTTCTGGTCTAATCAGCTTAAAGTGTTCCCAAAGTGACCATAGAGCAACAAACCAAATCTCCGTATCTACATGTTTCCTAAAATAGTAACTGTAGTGTACTTCACCAGAAAGTATTGCGCATTTGCTCAGTACTTTAACATCTTGTTATTTTATCTTGAGGTTGGTCGTATATAGTAAATATAAGTATATTATAATCATTAACTTACAAATACTATTTTTGTTGAGCATTGATAGGCTTCATCGTCCATTGAAGTATGACACAAACAGTTTAACGATGGCAATGAATTTTTTCTATACAAAAGGACGCACTGTCGTAAAAGCTCACAAAATTACATTATTGTATTTGTGATACTCACGGAAAAAAATGTGAAAATCTTACACCAGGTAACCTGACTATCGAACCGAGAGACTTTACGTACTTTATCACTACCATCATCTAGTTCCCAAAATTGTAAGGGATACCATCAGAAAATTTGAATCTTGCCTATCTAGGCCACGGGTCAAGTTATATATGATATTAATCAGCCATTATTTTTTATATATACAGTACAATATACATTTAGGACTTAAGATATATACAATGCAATACGTTTTTACTGCACACATCATCTGCAACGGTAAATCCAAGTATGAATAGTCTTATCATGATTGAATTCCGAGCTTAACGTGTGTAGAGTGAGGTCACCCAGTCATCGTTTTCCAGTGACGTAATTCACTAGTAACTGCCCATATTGTATTTCACTGGTAACTGCCTATATTGTAAGAAAACTCAGTAAATGCTACCAAGCAATCCAATTATTAAGGAAATATAATCCATAAAAAACTCCCCTATATATACACGTTTTCCAAAATAGTTATTATTGTGCACTGCATCAATAGGTATTTCCCCATTGTTCTCTTCTCACTACTTTAACATTATTGGGTCTTGAAGTTGTTCGTGTATAAATATAAAAATGTTAATGTAATTATTAACATATAAATACTATTTTTTGTTGAACATTGATAGGTTTACGTTCCACTGAAGTATGACAAAAACAGTGCATCTAAGGGCGATGAACTTTTACCTTTCCAAAGAATACACTGCTACAAAAGCTCACAAAATTCCAATGACCACATTGACAAAGTAACTGACCAAAATATTACATTAGTACATTTTGTGTTATTCAAGGAAGGACTTGTAGAAAACTTCCACCAGGTAACCTGAGTATCGAAGCGAGAGACTTTGCACATATTACCACAATTGCCATCTAGTCCAAACGATTGCAATGGATAGTGTGATTGTGTTACTCATGGAAGAACTTGTAGAAAACTTTCACCAGGTAACTTGACTATTGAGACTTTGCACATGTTACCACAGTTGCCATCTAGTTCCAACGATTGCAATGGATAACGCCAGAAAATTCAAAACTTACCTATTCAGCACTAGGTCACGAATCAAATTATAAAAATTATGGATCAGGCATGATTTTTATATATCCAATACAATACATATTACCTTGAATAAGTACATAACATATATATAAAAACCTAATACATATATACATACCAACTGAAAATTCGAAAATTACCTATCCTGGACTAGGCCATGAGTCAAGTTATAAACATTATTGATCAGGCATGATTTTTTATACACCCAATACAATACACATTACCTTGAATAAGTATATAGCATATATACAATGTAATAATTTTTGCCCAACATCTGCAACTGTAAATCCAAGTATGAACAGTCATATCACGACTGAAAGCTGAGCTTAACGTGGGCAGAGTGAGGTCACCTAGTCATCGTTATTGCATGAGAGATTTCCGATCTGTTTTTACATTTCTCTCTTCCAAAACACTTGGCGTACGTGACGCGTGTTACGATCAGACAACGTATAAATACGGTCGCCATTAGAAGCGGTGCGAGGACGGTACTTTGCGGGATGTTTATTCCTTATCTGCGTCTTTGGTAGTGGGCCGTTTATTGCCGGCAATTAGGAGATTGCTTACGACTCGGGTACATGGGCAACCATTTTCTTGGGAACATTTGGAAATGCTAAAAGTGGATTTCTTTGGCTTTCAAATCCCTCCGCATGGATATATTATATTGAAATAATTTATTAGTTTTTGTTAAACAGTTTCTTGATGAATTTTATTTCAAAGTGGGTGTTTGATGTATCATAGTATTTGGGGAACTTTTAAGGTTTGAATAGTTCCGAGTAGCTAATAAATTTGATCTAGATTTAGAATATTAGAAGTAGCTTCCTTTGGCTTTGAAAACTCTTAATAAGAATATTATGTTTAAATAATGTAATAAGTTCGTTTTTCTATTGACAGATTTTATTTCTAAATTAAATTTCTATATGGTTCATCAGGGTATTTGAGGAACGCTTAAAGTTTGAATAGTTCTAAATGGCTAATAAATTGGATCTACAATTAGAATATTAAAAGCTTTCTTCTTTTATAACCCTTAAAGAGAATATTATGTTTAAATAATGTAATAATTTTGTTTTTATTAAATTGTTTTTGATGAATTCGTCCCTAAATCAAATTTCTAAATGGTTCGTCAGGGTATTTAGGGAACATTTAAGTTTTCAATAGTTTCGAGTGTCTATTAAATTGGATCTAGATTTAAGATATTAAAAGTAGCTTTCTTCTTTTAAAACTCTTAATAAGAATATTATGTTTAAATAGTATAATAATTTGGTTTTTGGTAAATAGTTTCTTGATAAATTTTGTTTCTAAATCAAATTTCTAAATGGTTCATCAGGGTATTTGGGGATCATATAAGGTTTGAATATTTCCGAATGCTAACAAATTTGACCTAGATGTAGAATATTAAAAGTAGTGTCCTTCTTTTAAAACCCTTAATAAGAATATTATATTTAAATAATGTGATAATTTCGTTTTTATTAAATAGTTTCTTCATGAATTTTATTTCTAAATGGTTCATCAGGGTATTTGAAGAACATTTAAGGTTAGAATAGTTTTGAATGGCTAATAAACTAGATCTAGATTTAGAATATTAAAGTAGCTTTCTTTCATTAAAACCCTTAATAAGAATATTATGTTTAAATAATGTAATAATTTCGCTTTTGTTAAATAGTTCCTCAATGAGTTTTATTCCTAAATCAAATTTGTAAATGGTTCATCAGGGTATTTGGAGAACATTTAAAGTTTGAATAGTTCTGAATGGTCAATAAATTGGACCTAGAATTAGATTATTAAAAGTTGCTTTCTTTATCTTTGAAAACCCTTAATAAGAATATGTATAAATAATTTAATAATTTATGTTAACTATTATTTTAATGGATTTAATTATTCAGTTGAATTTCTTAATGATTCCTCAGGCTATTTTGACGCCTTGTAAAACTTAAATAGAATCATATGGTAATTAAATTGGATATACATTTAGAATGCTAAAATTATTCTTCAGCTTTGGGAAGTAATATAATGAAAAATAAACTATTTAATATATTATTCCATAATAGGAATATTCTTTTTAAATAGTTTGTTAATGGTGTCTAATAATAAATAGATTGATTTTATAGTTAATTTAAATTTCAAAATGGTTCATTTAGGTATTTAATTAAAATTTTTATTGGTTTATATGGCTAATATGACAGATATAGAATAAATATGCTAAAAAAACATTTTTTGTGCTTCCTGTCAGGCAACATATAACCCTTAATAAGGATATTATTTTTAATAGATTATTCATTTTTTTATCTTTATGGGCTTTATTATTGATATGATTTTTTTAAAGGATTTATCGGAGAATTTTGAAGTAATTTAAAGTTGAATTGATTCAAATGGCTAATAAATTAAATCTTTATTTAGAAGGATAAAATTCAGTTTATTTCGTTTTGAAAACCCTCACTAGAAATATTATTTTTAAATTGTTAATTATTTATCATATATTTTCTTCATGTATTCCATTATTAATTAGTGTTTCAAATGATTCAGCAGGTTGGAGAATAAATTAAGAATAATATGTACTAAGAATAAACTACTAAGAATAAACAAAACAAAATTGGCAAATAAGGAATCTAAATAAATATAAAACTAATGTATTGTTTACAAATTATATATAATGTCAATTTATTTTCTGATATTCAAAATTTTCCTTTTTTACAAGATTTAAAACTGAAATACTGCAGATTTATGCTGCATTTACAAAATTTTTAAATTGCATATATTTTAAAAGCGTACCTCTTGCATTTATTTTAAATGCTAAAGGTTTTTTAATGCATTATAAAATGAATAAAATTATTACTTATGTAATAAGAATATGTAAAAATATTCTTTTACACTTTGAAAATTTAAAATGTTTATACATGTTAATGCTTAGAAAGATTCCACCGCCATTGAAATGTACTTAGTAATTTGTGCATCCCACTACGCTATAGAGTTAGAATTCTTCTGTTAATATGTAGTCATGTAAATAGAGTTAGGCCTTTCCTGCTTCCATGATGAGCTAGTCTGAGGTTAATGTGTCTTTGTGAAATTCAGAACTCTAGTTTAAAATGCATGAGTAGTTCTGCACTAATCTGAGAGTGAGAACAGGATTCCCAACCGGTTTATCTCTTTCAGAAAGATTTCATTTAATGCATAATAAACATACATTGTGAACACATTAAAGAAAATTGTAATATTCAATTTTATATCAGTATATTCAAAGAAATACAAGTTAAAAATTAAATTAGTGATAATTTGATTGGACAAATTTGATCAGTTGCTTATTTATAATTAATTTTGTTCATGAACTTCAGGTTCCCAACAGGATTGTCAACCGTTTTATCTCTTTTAGAAATATTTAATGCATAATAAACATATATTGTGAGAACATTGTAATGTTCAAATGTCATAATGTTATGTTCAATATATTCGTATTTCTTTAAATATATTAGAATTTAAGGTAAGAAGGAAAGTAGTACTAATTGAATTAAACAGATTTGATTAATTGTTTATTTATATTAGTTTGATGCTGAACTTCAGGTACAATGTAACATTGAAAAAGTCTTCACAAGTGTTCCTTTTATAATAACAAAAATATTTTAATACATAAGGACTGAATTTTTCTTAATTTTTTTTTTATATTTTAATCAGAATATTTGGTAGAAACTAAAAATTAATATATAAAAATAAACTAATTTAAAAAACTAATATGAAAAAAATGAAAATAAAAATATTAAAAATAAATATATACATTAAAAAATATTAAAAAGTATATATGAAAAATATATAATATATATTGTATATATATATATATATATACAAAAAAAAAAAAAATATATAATATATATATATATATATATATAATATATATAAAAATATAATATAATATATATATAAATAAAAATATTACAAATAAATATATATATATATATAAAATAAAATTTTAAAAAATTTAATTTTGAAGACAATTTCATAGTAAAGAAATTTTTGTGAATTTTACAATTATTATTTTAATGATTTAAAAGAATTTTAGAATAATTATATTTTATATCTTACATTTAATCTGCATTATTATTAATTTAGTTATTATTTAGATTTTTAGTAACTTTATAAAATAATTTATCCAACTCCCTTCTTCTACTAATTATATTTACAAATGTTCATTTATCAATACGTAAATTGTGCAAAACGTCAATGATAATACATTTGAAATCGGTTATGTTTAATGTTTCTCAGATATCGACAGGCATCTCCTCCTTCTGATAAAAATATTGAAGCCATATTCGAACATTTACGTCGAATATTAATAAATGAATACAACAATTATTATGAGTAATAACTGTGCTGCCTTATTATTACAGACTGTTGTGTAAAACGCTTCGAGTTTATTGGCAAGAACTCTTCTCATAAGGCGAGCAATAATTAGATCGGCCCGCAATTTGGCGATATATGTCGGCGATTTCTTGACAATCCGTAATTATAAAGAATTACCACAATGATCTTATGCACTCATGATATCTTTTAACAAAATAAGAGCATTGAAATAGAATGAACTTTAATCTTCGTTTGGATTATTCTATGTAATTAAATCCAAACCATTAATTAAAATAATAATTTAGAAAAAGGTTGAAGGAATAATTACGTAAAAAAAAAATTTTCATCACGCAATTAATTCGTTAAATATACACTTAATTTATGCTTAATTATTATGTAATTATTATTATTATATGCATAATTACTATTATTATTACATTATTATTCATTAGATGATTACATTAAATAATTTAATAAAAATGGTATTAATGTTATTTAATTAACGTAATTTTTTGGCCATGGATAAATATTTAGACCAATATACTTTATTTAAAAAAGTTATGCTTCTAAAATTAGTTATTAATTATAAATATATACAAAACTGTTAAATAATAACATGAATTAAAATCTTTCTCAAATTTAAAATTTATTAACAAAGTTGGAAATTAAATAATAAATTGAATTTTAATTAAAACTGATTAGGAATTTGTTTTTTTTTTCAATTGTTTGCGTAATATTCATAATAAAATCGTTAACATGCATAATGTCATTAAATGACCTGCTAAATAAAAAGCAAGCTATTTATAGTTTAAGAAAAGAACCTCGCTTATAGAATATAAAATCCTTTTATTAATTAAAATTATTATAAATCTAAGAAAGTTCTGTTGAATTCAGTTTGTGCTTGAAAACAAAAATTGAAAAATCAATTCTGTAATTAATATTGTTCGTCATAATGAAATGTAATTTATATATATATATTAATGCAGCCTTATATATATATAAGGCTGCATTAATGCATTGAATAGAAATATTTCTAATTTTTAATGATGGATAAATAGTGAGACTGCTGACACCAAATGTTATTTCTTATTTAAAAAAGCTAAGTTTTAAAATTTCATTTATAAATTTATTCCAAAGTGTTATATATTTAATGTGAATTAAAGTCTTCCTGAAATTTAAAATTTATGGAAACAAATACAGAAATTAAATAATAAAATGTATTTTAATTAAAACTGATTAATTATTTTAATAATTATATTATTATTAATTGTTTTTTAATTGTTCGTCTAATATTCATCTCCTGTCTGCAACTCACCAGCTAAATAAAAAGCAAGCAATTTGTAGCAAGAAATGAGTTTCGTTTATAGAATATAAAACTATTTTATTAAGGGAAATTATTATCAATATAATGACCGTTCTGATGAATAATGTCTGTTTACGCAGAAATTGAATACGAAAACTGAATACGAAATTCAATAGGCAGAAATTGAAAAAACAATTCCGTAATTAATATTTGATTTAATATAATAACAGCGCTGATAAAATCCTTTATATTGTAAAAATATTATTTATGAATAATGTTCATAAAACATTACCCATTATTCATATAATTTAAATATATAATAACTGTAATATATAAAATTTATATTAGTTATTAATTTAAATAGAACATTTTAAGTATACTTACTCTTTACTTAATTACAAATCCAGTAATATTTGACACCACTAGTAAATTAACAGCTCGATAAAATAAAAAAGGCATATCGTTTATTAAAATGGTTAGTTTTTTACCCAAACATATGAAGAAGTTTTTCTTCTATTTTTCAAGAATAAAGTCTTTTTTTCTTTTAAATAGACCTTTTTAAATTGTTTTCTTAATGTGTTTCCGATAACTGACACATACATTCTGTCACACCCAACTCTCACTTCATCTTTCTTTTTATAATTTATTCATGCAGTGATAAAAATTCTAAAAGCTTCGGCACTAGCATGCGAAATGAAACGGAAATTTTTATAAAAAAAATTAAATTAATCAATTAAACAACAGACTTAATTATCTTTTTATATTAAGAGAGAATATTTAAAAAAAGAGCTAATGCATGAGAATGCTTTGGTTAGTGTATAAGAGGGCATGAGTTCAACACTTCCAGAACTCCCTGTACTTTATAACAAGTGTACGTAGTGAAGACTTTCAGTGGCTTGCATAGGTTAAATTGCCTAATTAGAATTAACAAAGTTTTCCTTTGTAACAGATGCAAATGAAATGTAGTAGCTCTTGAAAGTCCAATATTTTTTTTTTTTTTTTTTTTTTTTTTTTTTTTTTTTTTTTTTTTTGAATGAAGAATAGTTACTCTTGAAAGTCTAACTGTTTTTGAAAATGAAGAGTTGAAAGTTCAATTTGTTTTTGCAAATGAAGGGTAATTATTCTTCAAAGTCGAACAGTTTTCTCGAATGAAGAGTTCAAACTGCAAATTCTTTTGTAAATGAAGGGTAGTTTCTCTTGAAATTCAACTTTTCTTGCAAGTGAAGAATTGAAAATCCACTCATTTTTTGTACATAAAGGTTAGTTACTTTTGAAAATCCAACTTTTCTTGCAAGTGAAGAGTTGAAAATCCACTCATTTTTTGTACATAAAGGTTAGTTACTTTTGAAAATCCAACTTTTTTTGCAAATGAAAGCGACTCACTCATTACCCAGTGTAAGGATGCATGCATAGCGTAAGGATTCAATTAATGTTTTTATTTTTTGAGATGATAAATTTTGAAAAAAAAAGTAATTTGATTTTGATGTTCTATTATTTGATAGACAGCAGGATGTGGGCGGTTACAATTGCTTAAATGTCAGCATCACATTTTCAAAATTGTTACAAATTGACTATATTTATTTTTAACAAAAAAATAAGGAAATTACGGAATTAATAAATAAATCTAATATTGTTGAAATTTTTAACTTGATATTAAAAAGTTTTGTCGTTTCAACAGGAAGATAATCGGATGGCAGGAGACCATCTTGTAGTTCAGTTAGATGCTCCTTACTTGCAGACGACATATCTGGCAATTAATGGTTTGCCACTTGTTATCAATACAGCGACAATTTTCATCAATTTCGATACATAGCTTTCGTGAAAGCCCCATTGCTGTATAATATTGTTGTTTTTTAACTTTTTTTGTACCATTTAAGAAAGTTAAATATTCTGCAAATTGTGGGCATTTTTTAAATTATTTATATTTGAACTGTGGAAAAATATATATAGTTTTTTTTTTCTGTGTGAATGAAATCGTTATTAATGGGAATATAATGTGCAAAAACAGTTGATCTTTTTTTTTTTTTTAATTTTTATTAAACCAAAAATCGATTTCTGCTTTCGATTAAAAGTTTCTATAGTTCAATTACTAAGCAATACATGTTTTCAAACATGTATTAATAGTAGTTCCTAAAAGTTCTGTATTATGTTAGTAGCAGGGCTTGTAAAGTTTATATTGGTAATAGATAGTCTTCTTTAAACATGTAGGATGTTATACAATTTTGATAACGTCCCTCACTTTTACTAAAAATTAATCTTGGAGATTTTCAGGTTTTTCATTCTTATCATATGCAAATATTATGAATGTTCCCACGCATTTTAACTTCCTCCATATTGTATTGTTCTATTATGTGAAGTATTGTTAACATTCCACTGTTCCTTTAATATCATCTACATCCATTAACCAAATGCATATAAAGAAATTACCTCGACATTGGAATTTTTTTTTTTTTTGCAGATACGTGTTTCTTCAATCCAAATCGCATTTAAAAAATTGTCGTTGAAATCTTATTCAAGAAATATTTTGTTTACTGGTTTGAATTTTTAATTATCTCTATTATTTTTCCCTATTGATGTTATTTTTAATAAAATATTCTTTGAAAACACAATACCTCTAAGCTAAAAGACATTATCTGTACGTTCTTAGAGTACTTAGATTCCATCTTTTCAAAGTTGCAGTAAAGGCACTTTAAATAGAATGCTTTTTTCTAAGCTGAAATGTTTTTCATTGTGAACGTGCTATTTCACGACTTCGTGAGAATATGCAATACAAATAAAATAAACTCTGTAATGCTTTGTTCATGCATATTTCTTTATGTTTAAATAGAAAAAGACTGGAGTTTTTTTGTCACTTTATTTTTTTATCTTCGGTATAGAGATGTCTTATTTTCTTTTTTGTACAGATTAATTATAAGAGTAAGCCTTTGACATATTCTTATCACTGAATTTGCTTCCATAAAATGTTAAACTTCGGTTTCGGGCTGTTTCTGTTTATTATGTTCTCATTTAAGCTTACAAAATATTTTTAACACATGTAGTTACTATTATTTAAAAAAAAACATTATTTAAGAAAAACTACCATTATTTAAGAAATATACTATATACAAGGAGTGAATCAGAAACTCCAGAGAAAATGACTGAATACATAATTGTTGCTGTTAAATAGATTTTAACCTAAAATCTTCTAAGTGTATCTGATATGAATAATTCGTTCTATGAATTCGTGAATAATTGAATAATTCGTGAATTCGTTCAAAATTGTCACAAAATTATGTGCAAGCTATGCAGAAGCTGAAACTGCAATATATCTGCTAATATATGGGTGAAGCACTTAGTAAAATACCTTTATTTAAAATGTCTGGCATTCGAAAATTGAAACAACATAATTATGCAAATTTCATTTTCTGAAAATAATTAAACATTTTTTTAAAATATTAAATAAATATAAAAAATATCTTAACTTTAACTTAAAATATTATCTTATTTAACAATAGAGTGAAAGAAAAAAATACCAATTATATCTTCTTGAAAGACTTAACTAATTCTGACTAAAAGTTACCCGCAAAAGTACGACCCAAGTTCGTAGGACCAATTCCAACTTCGTATATCATAATTGGAAGAACTGATGATAAATAGATTGCATTTTTCAATTAAGGAACATCTAATGAACTAAATTGATGTCTACATATCAACAATAAAGTTTCAACTAACAGACACTGTCTTTATGCAGTGAATTTGATAAAAATTGTGACAACATTATGTGGGGGCTATGCAGAAGCTGAAACAGCAATATATCTGCTTTCAATGGCTGAATCACTTAGTGAAATACCTTTATTTAAATTGAGTGTCTGACATTCGAAAATAAAAACAACAAAATTATGCAAATTTCAGTCAAGAAAATAATTAAACTTTTTAAAAATATTAAATAAATACAAAAAATATATTAACTTTAAATTAAGATATTATCTTCTTTAACAATAGAGTGAAAGAAAAAAGAAAAGAAATTATATTTTCTTGAATGACTCGACTAATTCTGACTAAACGTTATCTGCAAAAGTACGACAAGTTCGTATATCGTAGTTTGAAGGAACTGAAGCTAAATATATTACATGTTTCAATTAAGGAACTTCTAATGAACTAAATTGATGTCTACATATCAAAAATAAAGTTTCAGCTAACAGACACTGTCTTTATCCAGTGAATTAGATAAAAATTGTGACAACATTATGTGGGGCTATGCAGAAACTGAAATAGCAATATATCTGCTATTCTATTGGGGAATCACTTAGTGAAATACCTTTATTTAAAGCGTCTGGCATACGAAATTATAATTGCAAATTTCATTCTTGAAAATAATTAAACATTTTTAAAATATTAAATAAATACAAAAAAATGCCTTAACTTTAAATTAAAATATTATCTTCTTTAACAATGTAATGAAAGAAGAAAAAAAAAACAATTATATCTTCTTGAACGACTTAACTAATTCTGACTAAAAGTTACCCGCAAAAGTACGAAGAGTTCGTATATCATAGTCGGAAGGAACTGAAGATAAATAGATTGCATGTTTCAATTAAGGAACTTCTAATTAACTAAATTGATGACTACATATCAACAATAAAGTTTCAGTGTTAATTGAATTCTTGTTGAGAAGCGGCGGTGTCGGGAGACGAGTTAATCAGAAAATTAAAGTTAGTTACAATAATAAGTTGAACACGTAATTAAGTGATTTCTCGAATATTTAATCATTTAAGCGGACCGCGGTGGGCGGAAGGAAGAGGAACTCTCTTCTTCTTGATTGTCAGGGAAGGAATTTTATAACTGCGAAGAGGTGCCGATGGAATAGGCGATCGAGAAAATTACAATAATTAATTTTCTGCTATTCAGATTTGTAATAAGAAGGTATAAAGGATATTATTACGTTTTGTTATTGAACATCAGTGGCTTTATGATCCACATAGGTATATTACGGACATGACTTTCAAGAAGTGGTAGTGGGGACAAATCTATGTGTAGAAGTATTTTGGTATGTGGGGAAAAATCTAGGAGCTTACCTCAAGACGGTCTGTCTATCAATGCGAGACTTTACATATTATCACAATCTCCATCATGTCGCTTCGTTTCTTGGATTTGTAATAAGAAGGTAAAAAGGATATTATTACGTTTTTGTTATTGAATGCCAGTGGCTTTATGATCCACATAGGTATATTACGGACATGACTTTCAAGAAGTGGTAGTGGGGACAAATCTATGTGTAGAAGTATTTTGGTATGTGGGGAAAAATCTAGGAGCTTACCTCAAGACGGTCTGTCTATCAATGAGAGACTTTACATATTATCACAATCTCCATCATGTCGCTTCGTTTCTTGGATTTGTAATAAGAAGGTAAAAAGGATATTATTACGTTTTTGTTATTGAATGCCAGTGGCTTTATGATCCACATAGGTATATTACGGACATGACTTTCAAGAAGTGGTAGTGGGGTCAAATCTATGTGTAGAAGTATTTTGGTATGTGGGGAAAAATCTAGGAGCATACCCCAAGACGGTCTGTCTATCAATGCGAGACTTTACATATTATCACAATCTCCATCATGTCGCTTCGTTTCTTGGATTTGTAATAAGAAGGTAAAAATGATATTATTACGTTTTTGTTATTGAATGTCAGTGGCTTTATGATCCACATATGTATATTACGAACATGATTTTCAAGATATAGGTTTTGGTATGTAGGTTGAAAAGTCTAGGTTGATTGGTTGGTTTGGTCTTTTTGGCACAAGAGCCAGATAAGGTGGTAAAAAGCGAAAAGGTAATTAGCAATAAAAACCAGTTAAATGCTCGACTCCGTGAAAAACTTAAAATCCTTGATAAATAGACTTTAAAAAATCAGGAAAGACAAGTATTATATTTAAAAGACAAATGTAGGATTTAAAAAAGAAATATTAAAAAGAAATACACATTTAAAAATGTTCCACATAAAATAATATGTTCTAAAATAATATGTTCAACGTTAAAGTAAAAGTGACGTAATGTGCAGGGCACATGGTTAAAATATCAATTGCAATGAAATTTTAAAAACAAATCAGTCAGAAATCATCTTAGTCTTGTAATATTCAACCAAACTACGTCGCTAGTATTGGAGCTGTCCTCTGACGTAGATTCCGGTGACTCTAACGGAGAAGGAGGCGGTTTGGTAAATCTAGGAGCACACACCAAGACAATCTGTCTATCAATGAAAGACTTTACACACATTATCACTATCACCAGAGTATCTCCTCGTTTCTAACAGCAATAGCTGCAATGAGCACAGCAAATCCGTTTATCGGTTCTTCTGCATTAGTTCGGCGAGTTAACTGATCCGTGATTTAAAATGAACATAACGTTATTTTTGTTGTAAAACACAATTTAAAAAAAAAAAATGTGATCAATGAGAGACTTAACGCATCTTATCAAAGTGTCCATCATGTCGCCTAATTTCTTGAAACTGTTCTGCTTTGGATAATGCTAAGATAATAGGTTGTAAACCAGAATTTAAAAAAATGAGATCAATTAAAGATATTACACATATTATCACAGCAAACATTATGACCACCTGTCAATAACAAGTTGGCCCATTTCTTAGAGCTGCTCTGATTTTAAGCATTCTATGGCCGGAAAAAGCCAGATGAAAGTACGGTCACCAAACTGTGAATTGGCCATTGAAATCTGAGCTGCCGTCCCAGGACATCTCATTCGACAGGCACAGGAATTACTATTCACCAGATCATTAATCAATCATTAAAGTTTCTCTTTTCGATTGAACATATGGATCAGTACAATCACCAGTGTGTCTGACTCGTTTCTGAAAGCAGTAGCTGCAATGAGCACCCAAATGCGTTCTTCTGCACTAGTTGGGCTGCCTGGTTAACACTGGTCTACGATTTAGCGTGTGGATGAACATTACTGGTTTTATTTTTTTGTAAACCAAAATTTAAAATAAAATGAGGTCAATGAGAGACTTAACGCATCTTATCAAAGTGTCCTTCATGTCGCCTAATTTCTTAAAATGATTCTTCTGACTTTGGATAATGCTAAGATAATATGTTGTAAACCAGAATTTAAAAAAATGAGATCAATTAAAGATATTACACATATTATCACAGCATTCATCATGTCTGCTCATTTCTTGGAGCTGCTCTGATTTTATGCATTCTACGCGAAAAAGCTAGGGAAATTATCACCAAACTGTCTGGCCATTGAAAAGGGAAATCTCATTCGACACACATAATTACTATGACCAGATCATTAATCAATCATTAAAGTTTCTATTTTCGATTGAACATATCATTACAATCACCAGTGTGTCTCCTCGTTTCTGAAAGCAGTAGCTGCAATGAGCACCGCAAATGCGTTCTTCTGCACTAGTTGGGCTCGTTAACACTGGTCTACGATTTAGAGAGAACATTACGTTATTTTTGTTGTAAACCAAAATTTAAAATAAAATGAGAACAATGAGAGACTTAACGCATCTTATCAAAGTGTCCTTCATGTCGCCTAATTTCTTAAAACTGCTCTGCTTTGGATAATGCTAAGATACTAGGTTGTAAATCAGAATTTAAAAAAATGAGATCAATTAAATACATTACACATATTATCACAGCATTCATCATGTCTGCTAATTTCTTGGAGCTGCTCTGATTTTATGCATTGTACGCGTAAAAACAAGAGAAATTAACAGCAAACTGTCTGGCCATCGAAAAGGGAAACTAAAGTTTATCATTCGACGCACACACACTCAAGAGCCAAAACATTATGACCACCCCTACATTTTGCAATGAACTCGCCTGGATGACGTGGAAGGCACGTGATCAGGTGGAAGTGGTATTTAACTGGTATTAAGTGGTGGTATTAATCCATGCCAAGGCGGGTTGAAGCTGTGTTGCGCGCCAAAGGTGGGCCAAATCGTTATTGACAGGTGGTCATAATGTTTTGGCTCTTGAGTGTAATTACAATCACCAGATCATTAATCATTCATTAAAGTTTCTCTTTTCGATTGAACATATCATTAAAATCACCAGTGTGTCTCCTCGTTTCTGAAAGCAGTAGCTGCAATGAGCACCGCAAGTGCGTTCTTCTGCACTAGTTGGGCTCGTTAACACTGGTCCACGATTTAGAGAGAACATTACGTTATCGTTGAAGTTTGACCAAGATAATGGCTTGTAATCCAGAATTTAAAAACACTCATTATATTTTAATTTTTTGAAAAGCTTACTTTAAATTTATAAACTGTTACAGATTTTCTCAAATAATAAAAACATTTCAAAAAAAAAAAAATAATAACAAATCCAATTTATCCAAATTGTTATCTTTTAAACAAATAAAGTTTAAAAGAAATATAGTTTAATTCTTCGAAAATTGAGCTTGTGTTTTTTATATGTTTGTGCACAAACGATGCCAATTTATTTCAAAATTTCCAATTTTTTATCAAATAACAGTAAAGGATCAACAACAAAAATATTACTCTGCATCTATTTATTGTATGATCTTATAATGATTGTCTTTTAAAACTTTTATATATTTCTCTTTACCATTAGAGATAATTTTTCACAATTTATACTGATAAAACTTTTTTTTTAACCTTTTCAAACAGAGTTTTTAATAAATATATTTTGATTCTAACATCTTAAAATATAAAAAATATATTATAATTAAATTACATTCTTTAATTTGCAATGCTATTTCCCTCTTATTTGGGAAATCCATAAAATGTATCATCTAATGTCACTTATAACATATACCAACCAAGTTCATATAAATACTGTTACCTGATGACAGACTGGCTAGTGTTCCATCGTTACGGTTTCGAGCTCCGGCGGCGCCGTGGATGTTTGTAGTGGGTCGGAATCATTTATAAATAAATGGCGCTATAAGCGGCCTAAAGAAAGTGAATTCGGCTGTCGGTGATATTTTGGATTGAAATTATAACGTATTAGGCATGATTTGCACATTAAATTAACTGTTCTGTTCAATGAGCTTGATTATTTCGGTTTTTTGACGGAAAAATGACTTACAAGTCATTCAACAGTTGTGACATTGTTAATGGAAAGCCAGTCCACCACAGCCAGTCATACGAAATTGATGGAACTTTTTTTTGACGCCATATCGTTTCCCCCTTCTTCGAGTATCTTCAGTTCAAATTTGAAGTCATTGTGACGAGTGCTTCTTATTTTTACAGCATTGTGAATGTGGGACAAATGATAATCACCCTGTATAATGAAGTGGTGGTAGAATTAAAAAAATGCCCACAATTCATTAGTGTGATTAGATAAATAATTTTCAATTTTTTTATCATCTGGCAAACTTTGAATAAGAGGCTTCTGATGTTTTTTTTTTTATTTTATTTTTTTTTTTTTTTTTTTTTTTTTCATTTTTTTATTTAACTTCTAATACCATGCTATTGGGATTGTGAATTATGACCTTAAATAGCGAAGCATGATAATTATCAAAGCCGTACCGAAAGCTTCCGCCTATATGCTGAAGAAGGTTGTGATAAATCTGTAAGTTGGAAGCTATTCTAATGGACAAGGAAGATAAAATATTCATATCTCCAGATTCCACCCTTGTAAGGTTTGAGGTAAATTTGAGGTTATGTTATTTTTAAACCAACAATATGGCAAGAATATGATACAAATTTATTTGACAAAATAAATAGTAAACCACAGCAATTAGATACATATACAAGTTAATACAATAGTAGATAATAAAATTTCACAAACTTCTGTACTATCCCATCTTGGAATCACAACAAAGTCTTCAGTAATGATGAAAGTAAATTAAGCTCACAGGTTCGAACATTCCACAAAGCGATCAATATGATTAGTTATAAATGCCAATACGATTATGGTGCTCTCTCAGATATTCGTGACTCGCAGTTATTGGAATTAGACCACAGCTTAGAGATTTGGATGATCAGAAATATTCGCAAGATTAACTCCTCTATCAATTTGTCTTGATTCTCATAATATTTCAAAACTGTATGAATAATCTTTATGGAATTTCTTATAAATATTATTATATTAATTTTCTAAAAATTGTGTTCTTATTATTTGTTATGGAATTTTAAATTCATTTAGATATTTTTATAATTTAATTAGAGTTAAGAGGCTACATAATATTATTATAATAATGATTATTATATACTTAAATTTTTCATCACATTAATATATTTTACTTAAATAATTAATTGAATTACTAAATGACTATATTTTTATTAAAATTTTGTGTTTTGTTTGCTATCATCCAACATATCACAACATTTATTCACATTTTCATTCAAATATCTCTTCTCTACAGGTAAAATAACAAAATATAATGTATTATGAAGCATAATGCATGCTGCTATTGTACATTATCGAGCATGGACAGTTATTGTGATCTGATCAAGTCTTCGACAACTGCGACTAAAGGTAAGAATTGTAGTGCGAAGTAAGCAATAAGTTTGGCTTGGTTTGTCAATCTGTGGTCATCTTGTGCACAGTTTAGGCTAAGCAGGTCGGACCAACAGTTTAACGTGGATTAGGAACCACTAACAAACATCCATGGTTAAGAATAGGAGCAGTAAAGTACGAGTATAGAAAAGGAGGGGAAATGTAGAGAGAAATTCAAAAGTCTTCTGAAAATAAAGATTCTCTTCAAACCTTAAATATTAATGTATATTCTTCAATCACGAGGAGTTAATTATGTAATATTTTTTTTATAAATCAATTTTTTTTATATTTTATAATACTTTTTTTTCACTAATTTGAGAAAAATGTCAATTTTTAAGACTCTGGGTGTGGTTACTATCCATAAGACGAAAACATTGCAGAAATGAAAAATATAGATAATTTTATATGTAAAATGCTAATAGTGGATAAACAGCTAATGTTGATAGTTTCTAAGATAGTAAGAAAATAAAAATTGAAAATATTTCTTGATTTTCCGGCCACCAAAATTTTCTCTGGAGTCATCTACATTTTCATGTTGAAACAATTTTATATAAATACAAAAGGATAGTTCATCTTTTTGAAGATACAACGTATACACTGACTGGACTATCTTGAAATTGTACTCTATGGTTTTCCTCAAAAAAAAATGTTTTGATGAACAACTTAATTTAATAATAAATCATTTCAGTCTATCTTCATGGTTATAATTGTCAATAAGCAAAAGTGACATATATCTTGCTTGTATCCAAATACTTCCAGTTGCTTATCTTACATAAAAAGCCTTCGATAATCTAATTGAAGGAAATCTTTTTAAAGATGATTATTAACATAACATCATTACACAATATTGACTTTTTTCATTTATTTCAGAACAATGCATAATGCTTTACAGAAGAACTGTTTCAACTCAGAAAACAATTCTACTAGTCTGACACAAAAATACCAATGAATGCATGATTTATATTCTATCATAAATTGTCATCATGTATGAGAAGAATTATAATTATCTCTGCAGGGTAACTCAAAAACTTCATTGATTTTACTTAAAAGGAACCCTGATATCATTTAATCTTAACTTATTTAATTTTCAATATGCATGTTTACCAAAGAGAGCAGTCGTAAATATACGAAAGCTAAAGTTCTTTCATGTATACATTTGCTTGAAAGAGCAGGAAATGTACTTAGAGTAAAGCGAGCCAAATATTTAAAACATAATTAGCTCATTTATTCAGATAAATCTAACAAATAACTTTTAATGTGCGTAACACAAGGGTTAGATTACAAAGCATTTAATACTCAACGCTCTCTCGACAGCATAACTCGTTCATTTTAAATCCTGCTACTAATAACGAGAGGTTCTTCAAAATTAGAAACGCATTTTATTTATAGCGATTCATTAATCTTGGTGAAAAGCGTGATTAATGAAGCCAGAACGCGTCGCAATTTGTTTCACTGCATACGGAAACAAGAAAATGAAAGACTTTGTTAGCATATCGTGTTACAGTGAGCTGGTTTAACTAATGAAAGTACTTTTAATGGCTATTCATATTTTCTTGTACCATTCTTTTCGCACTCGAACATTTCTGATAGATGAATTAATATTCTGAACTTTAAAGGGATGAACTAGCACTTGTTAAAGCATTTCTAGGCTTAATTTTGCCCATACTCTGTGAAAAGACTTTTATCCTGGATGTTGAGTGTTTAAGTTGGCTAATTGGAACTGTCAAACACCTCGTTTATTTTAATTTCCTTCTGTCCGAGCAACTTTTAAATGGGTTTACATGAGTTTTTAAAGTTCTTCTCCAGAAGCATGAAGCATAAAACATAAAGTAAAGTATAAAGTATGCTGGGCATCATTAAGTTTAAATTGGTTTGCTTGTCTCTGAAGCATAAAAACTTTCTATTAACTGAAAACTGTTTAAAATAAAAGTTGTATAATATATGCGAATATTTCTAAACAATTTATCATATTTGTAAAAAGAAAATCACTTATGAATTATTTTACAAAATATACCATTTGGTAAAACAAATTTATATGACCTATAAAAACTGTAACGACTTCTGATTTGAAACAAAAATATTATAACAATATAAAATACTGCATCAAAACGAATGTTCTAATGAATTAAAAATGTAATAAAAATACTTTATCCTATAGAAACACTTAGAGAAAATAATAATAGCAAGCAAGAAATCTGTAATTATAATCGTCATAAATAGCAAGAAAACTATAACTATAATGGTCAAGAATATCAAGAAAATACCTATATCAAGAAAAAACATATTTCATGCTTGTAATCGAATACTTCCAGTTGTTCATCTTACATAAAAAGACTTCTATAATCTAATTGCAGAAAACGTTTTAAGGAATATTGTTAATTTAACATCTATACCTAATATTAGTTTTTACATTTAGTTTCAGAACAATGTATAATGATTTACTGAAGAACTGTTTGGACTTAAAAAAGCATTTGCACTAGTCTGACACCAAAAGACAAATGAATGTATGATTTATTGTCTAACATAAATTGCCATCAAGTATGAGCAGAAGTATAATTATCGCCACAAAGTAACAGAAAAACCTCTTTGATTTTACATAAAAGGCTCCCTGATATCATTTCATCTAAACTTATTTAGTTTTTAATAGGCTTGTTTACCAAGAAGGCCAGTCGTAAATATGCGCAATATAAAGTTCTTTAATGTATGTATTTGCTTGAAGGAGCAGGAAATGTACTTAGAGAAAAGCGAGCCAAATCTTTACACCATAATTAACTCATTTATTCAGATAAATCTAACAAATAACTTTTAATGTGCCTAACACAAGGGTTAGATTACAAAGCATTTAATACTCAACGCCCTCTCGACAGCATAACTCGTTCATTTTAAATCCTGCTGCTAATAACGAGAGGTTCTTCAAAATTAGAAACGCATTTTATTTATAGTGATTCATTAATCTTGGTGAAAAGCGTGATTAATGAAGCCAGAACGCGTCGCAATTTGTTTCACTGCATATGGAAACAAGAAAACGAAAGACTTTGTTAGCATATCGTGTTACAGTGAGCTGGTTTAAGTAATGAAAGTACTTTTAATGGCGATTCGCATTTTCTTGTACCATTCTTTTCGCACTCGAAAATTTCTGATAGATGAATTAATATTCTGAACTTTAAAGGGATGAACTAACATTTGTTAAAGCATTTCTGGGCTTAATTTTGCCCCATACTCTGTGAAAAGACTTTTATCCTGGATGTTGAGTGTTTCAGTTGGCTAATTGGAAGTGTCTGACACCTCGTTTATTTTCCTTTCCTTCAGTCCGAGCAACTTTTAAATGGGTTTACAGACGTTTTTAAAGCTCTTCTCTAGAAGCATGAAGTATAAAACATAAAGTAAAGTATGTAGCAGTATGCAGGGCATCATTAATTTTAAATTGGATAGCTTGTCTCTGAAGCATAAACACTTTTCATTAACTGTTTTAAATAAAAGCTGCATAGTTCCCGCGGAAATTTCTAAAGATTTTCTCATATTTCTGAAAATGAAATCACTTATATATTAATTTCTAAAAAACACGAGAGAATAAAACAAATTTATATGACCTACAAAAATTACACCAATTTATGATTTGAAATAAGAATATTGTATCATTTTAAAATTCTGCATTAAAAATAATGTTTTCTAAAGAATTAAAAATGTTCTAGAAACAGTTCATTCATTAGAAAGACTTAGAGAAAACAATAGCGAAAAACAAGAAAACTATAATCGTCAACAAGACAGAAAAACACATATCTTGCTTCTACTCTAATACTTCTAATTGTTTATCTTAAATAAAAAAACTTACATAATCTAATTGAAGGAAATCTTTTTAAAGTTGATTGTTAACTTAACATCAATACATAACATTGACTTCTACATTTATTCCAGAACAATGCAAAATACTTTACAGAAGAACTTTTTGGACTTAGAGCGCAATTTTACTAGTCTGACACAAAAATACTAATGAATATATGATTTATATTCTAACATAAATTGCCATCAAGTATTAGCAGAAGTATAATTATCACCACAGGGTAACAGAAAAACTTCATTGATTTTACTTAGAAAACCCTGATATCATTTAATCTTAACTTATTTAACTTTTAAGATGCGTGTTTACTAAAGAGGGCAGTCGTAAATATACAAAGATAAAGTTCTTTAATGTAAGTATTTGCTTGAAGGAGCAGGAAATGTACTTAGAGAAAAGCGAGACAAATCTTTAAACCGTAATTAACTCATTTATTCAGATAAATCTAACAAATAACTTTTAATGTGCCTAACACAAGGGTTAGATTACAAAGCATTTAATACTCAACGCTCTCTCGACAGCATAACTCGTTCATTTTAAATCCTGCTACTAATAACGAGAGGTTCTTCAAAATTAGAAACGCATTTTATTTATAGCGATTCATTAATCTTCGTGAAAAGCGTGATTAATGAAGCCAGAACGCGTCGCAATTTGTTTCACTGTATATGGAAACAAGAAAATAAAGGACTTTGTTAGTATATCGTGTTGCAGTTAGCTGGTTTAAATAATGAAAGTACTTTTAATGGCCATTCGCATTTTCTTGTACCATTCTTTTCGCACTCGGAAATTTCTGATAGATGAATTAATATTCTCAACTACAAAGGATGAACTAACATTTGTTAAAGAATTTCTGGGAGCTTAATTTTGCCCCATACTCTGTGAGAAGACTTTTATCCTGAATGTTGAGTGTTTAAGTTGGTTAATTGGAACTGTCTAACATCTCGTTTATTTTCCTTTCCTTCGGTCCGAGCAACTCTTAAATGGTTTTGCAGATGTTTTTAAAGCTCTTCTAGACACGCATAAATTATAAAATATAAAGTAAAGTATAAAGTATGCTTTGCATCATTAAGTTTAAATTGGATAGCTCAGCTCTGAAGCATACAAATTTTTACTAACTGAAAACTGTTAAAATTAAAAGCTGCATAATACATGCGAATAATTCTAAGCATTTGATCATATTTAGAACAAAAAATCACTGATATACTATTTTATTTTATAAGACAATCGGCAGATTAAAACAAATTTATTTGGCCTACAAAAACTGTAACGACATATAGTTTGAAATAATGAAATTATACCATTTGATAATGCTCAATTAAAAAGAATGCTTTCTAATGAATTAAAAAATTCACATAGAACATATATATGTATACTTATGTGTAATGCTTATTGTTTCAATTATTTTATATACTATATTCATGTATTTTATCTACTTAGAGGAAAAGTAAGTTCATGTTGTTGATGCTATCCTGATAATGGTTTTATATGCAGTTTCAACTGTAGTTAGTATTCCAAATTACTCAGAAATTTACAAAAGTATTCATTGATCTTTAATTTGGTACCATTAAAAGTGTTGATGCAAAATTTGGTCAATATATGAGTTTCTTTTTTTTTTTCGATTGCTAACGTATAACAATATAATTAATGACATATATAAATATCTAGTACTAAAATAATGTTTTTAATTTCTTTCTAAATTTTAGTAAAGCACTTATAAAGCAAATCTAACTTTATTCGGCATCAGCAGACCATATGAAATGCAGCAATTTCCTATACAAAAAAATACTAATTAATAGAAATAATGACAGCTTCAACCACTCACAACTCGCCCTCAGAACGTGTTATGTGTTTTCTGAGTTTGCTTCATATATATTCACATAGAGAAATGATACGGTACTAATGAAAACTTTTTTTATCTTGTCGCAGAACTCGACAAGCAATGTTGAAAACGTATCAAAAATGTGAATAACATGATTTGTATATTTGTATGAAGCTTAAGAAGTTGGTATTCTATTATTTAATTACATAAAAAAAAAATGTAATGTAACTTGCTGCAAGTTGATTGCATAAAGTAAGGTACTTAACTTTTGTGAAAAAACATTGTGATTCTATTTTTTAGAGCTCAGATAAAAAAAAAAAAAAAAAATTGGACTTTATAATATTTTTGGAAATTACTGATGTATTCAGTAGTCACATTTGAGACTTTTTTACTTCAATGTAACATTTTGTTTTAAACTTTTAAAAGGAATGCTACTATTAAATATGCAGTAGTAAGTAATTGCATATTTAATCTTCTCATAATTTTATTTTTACTTTCCTTATTTATATAATCAGTACTGACCATAATGTATTATAATTCTTATGCCGAAAAAGGGATAACACATATTTAGGAGCGAATGTGTCTTGAGAGGATTGACCCTCACTCTTTTTAGAATACATATTGACCTTTATAAAATTTTATCATGCATGTTTATATATATCTATTCATAAATAACAGCTTATAAAATATTTATTCTTCACATGATAAATATTATTTTAACCTACTTTTTCACTAGCAAATCAAGGTGAAAAGTTCAGAAGTATATTAATAGCGATAGATCAAATCCTTAGAGTTATGAAAGATATCCATTTTTCAGTTCTGATCATCTTTCTAAGTTAAGAAAAAAAAAGGACCCTAAGAATTCGGTTGGGTAAAAAGAAAAAAATACCAAAACGATAGTCATTTTTAAGGATTTTCTCTAAGTCTTTCTAATGAATAAACTATGGATTATAGCTTTCAAGTGTAGTTTTTTTTCTATCTTTCCCTTGGCTAAATGATATCCAGAAGCTTTAATAAGTATAGATGAAAAGGAATTATATCAAAGGTAAAAAAGTGTCTCAACTGTTTGAGAGAGTTTTTTTTTCCATTCTGATATTATGATTTAAGGAGTGATATTTTTAAATTAATGTAGTTCTCCTATAATATTTCATTAGATTTTTGTTAGGATTTTTATAAGATTTTTTCTCCGTTGTGAAGGTACCATAAATTTCTGCATCTGATCCTATTATCTTTTGGATGTGATATATTTTTAATGGGGTGACACTATCCAATGCTTATATTTGATGTTAAATATGTATCTGATTAACCTATTGACAAATTTTGTAATTTAAACACTTATGTATGAACGTTGATGTGTTGAGCCACATTCATTTGGAACTAATAATCCATAGAGTGCATCTATACATAAACTTTCCATTAAACCTTACGAATCTTATATAACTTTCTTGATATATTTTTATGATTTAAACTCAGAAACACTTAAATTCAAATTTAAAGTATAATTCACTTTTACTAAAATATATAAAACTTGTAATTTCTGGTTGAATTATGAGCTGTATACATTTAACAGTATGAGCTGTATACATGTCCTGAAACCTCGTAATCCTGTTGACAACTTATACATGGAAGTATAAATATAGGGTAATGCTGCAAATATAGTTATGTACAAAAGTACTTGCAGTGCATTTAAACAATTTCATTACTTATGCAGACGAATCATAAGGATACACTTTTAGTATGTTGATTACTTTTACATATATCATGTCATTTTCATATGTCAGGCCTTAATATCTATTCCTTTTGCTCGAAATGCAGCGTGACTCTAGCAACTCCTGGCCATATCTTGACTTGCAGTATTTGCCAGAAGAGTCAATTTGTTCCTGGAATGGTTTTTCATTGTTTCACAACAAACTGGTTCATTTGCTTAATCTAGATGTTGCTGTCGACCAAGTAGGATAAGAAACAACAGCCAAACATATCAGTGTAGCTCTATAGCCTTTCATTATAGTTATGAAAGTTGCTGATTTCCGAGTCCTATATCCTGATTTTTAGAAGTAGGGACTCTTTTTATCTGATTTGTTGATGATTTATAGGAAAAACACCATTGTAGTGTATCAAAACTATTCCTTGAAGTTTTAAAACGTCTTTTGAAATGAAAATATTGAAGTATTTAGTTGTAGTTATTGTAAATTACCCACATTTGTTTACCATATAGAAGAATTATAAAAGACCTCTTAGGCCAAACTGAGTCTATACAAGCATATTTTCACCCTATTTACTGATTTTTTGCAAACCAACGATTTCAATGAATATTACCATTTGGAATTTAAATCTTTTTCATTTAGAAAAGATTTAAATCCAAATTCCAATAGATGCAAAATGGACTTGTCTATTAGCTGCTTATTTTATCATTAAAATTTCGAAAACATTAAAAAATGTGTTCTATTAGATGAAGGTTCTATCTAATTTTAACATAATTTAATAAAATATCATCTTTATTTCTATTTTAATGAATTGGGTGAGACAATTAAATCAGATAAAACACATAAATTCCTTGTAATTTATTATTTTTAAATGAATATTTTGATTTTTTATTGTAATATATAATTATTTTTATACTATTTATTCTTTCGTGCCAGCAAACCAAATGTTCCTCCTTTTTTATTTATTTATTTATTTTTTTTTATTAATTTTTTTTTACAAATTCTTAAGAAAAAATACTTTTACTACTTACTGTATTCATTACAATAAATAGTAGAATAAGAAGTATTGAAATTACTTTACTACTTTTTGTATTCATTACAAAGTATGGAAAAAATTACTTTTTGTTAAAGTTCTTTAAAAATTTTGACTAAAAAATAAATATTTATATCTTAAATGGTGTTTTAATTATTAAATTATAATATTTATTATTACAACAAATTAAAGTGTTCATTTCGTCTTTCATTAAAAACAAATTATTATGGGCTATATAAATTCCCCACAATATCATTATGGAATTACAATAAAATTAAACCAACCTTAATCCTACTTAATCTATACACAAATTATGAATTTAAATACTTATCACAATAATGTTTAACTAAGGCATTAAAATCTATTTTCTTTTCTTTCAATAAAATAAAACATAAATTAGAAACTCCCTTTCTGTTAGCGTAGCATTATAATTGAAAACGTTCATTCTTTATGCATTCACGTATATTAGCAATCATGTTACGAATTTAATTCCACCTATTGAAGAATTAATTAGAGGTTTTAAAAATTTTAAACGAACAGAATCCCTCAAGATCTAGAAAATAATTGCAAAATTATTCATCCACTTCAGTACAATTAAAATGATTACTTACCAATTCCCTAGATTAGCATCGCAATATGGTTGACGCTGTTATGCGTTGTGAATAAAGAACTGATTCAATTTACATCCAAAACAGAGAGAGAACTGCGCGCGTAAATCGATTCAGATTCATTTTAATTCAATCAATCTTAGCTGAAGTACGTCCAAACAAGTATTTTAAATAAATGTATTCAAACTGAACTTCAACTTATATAAATTCTTTATTTATTAAGTTTTTAATAAAATTAACTTAGTATTATAGTTTATATTAGTATTATAGTTTAATTTTATTTTTCAAATAAAAAATGGAAATAGAAACAAATGGTGTTATTTCTAATGTTATGTGATGTTGTAAGTAATTTAGAACCATGAAATAGTAACTTTCTCTCAGCTTTACTTACACTTTTAAGTAGTTGATATTTTGAAAATTCCTCATTGTGATTCGAAAAATCTAACTTAGTTAAAAAAACAGTGATCAAGTTTATTTTGAATCCCTTTCAAAAGACAGAACAAAAAGTTTACAGGGTATATTAAACGACATTTGGAAATTGAGAATCAAGGGATAATTCTTATGCTTTCTTTTGGAACTGAAAATGTTGTGAATGACACAATTTAGATGGTCTGCCAAGAAAATAACTATAAAATGGTGCTATTTCTAAAGCTATGTAATGGTGTAAGTAGTTTGAAACCACGAAATAATAACCTCCTAAAAGTATCTGCTTTACTTACACTTTTATATTGTAGATATTTTTAAAATTCCTCAATGGGATTCGAAAAATTCCAACATAGTTAGGAAAAAGAGATTTATGAATTATAAATACCTTATTTTGAATCCGTTTTAACTGATTAAACAAAAAGTTAACATGGAATGTTCAAGGACGTTTGAGAAAAGGAGAATCCAGTGAAAACACTTACGCTTTCTTTTGCAACTGAACATGTTGCGAATGCCAACTGTTTGACGCAATTTAGATGGTCTGCCAAGAAAATAACTATCTGTCTGATAATTTTTTTCTGCATTCATTTCTTCTCATTATTGAAAATCAAAGTAGAAATATTTGTAATGTTTAGTTTTCAAAAAAAAAAAAATTCAGGGATGTACAGTTCAAAGAATCGAGACTTTATAGTGAAATAGAAAAAAAAAATAACTATTATAATAAGAATACATCTTTTGCTTGAAGACAGATACGGATGAAAAAATAATTTTGAATGAAAACCTATTTCTCATTAAGATATTGACCTTTTGAATAACACAGAAAAAAAAAAAAAAAAAAACAGCATTGCGACTCCTAAAAATAGCAAACTAATTGATATACTGACACCAGTAATACAGTCCCACAAATACGATGGATTAACTACAGTAACATAATAACATAAATAAATGATTACAGTAACATAGTAACATAAATAAATGACTGTTGTAACATAGTAACATAAATAATTAACTACAATAACATAAGTATATTTTTCAACATTTTTTTTTTTTTTACATTTTTATAGATTTCTTTTTCACCATAATATTCAACAAATATTCCATCAATAATAAGAAAAGAGTTTAATGCTTTTCACCGAATTCTAGAAGAAGAAAATTATTTTTCAGCTGATGCATTAGAGCTTTGTATAAAAGCTATTTTTAAAACAAAAAAAAATTTCACCTCTCATGCGACTATTAATGAAAAAGGCTTATATACAATGGTAAATTAGAATAAAGCATCTGCTCGTTCTGAAAAAAAATTACAATGCATACTGCGAACGTCCAATCTTTCACTTACGTGTGTTCCGTTAGGAATCTAGCAGATTATTTAACTAAAATAAATAAGTACTATTGTCTGAAGGTTGTTGTACACCTGGATTGTAACTGGGTGTGGTTAGGTTGAGACTTAAGACACAGGTTTGAGAACTCACAGCTTTATTTACACACAGACACACAAACACCACAAACATACAATATTTAACACATTTAAAGACACAATTTTAGATTCGTGGAAGGATTCCACTTCTAGGCCGAAAATCCGATACTGAGGTACGCGCGGGATGCACGTAATATACTTGCTCTCCGGGTGAGATTCTGTGGGCGAACTGACCATTTCTCCTATACGCCACGGGGGGGAGCTATCGGTAATGCGTAAGAGGAAGCCTGTTTACGGTACATACTTTTTTATATATTATATAATTTCGATTTCTTAAATACAAAATTTTAATGTAATTTTTATATTTACCAGAAATATCACTCGTGAAGTAACTAAATGTATCAGTTGTTTGGTATTTAAATTAACTGCATATTGATGCATAATTTCCAGAAAGTAGCATTCTATCAAGCGCCTCTTTTCAATAACGAAAATTATTTTCAATTTTCTCAAACAGATTTCTATCATACATAATATTACTATAAATCACTATAAATTACTATAAATTTATAGTAATATTACTATAAATCACTTAGTAATTTATTGAAAACAGTGTTTCAATCTGCAATGAAGCAAAGTTACAATAAGTTGACACACTTTGAAATCAAATACCAAAATACAGATTCTAGAAAAATATTTTTACATAATGTTTACAAATGACAAACCCATTGCATAATATCTCGTAAAAAATATTACAATTAGTATTTGTGTGACAGGACACTATGTTAGATCGCAGAAGTTTCATTAAAATGCAAGTTGATCTTTAAACATATCATGAGAGCAAAAACAGAAAAATTATTTTAATTAAATTTTAGGTAGAGTGCATCTTTTTCATTGGTTCAACAGCCCCATGTATTTAGGCCGTCTGCCTACTGGCAGATTTCGACACGAGATGTATTTCTTTTTACGGAGTATGGTTGCCAGCCTTACATCCATTGCTTTACAGTCATGTTAGATGGGGAAAGGTGTTACGGTTAAAGGGCTACGGTTTAAGGTGGATTCCGAACCGCTACAAACATCCATACCGCCAAGACTTGAACCAGAAACTTGTGGCACAGAGCGCCAAAGCAGTTAGAGTGCTATTCTCATTAAAATATCCCTATTTAAATAAATATTAAATTTTTCTCAAATGTCACGTAATGCACAAATTTTATAAAAACACAACATATAATTAATCGCTTTACTAAGTTGCAATGCAAACAGAAACCTACCTTAACTAGTGTTAATATAAATACATTAATCTACCACCAAATATTTTTCTGACTTGTGAAACGAATCAATTAAACAAATTTAGAAACTAAATACCAAAGTATTCATTCTAGAATGGACATTTTTAAAAAGTGCAAGTTTAATTAATGGGGAAAACATGTGACAAATTTTTTTTTTATCACTTTATTAGTTGCAATAGATGTACATATATAAAGCTGGATTTAAATTTAGACGAAATTCCATCTTTGTTAAGATATTTATACAGTAATAATTAAGCATGTCAAATATTTCTATCACATTCTATTTAAATGGAGCACAAACTCCAGAAAAATTTCCAAACCGTCAATCCTGTATATACAACAATAAACACAAATCACTCAATTAGATTTCTATCGCATCCAGTGTCAATATAAACCTGTCAATCTGACACCGAAAGGACACTTTCGCTCAGAAGTTAAAACGAGGTAAGAAGGTAAATAAACTTCAAAATCAGATACTGATTTCAAAAACAGATTTATACGGAAGTGTTCAAGAGTCACAAAACTTATATAACTAGTAACTAGTATTAATAAAAATTAAAATATATAAACTTATCATAACTAGTGGTAATGTAAATACATTAATCTACCACCAAACATTTTTATGACGCATGAAACGAATTAATTAAACAAATCTGGAAAATAAACACAAAAGTATTCATTGTAGAATGAACACTTAAAAACAGTGACAATTTAACTTTGTGGGAAAAATATTTTCATTTTTATTGTTTTTGAGTTTGCAATAGATGTAATTCAATAAAATTGAATTTGAACTTAGGCCAAATTTCATCTTTATTAAGAACCAATACAATAATAATTATCAAATATTTCGATAATATTCTATTTACTTGTTTGCACAAATCCTATTTTAATCTTGTCTGCACAACAATAAACACATATCACTCAAATAGATTTCTATCGCATCTAGTGCCAATATAAATCAATCTGACACCGAAAATACACTTTCTCTCAGACGTGAAAACGAGGTGGCAGAATGTGAAACAAACTTCAAAATCAAATACTGATTCCAGAAACAGATTTATACAGAAACATTTACGAGTCTCAACATATTATAATAGTTATAAATAAATTTTAAAGGAATTGTAATAAGTGACTGATTGGGAACATGTATTAAGATCAATTTCTTACATCAGCTCATATTAAGTCATCAATTTGATGATTAGCAATAACATATAGGAAAATGTTGCTGTGTTTCTTGGAAAATGAAAACCAATTTCGTAGAATTCGTAATCCAACCAATTCGTAACCTTTCTTAACCCATTAAGACCAAGGCGCTTGAAGGACAAAAAAATTTAATTTTTGTTTTTACTTGTTTTGCTTCCTTCTGTAAGGCATTTATAAGCAAATTTTAAAGAAAATAAATATTTGATTGGTTAGAAACATTGTTTTCAAATTTTGGACATGTATTAAGGTCAATTTCTTACATCAGCTCCTATTAAGTCATCAATTTGATGATTAGCAATAAAATATAGGAAAATGTTGCTATGTTTCTTGGAAAATGAAAACCGATTTCGTAGAATTCGTAATCCAACCAATTCTTAACCTTTCTTAACCCAATAAGACCAAGGCACTTGAAGGGGAAAAAATAATTTTTGCTCTTACAATATATTTTTACTCTAGTTACAAAATATTACAAAAACGCAGTGTCAGTACAAATCGATTATTTTTCCAATACATCAAATTTTTAAAGCTATATTATGTTAAAACACATTTCTTTTTCTATATGTAGTTAAAGTGTGATAGAATATAAACATAGCTCTATAAAAGCTTCGATCGCTGCTGCATCTATGAAAAAAACCCAAAAGTGTTAAGAAAACATTCAAATTGCCTAAAAAGTAATACTAATCATTATAAGAAATTATTATGCTGGCTCAAATATTATTTCTCGTAATCAGTTATGTCTCCTATATAATACTATAAAATAGATTTTAAAATTCATCATATAAAATAAAAAGAAACATCAGTTTAATGTTGAATTTTCGCACAGTCAGTTTCAGATTAACACATTGACCCATCAGTTGGCATCATAATTCAAAGGTTCTAAATGACTTTCTGTGATTATCATTCAAAGTCGAAGATTCATTTGAAGGTAACCAATAATTTGTAGTAACATACTATTATTTTTCTTTCTCAGTTACTTTTAAATCAAATAATGGAAATAAATTGTTAGTATGTTAATGTGCCACACTTTAAATTTTCATTTTATTTAATGTTATAGAAGGTTATGAAGCTCATACTGGTTACAAAAGTATAGAATTTCAAACAAGGAATCCAGATGAGATAATTACTCCAAGTAAATGAGACTGAATTTTGTCTTTTAAATAGCTATTATCGATCGTTATTTTATATAGGACATATATGTGAAACGGATACACTGTCTGCTTTCAAAGATAAGAAATAAAAGCTTCTTTACAGGCAATACAAAACAAGAATTTGGTTACGATAATAAAATCCACATACAAATGCTTCCATAAATAAGCATTATCTTAAAATTGAACGCATATATAAATTCCATAAATTTCTTAACATATAAAATATCTTTCACAATTACATTTCCTAATTTACAAATTTGAATTTCAATACGAAAGCAGTTATTATGTACTTGTGACTACAGTGAAATTTCCTACTTGTTTCAGGTTTAATCTTTAACCAGTAATATGAAAAGAGAAAAAGTTTCATTTTAACTATAACTAGTTTATATTAGTTAGTACATCCAAATGAATCAAAATTCTAAAAAGATAATTTTTAAGTTACTTACCCAGACACTTCATGCAACACTTTAAATAACTTTAAATTAAAGTCTTCTATTCATATATATAACTAGCACAATGTTTTAAGTTATTTAAAGTAATATAATTTTAAATATATGAATTTAAGAAGTTTCTTATATATTTAGAAAAGAAAAATTGTTTATAAAAATGTTTGGAAGATTATTTATGACTTCGTATACAGTACACGCAAGAAAATAAATTAGTAAATAATTGTTTATTAATATATATTTTATTGCTTAACAACAGGAAAACGCATTATAAATAATCATCAGAAAGATGTTTGAAACAGTTGAGAAATGTTTTAGATAGAAACATATTTGGTGTATTGAGTAAATAAAATTAAAATATTGGAAATTAAATTGTAAAAATATAAATAGAGTTTAAATTGAAACCTAACATTTCCTAGAAAAAATTGAGAAGACAAATAGGTTTGATGTGACGATGTTTAACAATGGATTAAGATGATTAAAATGGATTTGATAATTAACAATGGATTATAGGTGCATTAAAAATATTATTCAGTAAACTATTATTGAATTCAATTAATTTTAAACATAAAGAAAAAAATAATAAAAAATATTATTTAATCAAGACATTCATATGTAAGTAAGTAGGGAAAAAAGGGATCTTACAAAACTTGTTATAAGACATTTCTATGTAAATTGCATATCTCAAAACTTTGGAAATAAAAATTTGTAAACTATAATAAATTAACAAATTTTCAATTCACTAATTTAAAATTAAATTGAATAACATTTCTTTTAACATTAAAAATTATATTTTCTTTTCATCTAAATTCCAACAACTGCATAAGTAAACAATTACTAAAATTGTGTCCCAGAAAATTGAAAGCCATTTCAATTCCCTTAATCCTATCCTTAGAGAGAAACGAAAAGATAATAAATTCTTACCCTCCTTCTTAGAACGACGAAAAGTCTTAAAATGCCCGGCACATCGCATTTAATTTGATACGGAAAATGGAGTGCGAAAAAATAAAATAAAAAAAGAGCAAGCAAGTACTCACCGAAATCACACATTCTAATGAACATTTCTGAATTTCACTTTGAATTCGATCGCACACGAAGCTGTTAAATTGGGGGGTTATCTCTTCCCTAGGAAAGACCTCGCGTCTTTTATTTAAGAATCTCTCCTAGAGCTTCGGAAAAAGGAAAAATCCATTGAGACGATTCTCTGAAGCTTTGTGTGTGTTCAACACGCTTAAAGCGACACGAGGAATGCAAAGGAAGAAGAAAGAAAGAAAAGGGCGGGAAAAAAGTGGAAAACATTTTTGGTTATGTTACTTATAGGAGCAGGTGAAAATAGAATCGGGTTTTTCCGACGCTGCTAACATTTAATTAAAAAGCAAAAGTGAAAAGGTCTGGCTCCTGAGTTGAGTTTAGATCGAAATGCAAATGTTGGACAAATAGGAGTGAAATATTTTCATCTGATGTTTGTCGTGGAGTGACATGGCTTCTTGTACTTAGATAAATATGTTGAGTTAACCTAAGAGAGTTTCTTGACATGAGAAATATTGAGTCTGACGTGGTGACGTAAGGCTTCACTTGATTTGTAGGTTTGGATTTCAGCCGTTTGCTCAAATAAAATTAAATACCATCGAAATTGTTACTTAAAAATAAACATTAATTAATTTCAAAGAAGTATTTAATTTCTCTTGATTTTTTTCCATTCTTATTATCATCATAAATTATAAAGAAGATATAATTTTGTGTTGTTATACTATCAAAAGCGTAGAAAGATATAACCTTTCGTTTTTATACAATCATCAGCATAGAAACATATAATTTAAAGTTGTTATAGTATCATAAGTATAGGAAGATATACTTTTTCATTTTTATACGATCATAAGCATAGAAAGATATAATTTTTAGTGGTTATACTATTATAAGCATAGAAAGATATAATTTTTAAATTACAAATGACAAACCCATTACGTAATTTCTCGTAAAAATATTAAAATTCGTATTTATTTGACAGGGCACTATTTTAGATCACAGAAGTTTCATGAAAATGCCAGTTGATCTTTAAACATATAATGAAAAAAAATGAAAAAAGTGTAATTAAATTTTTGGTAGAATGCTTATCCTTCATGAGCACAACAGGATCCCATGATGGCCTAAGACGTTTTGCCTACTGGCAGATTTCCATACGGGATTTATTTCTTTTTACGGCGTAGGATTGTCGGCCCTACGTCCGAAGCTCTACAATCATATTAGACAGTGCCCAACTGTTTAAAGTGGATTCCGAACCGCTACAAGCATTCAACGTACCGCCGTGATTCGCATCCGCAACCTGTGGCACCGATCACCAGATTAGGTAGAATGCTACTCTTATTAAAATATCCATATTTAAACAAATATAACATTTTTCTCAAATGTGAGGTAATGAACAAATTTCATAAAAGCACAACGTATTATCAATTGTTTATATTACATTATAATAAAACTTTTCTCGAACAGAAACTTATCGTAACTAGTCTTATGATCTACTATACCACCAAACATCATTCCTGCTGACACGAATTAATTGAGCAAATTTAAAAAATAAACACAAAAGTACAAATTCTAGAATGAGCACCTAAAAAAATCAGAGTGCACCAATATTTTCAGTTCTATTGTTTTAGATCTGCAATCGAAATAATTCTTTAAAACGGAATTTAAATTTCGGCGAAATCGCATCTTTATTAAGAAAGCAATACAATAATAATGGTCAAATATTTCAATATTATTCTATTTATTTAATGCACAAGTTTCAGAAAAAAATCCAAACAGTCAATCCTGTGTATACAAAAATAAGTACAAATCACTCAACTAGATTTCTATCGCATCTAGTGTCAATATAAGCCTGTCAATCTGACACCGAAAGGACACTTTCGCTCAGACGTGAAAACAAGGTAACAGAAACTAAACAAACTAACTAGTATTAACGTAAATCATAATTAGTATTAACGTAAAAAATTAATCTAATACCAACGATTTTTATGACTCGTTAAACGAACTAATTAAACAAATTGAGAGAATAAACACAAAAGTATTTATTCTAGAACGAGCATCGAAAAATAAAGAGTGGCTCTTTAATTTGGTTGGGAAAATATTTCCATTTTTATCATTATGTATTTAAATTTAGGTGAAATTGCATTTTTGTTAAGAAAAGAATACGGTAATAATTAGACATATCAAATATTTCAATAATATTCTATTTACTGGAAGCACAAATTCCAGAAAGTATGTTTCCAAACCGTCAATCCCATCTGTATAACAAAAACACACTCAACTAGATATCTATCGCATCCAGTGTCAATATAAACCTGTCAATCTGACACCGAAAGGACACTTTCGCTCAGACGTGAAAACGAGGTAACAGAAGGCACAAAAATTTTAAAATCAAATACTGGTTCCGGAAACAGATTTATACAGAAACGTTTACGAGTCACAATACTTATATAACTTACCACCAAACATTTTTCTGGTGCTTGAAACGAATTAATTAAACAAATTTAGAAAATCAGCCCAGAAGCACTCATTCTAGAATGAACATCTAAGCAAAAAGTGCCACGTTAATCTCGTGGGAATAATATTTTCATTTTTATTGTTTTAGAATTTTTAATAGATGGAATTCTATAAAACTGAATTTAAATTTAGGCGAAATTCCAGTCTTTATTAAGATGCCCATGCAGTAATAATTAAACATTTCAAATATTTCAATAATATTATATTTACTTGACGCACAAATTCAAGAAAGTATGTTCCCAAACCATCAATCCTGTGTATATAACAATAAACACAAATCACTCAACTAGATTTCTATCGCATCCAGTGTCAATATAAACCTATCAATCTGACACCGAAAGGACACTTTCGCTCAGACGTGAAAACAAGGTAACAGAAGGTAAACAAACTTTCAAAATCAAATACTGATTCCAGAAACAGATTTATACAAAAACGTTTATGAGTCATAAAAGTTATGTAACTAGTATGATTAATAATAAAAATAAAAATATATCAACGTATCATAACTAGTGTAGTACTCTACTCTATCACATCATTCTGTCTGACCGTGAAATACAAAACCATTTAAACAAATTTAAAAAATAAGCAAAAGAGTACTCATTCTAGAATTATTATCTACAACAAAGACTTTCACTTTAATTTGGTGAGAAAAATATTTTCCTTTTTATCATTTTATAATTTGCAATAGATGTAATTCTATAAAACTGAATTTAAATTTAGACTAAACTCCATTTTTGTTACGAAAACAATACATTAATAATTATACTTATCAAATATTTCAATAATATTCTATTTACTTTAAGCACAAATTCCAGAAAATAATTTCCAAACCGTCAATCTTGTGTATACAACAATAAACACAAATCACTCAACTAGATTTCTATCTCATCTAGTGTCAATATAAACCTGTCAATCTGACACCGAAAGGACACTTTCGTTCAGACGAGAAAGCGAGGTAACAGAAGGTAAACAAACTTTCAAAATCAAATACTGGTTCCGGAAACAGATTTATACAGAAACGTTTACGAGTCACAAAGTCCTTTACATTACGTATCACGAGAAGTAGTTTTCGGGGCACTTGATTTCATAACAGAGAAACTTTTACAAAACGGCAGTTCATCTTAAAAATCGACACGAGTCCAGAGAAGAAGAGAAGTTTCAATTCCCTTCCAATATTTGCCTACCGTCAGTCCTATGAACGGATTTATTTTGGTCTCTTTGTCAACAGTCGCCCATTTCCTGACTGCGAGGCAGAAAATCCTGACACTCCTGTTTCTTTCCTGCCAAGTGAGTCTTATTGGTTTTTCAAGCACCCGGATTTTGTCGTCCGGGATACAGGAAAAGAGTGCCCCCCTTAAAATCCAAAGCCATTTCTTATCTAACCCCGGGCTAAAGCTTTCGATTGGAATCGGACAACAGAGTTTTGACTTTGGAGGGAAGCGAACTTTGTTATCATTGTTTCTGACAGCCTTATCGCTGACAGCCATATTTCGGTTGTGAAGAGTTACTTGTTATTCCAATTTGTAACAGACATTTTTTTGTTTAAAGTTCAAATCATTTAAAGCGAAATATATTTTTCCAATATATACGAAATACAATTCTATTGTAGTTTATAATTAAGTTCTCTTATATTATTGTTCTTAAATTCTCTACTATTGGATGATCATTTTTAACTAAATATTCTATATTTATATTCTTTATTTATATTTTCAAAAAATATAGAATAAAGCAGCTATCAGAAGTCCTCAGTTCAATTTGCATTTATTTAATAAATAACCTTGACAATATTTTATGTAATCCAAAGTTAAACTTGTTTTATTGATTATGTATAATACATATTTTTCTTTCTTTATAAGAAATAAAAAAAAAAGTGAATTTCCTTACACAGACAATTATAAAACTATTATATTTCGTGACTTGCAAATATTTATAAAACTACCAAATCTCTTTTTCCCAACTTTATTTTATTAAAATATAATAATAAATATTAAAAAGGTTTACATAAATATTAATAGTGTAGATTAAATTGTTACTTCCCAAAAATGAGGGATAACATTAAATTGTATAACATAAAGTAAATATCTCTGACAGTCATATTTTACTTGTGAAGAGTTACTTGATATTCCAATTTGTAACATGCATTTTTTTTTTTTTTTTAAATTCAAATAATTTAAAGCGAAATATTTTACCAATATATACGAAATACAATTCCATTTTAATTTATAAATAATTTATCAATAAATATATTCCATTTTAATTTATATATATAATATTAATTTAATTTATAAATTAAAATTATCCATAATAATAATTATATATTAAAATTTCCATTTTAATATATAATAAAATTTATAAATATTTTAATTTATAAATAAAAAATATATATATTTAATTTATAAATATAATATTATAATAAATAATTATAATATAATAATTTATAAATATAATATATTTCTCTTATAGTATGAGATGATTATTTTTAACTAGTTAAAAGATGGAATAAAACAATCAGTTCAGTTTGTACTTATTTAATATATAACCCTAACAATATTTTATGTAATATAAAATTAAAATAATTTATTGATTCCATTATACATAATTTTCTTTCTTTACAAGATGTAAAAAAGTGAATCGCACTAAACAGACAAGTACAAAACTATTGCATTTCGTGAATTTCAGATATTTATAAAACTATCAACTTTATTTAATTAAAAGATGATAATAAATATTATAACATTTACGTAAATATTGATATTGTTGATTAAATTTTTATTTCCCAGAAATGATTGATAAAATTAATTTGTATAACATAAAGTAAATATTTTTAAAATGTTGACCATCAATCTGAAAATTAAAATAACAAAGAATTCTTGATTTTTTTAATGGTTATGTGTTATTAATACATCGATGAAAAACTAACTATGACAAACAGTTATAAGAATAATTTATTATTTTTTTTTTTTGTGTTTTAATTTTGCACTATTTTATCATGTGATTATTTGTGACATGCATTATATCTTATCACATGTAAAAAAACTATAAATAATTATGTACTTTATTAATATTTTCATCAAAGTTTAAACTCATACACATACACATTTTGTATACTGGTATTTAAAATTAAATAAGCTTTCACTTGTGGTTGAATATCTTTAGATGTATTGGAAATGAATGTAATGTAATGTGTACATAAGCTCACATAATCCAAAAAATATACCGCCGCAATAATTATCATACAAAATCATGCTTAAAGCCTTTGGAAACTTAACATATCAACCAAAAGTTGATCAATATTGTTGTTTGGTATGGTGTCGCCGAAAAAATTTTACAGCTTTCACAACTGCAATTCATATTGGAAATCCGATAATTTATTTTTCCTTGTGTGGTCAGTCTCGCTCTTTCAGAAACACTATTTGCAGGGCTTGTATTGCTTTGGAAGACTCCCTTGTGCATCTCAGCAATTCTACATTCTCCATATCTCCAGTCTGGCTGGATCTGGTGATTGTTTTCATTCAGCAGAAATTCATCTATCAAATGATGGATGTTGTATGGTTGTGTATAGGCGTGAAAAATATGGTATCTAGACTAATCAGCAAACTAATACGATGAACATAGTGATCAATATTTAATCACTATACTGTATAGAAGTCATAGAGAAAATGATATGGGTATCAGAGTGCCCATTATACATAATACCTGCCCAAACCTATGACAACTATACTCCAATGATGGTCTCTTTCAAAGTTGTTAGAGGATAAAGTGGTTCTCTGATTTTCCCAATTGAAATGCATCTAAAATCGGAATCTAACCTAATCGGGACTCACCAGTGAATAGAATGGTATTCCACAATTATATGAATCAAAATTGATATTCTTCGCATCAGGCTATAAAAGTGAACAGTGCGTGAATGGCAAAGGACCTTTCAAAAACAGTTTTTTCTCAAGACACTTCTGATAACAATGATCATTGTAACTATGTCAGATGCATGTTACTAGAGAATTCAGCACTTCTGTTGTGTCGTTCCATTTATCAAATATCGATCTTCACTGGCTATTGTAGTCCTTGAGCAACATTTACTAGGCTTTCTCTGACTGATAATGTATCCTTAAAATGCTTATATAAGTGGAGCACCTTGCTGGGAGTTGTATTTACGTTTCTAACTATCTGCTCTTGAGAATTTCCTGCATTCCACAAATTCACCATTTCAGCCCATCATCCAGACATTGGTAATTGCACATTTTAACTGTTATCTTTGTAAGTTATTCAATTATTACAAAGGCGAGATGTTAAGTGAAATGTATGAGGTGATATAATGAAAACACTTTGAGAATATAACGTTTTCCTCCACAAGCATCGTTCAAACTCACATATACGCTTAAGTTTTCAACAGAAAAGATTTATAATTTTGTTTGGAAGAACTATTTTCGTCTAAAAAGAGCTAATGTACTTGAAAATACCTTTTTTTTAAATATTTTTGTAAAATTGATTGTTTTATATTATTTTTTTTTTTTGCAAATGTGCAATATAATCTCTGTTATTTTTGTCTTCATTTTCTTCATATTTCTGTATTTTTTGTATTTTTGTATATAATTTTTAAAATTGTATAATTTTGTAGCTATCACTTTGAATTTCCATAGTTGGTATAACCATAAAAAAAAACGCTTAACTGACATCTTCCGAATTTTTAACAGGAATGAGCATTATAAATACATTAATAGAGAAGTCCTGCATTGGGTTGTTTGTAAAAGTTACGGTAGCGAAAAACGGATGAAGTCAGGCAAATCTTCAGTTGAAAACCTGGGTAAAGCTGATTCTGTTAAGGACATGCCATTGTAATGGCAGATATGACAAATATCTAGTGTCAAAATGAACGAGCATTTATACAAAATAACATACCAAAACAAAAAAAGACAAAATAACAAAACAAACAAACATAGCACAAATATCTAATATGATTTTTCAGATACCAATTCATATTTTTCAAAAAATAAAAATATTAATTAGGAGTGGATAATTTAAAACGAGTAGTTGAAAAAAAATTACTTTTCATTGATAAAAATACAGGAATAAATTATAAAATTCTATTTCTAAAATTAATGTACTTTGAAAATTCCAGCCAAGATTTCAAGATAATAGAAAAAAATTAATACATGATAACATACAAAAAAAAATCAAAACACAAACTACATATATATATATAGAAAAATTTATTTACAAGTAAGTTTGTAATATAAAGTAAAATACCTTCAAAAGAGTTAAATAAAGTCACTTTCTTTCAATCTAAGAAATATTTTTGAAATTGTCTTTGAAACTTACAATTTGACATTTTTATCTAACCTTATGTAATACAAAACAACATGTAAATTGCCATTTTTAAATATGTTACATTATAATTTTTTTCGTGCTTAATTTAAAAAAAGGCTATTCTCATTAAAGTAAAAAGAAAGAAATATTAAATCATATGTTTCACAAGGAAAGCAATAAAAGCAATTCACATTTTGTGAATTTCATTACTTTATGTAAGAGAAAACAAATTTCATCAACAAGGTACTCTAGAGGTTTATTCATCATTTTGCAAAATGTTATTAAGAAGAAAATGAGATATATTCAAGCAAATTAGTTTTTCCTAAGTTTTATCTCATTTTCAGCTTAATGAAAAATACTATTTTGTCACCTAAAATTTAAAGTACTTTTCGTTGCACAGCAAAAATAAAGCGTTAATTTGAGTAGATTTGTAATTTAGGATATCATGAGATATTTGTTTGACTTAATAAATCATAAGGTTTAATTTCATATTGTGCCTAGTATTTTTTGTATTAAGTTAGCTGATCCAATATATTTCGTACTGCAGTTTTAAACATTATTCAAATTTCACATTCATAGAGTATAATTATGCATATGCAAAAAGTTATGTTTATCAAAGATTAGAATTTAAATTAGAACAAACAAGAACTAAAGAAAGTATCTTTCATACATTATTCATAAGATACCTTCCTATTTTTTTTCAAAGAATTATAAATTTATGAGCAAAGTATGAGTAATTTGTATTTTTCATGAATAAATCATTAATGAATTTTGATTACAAAATAAGGTTTAAATAAATTGTAGAATAATATTTTAAAAAACTATTCATAGCATTTTACTAATGATATAAAAGTAAAAAAAAAACTATTTTATTCAATCAACATAGAATAATTAAAAATGGAATTTTATAATAAACATTTTTTTATACTTTCTCTTAAAAAAGGGCAAAATAATAATGAATATTTTCTAGGTTTGAAATGTTTATCTCCTTTTGTTATTTTGCATCTATTTTGATATTTAAAACAACTATTAAAAATTATCATGAAGTTTTTTCTATATTGGGATATTTTTAAGCATTTAAATGAGTGTTTTATGGTAAACAATTAATAATTATTTTATTATTAAAAACTTTTAGTGTTTCACAATTTAAACAAAACTAAGGAATAAAAGTTTCTATAAAGTAAGTATTAATAATTCTTAAAGCTATCAAATCATTGAATAACGGTTATATTACAGTAAGCGTAATTGTAATTTAATAAATAGTCACAGTAAATTTTAGAAAAAATTGTAATTTGTAATTATATTTCACTGCCCTATGTAATAAAAATCCCCAAATTCAACTTCTAAATAGTATCATTTATATATATTTACTAAAAATAATTACATTTTTATATGTTAGTTCAAGTGTAAAATTAGATATTAAAATATGCAATTATTCTAGATCTTGTGTTAATTTAAATAATGCAGCTGTCTTTATATTGGCGAACTATTGTTTTTTAAGTTTCAAATGACATTTGACTAGAGATTTAAATTGGTTTGTATTATCGCAAAATCCTTTCTCTGAATTTCTATGTATAGGAATTTATTTATGTAAAAATATTCTTATAAAAATAGTAACTTTTATTTTATACAAATTCTTAAATTAAAGTTAATAGTTTTTCTAACTTAAATTCTAAAAAATTCTATCTTTAGTATGTGGAATGAATATTTTAAAAGTCAAATTCTTTAATGACAAAAATATGTAAAAGTAACTATCCTATGATTTTCATTCCAAAAAGAAGATAAATTATTATTAAAGTGCTTATAAAAAAGTTATATTATTCGAATTACATTTGCCTGTTATATAATTATTATTCAAATTACATATGCCTGCTATACTATTATTATTTAAATTCCATTTTCCTGTTATACTTTCTTGTTATACTTTTCTAATATCTTTAGATAACTACAATAATATAACAAAGAAAAACTATATCTTTATGCATTATGATGATAATAAAAAAAAATGGAAAATAATCAAGAAAATTAAATCCTCTAATATTAATTAATGCTTGTTTTTAAATCACAATGTTGACGATATTTATTTTTATTAGTGTAAACCTCTGGAAGCCAAAGTCACAAATCAAGTGAAGCCGTACGTTATCCTGTCAGACTCAATATTTCTCATGTCACGAAACTACTTTAGGTTAACTCAACATATTTATCTAAGTACAAGAAGTCATGTCACTCCACGACAAACATCAGGAGCGAAATATTTCTCTCTTATTTGTCCAATATTTGCATTTCGATCTAAACTCGACTTTGGAGCCAGACCTTTTCACTTTTCCTTTTTAATTAAATGTTAGCAGTGTCAGGCAAAACCCTGATTCCATTTTCACCTGCTCATATAAGTAAGATAACCAAAAATGTTTTCCACTTTTTTTGCTCACCCTTTTCTTTCTTCCCTTTTGCATTCCCACGTGTCGCTTTAAGAGTGTTGAACACACACAATTCTTCAGAGAATCGTCTCAATGGTTTTTTTTTTTAAATGATAACTTTTATTTTATACGTGGTTTTTGAATTAAAGTCAATAGTTTTTACATAGTTAAATTTTAAATAAGTTTTTCAAATATGAATATTTTGAAAGTAAATATCTTTAATGACAAAAATGTGTAAAATTTACTATCCCATGGTTTTCAGTCGAACTCCAAGATAACAAATATTTATCAAAATGAGCAATAAAAGAAATTATATGATTAAAATATAGTTTGCCTTTTATTCAACTTTTATATATCTTTTGATAAAAAAAGGCAATAGTATAACATTAAAAGTTATATATTTCTATGCTTTATGATGTATAACAGCGAATAGTTATAACTTTCTACCCTTATGATAGTATAACAACAAACAATTAATCTTTATACGCTTATTATAGTATAACAGCAAAAAATTGTATTTTTCTATGCTTATGATAGTATAATAAAGAAACATTATATATTCCTATGCTTATGATAGTATAACAGCGAAACATTCCATCTTCTTCTATGCTTTATGATCACAATAAAATATAGAAAATAGTCAAGAAAACTAAATCCTTCTTAAAAATCAATTAATATTTATTTTTAAGTAACAATTTTGATGGTATTTACCTTTATTTGTGTAAACCTCTTGAATCGAAAGTCACAAATCAAGTGAAGCCGTACGTTATCCTGTCAGACTCAATATTTCTCATGTCAAGAAGCTCTTTTAGGTTAACTCAACATATTTATCTAAGTACAAGAAACCATGTCACTCCACGACAAACATCAGACGAAAATATTTCTCTCCTATTTGTCCAACATTTGCATTTCGATCAAAACTTAACTCTGGAGGCAGACCTTTTCACTTTTACTTTTTAATTAAATGTTAGCAGTGTCGGCAAAACCCGATTCCATTTTCACCTGCTCCATAAGTAAGATAATCGAAAATGTTTTCCACTTTTTTTCCCGCCCTTTTCTTCCTTTCTTCTTCCTTTGCATTCCCGCGTGTCGCTTTAAGCATGTTGAACACACACAAAGCTTCAGAGAATCGTTCTCAATGGATTTTTCCTTTTTTCGAAGCTCTAGGAGAGAGATTCTTAAATAAAAGACGCGGGGTCTCTCCTAGGGAAGAGATAACCCCCCCTTTTAACAGCTTTCGTGTGCGATCGAATTCAAAGTGAAATTCAAAAATGTTCATTAGAATGTGTGATTTCGGTGAGTACTTGCTTGCTCTTTTTTTATTTTATTTTTCGCACTCTATTTTCCGTATCAAATTGAATGCGATGTACCGGGCATTTTAAGACTTTTCGTCGCTCTAAAAAGGAGGGTAAGAATTTATTATCTTTTCGTTTCTCTCTAAGGATAGGATTAAGGGAATTGAAATGGTTTTCAAATTTCTGGAAGACAATTTTAGTAATTGCTTACTTATGCAGTTGCTGGGAATTTAGAAGAAAAGAAAATATAATTCTCAATGTTAAAGGAATTGTTATTCCATTTAATTTTAAATTAGTGAATTTAAAAATTATAACTTAACTATATTTGTTTTCACACATATGCAAATTACATATAAATATCTTATAGCATGGTTTGTAAGATCATTTTTTCCGAGTTACTTACATATGAATATCTTGATTAAATACTATTTTTGTATTAATGTTTTGGCGATTTCTACAAATCGTCACATCAAATTATTTTTGTCATCTTTAGTATTTCTGTGAAATGTAAATAAACTTTTTTCTTTATGTTTAAATATACAATAATAGTTTGCTGAATAATTTTTTAAAGCATTTGTAATCCACTGTTAATCATCAAAATCAATTTTAATCATCTAGCCCAATGCTACACGTCATCACATCAAATCATTTTTGTCTTCTTCATTTTTGTCTTAATTGGATTCATTACTAGTTTACTGAATAATATTTAATGCGTCTGCAATCCAATGTCAATCACCAAATCCATTTTAATCATCTTAACACATTGTTACACTTCATCCCATCAAATAATTTTTGTCTTCTAGTATTTCTATTATATGTAAATAAACGCTTTCTTTACGTATTGAATAATTTATTTAAAAATTAAATTATTTAATTGAAATAATTATTGAATAATTTTTTTAATTGAATTTGTGAATATGATAGTATAACAACGAAAAACTATATCTAATTTTTAACTCTTATTTTTAAGCAACAATTTTGATGGTATTTACTTTTATTTGTGCAAACCTCTTAAGAAAGTTAGAAATCAAGTGAAGCCGTACGTTAACATGTCAGACTCAATATTTCTCATGTCAAGAAACTCTTTTAGGTTAATTCAACATATTTATCTAAGTACAAGAAGCCATGTCACTATACGACAAACATCATAAGGAAATATTTGTCCAGCATTTCCATTTCGATCTAAACTCAACTTTGGAGCCAGACCTTTTCACTTTTGCTTTTTAATTAAATGTTAGCAACGTCCGAAAAACCCGATTCCATTTGCACCTTCTCCTAAGTAAGATAACCAAAAATGTTTTCCACTTTTTTTCCCGCATTTTTCTTTCTTTCTTCTTCCTTTGCATTCCCGCGTGTCGCTTTAAGCGTGTTGAACACACACAAAGCTTCAGAGAATCGTTCTCAATGGGTTTTTCCTTTTTCGAAGCTCTAGGAGAGATTCTTAAATAAAAGACGCGAGGTCTCTCCTAGGGAAGAGATAACCCCCCATTTTAACAGCTTCGTGTGCGATCGAATTCAAAGTGAAATTCAAAAATGTTCATTAGGATGTGTGATTTCGGTGAGTGCTCGCTTTACTTTTTTTTTTTTATTTTCTTTTTCTCACTCTATTTTCCGTATCAAATTGAATGCGATGTGCCGGGCATTTTAAAACTTTTCGTCGTTCTAAAAGGATGGTAAGAATTTATTATCTTTTCGTTTTCTCTCTAAGGATAGGATTAAGGGAATTGAAATGGTTTTCAATCTTCTGGAACACAATTTTAGTAATTGTTTACTTATGCAGGTGTTGGAATTTACATGGAAAGAAAATATAATTCTCAATGTTAAAAGAAATATTATTCGATTTAATTTTAAATTAGTGAATTTAAATATAATAATTTAATTATATTTGTTTCCAAGCAATAGAATTACTGTATTTTACAAAGAAATGTCTTATAACAAGTTTTGTAAGATCTTTTTTTCCTACTTACTTATATATGAATGTATTGATTAAATAATATTTTTGGATTAATTTTTTTCTTTATTTTAAAATTTAAAGGAATTCGTTAATAGTTTACTGAATAATATTTTAATGCGTCTATAATCCATTATTAACCATCAAATCCATTTTAATCATCTTAACCCATTGTTACACATCTTCACATCAAGTAATTTTTGTCATCTCTAGTATTTCTATGAAATGCAAATAAACTTTTTCTTTATGTTTAAAATTAATTGAATTCAATAATAGTTTCCTGAATATAATTTTTAATGCTTATATAATACATTTTAATCATCTTAACCCATTGTTACACATCATCACATCAAATCATTTTTGTCTTCTCTAGTATTTCTATGAAATGTAAATAAATTTTTCTTTATGTTTAAAATTAATTGAAATCAGTAATAATTTACTTGATAATATTTTTTATACGTCTGTAATTTATTATTAGTCATCAAATTCATTTCATTTTAATCATCTTAGCCCATTGTTACACATCAAATCATTTTTGTCTTCTCTAGTATTTCTATGAAATGTAAATACACTTTTTTCTTTATGTTTAAAATTAATTGAATTCAATCATATTTTACTGAATAATATTTTTTAATAATACTTCTATAATCCATTGTTAATCATCAAATCCATTTTAATAATCTTAACTCACTGTTACGCATCGTTCCATCAAATCATTTTGTCTTCTCTAGAATTTCTATGAAATGTAAATAAACTTTTTCTTTATGTTTAAAACTAAATGAATTCCATAATAGTTTACTTAATAATATTTTTAATGCGTCTATAATCCATTATTATTCCTCAAATCCAGTTTAATCGTCTTAATCTTAACCTTTTGTTACAAATTATCACATCAAATCATTGTTGTCTTCTCTAGTATTTTTATGAAATGTAAATAAACTTTTTATTTATGTTTAAAATTATTTGAATTCAATAATAGCTTACAGAATAATATTTTAAATGCGTCAATAATCCACTTTTAATATTTTTAACCCATTGTTACACATCATCATATCAAATCATTTTTGTCTTCTCTATTATTTCTAGAAAATGTTACATTTCAATTTAAAATTTATTGATATTTTTACATATTAAATCGAATTATTTTACTTTTATTTACTCAATGAACCAAATATCTTACAATCTAAAATATCTCCGAACTGTTTCAGGAATATTTCATATGATCCTTTATAATGAGTTTTCATGTAGCTAAGCAGTAAAATATATATAAATAAACAAATTTTACTTTTATTTGATCAATCAACCAAATATCTTTCAACCTAAAATATTCCGCAACTGCTTCAAGGAATCTTTCTGATGAGTATTTGTAATGCGTTTTCCTGTAACTACGCAGTAAACTATATATATATATGTATACATAGAATTATTTGCAAATTTATCTTCCTCCATGTATTTCTTAGTTACTAAGAAACTTCCTAAGTGAACAATAGCAAATATTTAAAATATATATTAATTTAAGTAACTTAAGACGATGTGCTAATTAACTATATGTATAACAGACTTTAATTTAAAGGGTTGCATAAAGTGTCTGGGACAGCAATTTAAAAATTACCTTCTTGAATTTTTTATTCATTTGGATGTACTGATTAATCAAAATAGTTATAGTTAAAATGAAACTTTTTTTCTCATTTCATATTGCTGTTTAAAATATAAACCTGAAACATGTAGGAAATCTCATTCTAGTCGAAACTATGTGATAACTGCAATCGTACTGAAATTCTAATTTGTAAACCAGGTTATATAGTTGTGAAAGGTTTTTAATACATTAAGAATTTTTCGGAATTTATATATTTGTTCAATTTTAAGTTAGTGTACCTTTATGGAAGTTTTTGTTATTGGATTTTGTTATTGTAACCGAATGCTTGTTTTGCATTACCTGTAAAAAAGCTTTTATTTCTTTTTTATCCCACTTGGTTGACAGTAAGATTTAGATTAAGTATAGTAGCCCGTATGGTTTCATGGACGGAGGGAAAGGGGCAGCTTCTGTTGTGAGGGAGTGTCCCTACAGGTAAAAGTCTGACTTTGATCAGTGACACTGAAGAAGGAGGGTAGAGCCTTTTGGGAGAACCTTTAGGGGAAATTACCCAAAATTTATAAAACGTGGTAAATTCCCACCAGGCAGTGCGACTAATGAAGCAAGATGCTGAATATCACACACACCATCAAGTCTCCTTCGTTTTTTGAAGCAGTGACTACAAGAAAACGGCAAGCGGATTGAACCTTCACCGTAATGCTCACCAGTGGTGCGCGTTGCCACTGAGCCGCGAGTCGGGCCCTTTTATTTCTTATCCTTGAAAGCAGACAGTAAATTCGTTTCCCATATATGCCATGCAAAGAAATGATAATACCTATTTAAAAGGCAAAATTCAATATCATTTACTTGAAGAAAACATCTCATCTTCATTCCTTGTAAAAAATTCTATAATTGTGTAAACATTGTTTGCTTCATAACTTTCTACAACATTAAATAAAATGAAAATTTAAATTGCCGCACGTTAGCATACTAACAATTTATTTCCATTATAAGTTCTAAAGTCAAATGTTATTTTTATTTATTAACTAAAGAACTGATGGTTCAATGAATTAATTTGAAACTGACGTTCCGAAAATGTAAAATTTTCTTTTTATTTCATGTGATGGCGTTTAAAATCTCTTTTGCAATTAAAATGAAAATTTAATTTTTGGCACATTAACATCAACATGTTGAAAATCCATTTCCTTTAATTGATTTAAAAGTAATTAAGAAAGAAAATAATATTATGTTACTATAAATTAATGGTATCTTCAATTCGATGAATGACACTAACAGATATGCGAATACTTTAGAATTCTAAATCCAAGTATTCTTTAAATTTATAAACCAATGAACTGATGCTTCAATGAGTTAATCTGAAACTGACAATGCGAAAATGCAACATTATATAATCTGCTTTTTTTTTTTTTTTTTATGTGAGGAATTTCAAAATCTCTTCCACTGTGTGGTATAGAAGAAACTTGACTGATGACTAGAAATATATATTTGATGTCACGTGACAATTTTTGATAACGATTAGTAATTCTTCTTAGGCAGTTCTCAGTTTTTTTTTCTTAACTCTTTTTTGTTTTTCTCATAGATGCCAGGGCCAATCGAAACTTTTATAGAGCTATGTTTATATTCCATCAAACTTTAACTACATATAGAAAAATAAAGGTGCTTTTAACTTAATATAGCTTTAAAAATTTGATGTATTGGAAAAGTAATCGATTTGTACTGACGCTGCGTTTTTGTAATATTGTGTAACTGGAGTAAAAAAATATTGCAAGAACAAAAATTAAATTTTGTTCTTTCCTTCAAGTGTATTGGTCTTAATCGGTTAAGAAAGGTTAAGAATTGGTTGGATTAAGAATTCTATTAAATTGTCTTTCATTTTCAAATAAACATAGCAGCATGTTCCTATATGTTATTGCTAATTATCGAATTGATGAGTTAATATGAGCTAATGTAAGAAATTGAATTTAATATCTGTCCCAAATTTAAAGACAATGTTTCCGATCACTCAAATATTTTAGTGTCTTTAAAGTTTGTTTATACAAATTTTTTCAAAATATTATTCATTGTTTCGCTACATATTGGTTTAATTATTATCTTCAATTCATTTTGATATGAATGTGAATTTCAGTAACATCACAAACGTAATTGAATTAATATTGCAATTCAGAAAGCCGACTTAAACTTTCATATAAAAATATATTCTCCTATATAAACAATAAATTCTTTTCCATTCTTAAGATAAAAACTTTCAGAAACAAATTGAAGCTTTCTGTAAAATGTTTTTCAAATATTGTCATATATTATTCAGTCTATTCGAACTAAAAAAACAAACGTTTTCAAAACTCAATTTAAAGCACCGGGGAATATTAAATCGATCTTTTAATAATATAAAAAGGAATGAAGATGTTATTTACCATTCTATGCATTTTCTAGTGTTTTCTTGGGAAAAAAAGAACTTTTTACTTTTTTTTTAATATTGATTCATAGTTTATATCAATGTTTATTGGAAATTTTGAAACAATACAATTATTTTTTTGACTTGTAACATTTTCCTATTTAAAATGTACAAAATAATTCAAACTTTTCTTCATTTGTTTAGCATTTCTGAAAAATTTGTTTTTGGTAACTACCAGTAAATTGCTTTATGCTTAAAACAATTTAAAATAATTAGTTGTCCTTTTTTTGACATTTTAAGTTAAAATTTAATGCTATTGTTAAATGAATTTTATGCATATTAATAAATAAACGAAATGATTATTCAAAAGTAAAAATTGTCCTCCTCTAAAAAGGAAAATATATAGTATTATTATTATTATTACTAATGTTAATATTAATGATATTTTAAAGCCCATATTTCTTTTAAGGATTAAAATTGAAGTAATTAAATTATCATTTTAATGATAATGTAATTATTAATGTTTTGATCACGCATTAGCCATAAACAAAGCTCTAGATTAAAAAAAAATATTATTTATTTTAAAATTGATACATACGAATATCATTACGTTAAGTCATAAATTTCGTGTTCTTATGTCGTGATTTTCATAATAAAATCTTGTCAATACAGAATACAGGAAAATAATATTTTAAACAATCATTAAGTTCTGAATTACTATCCAAATACAATATTTTACGAACTTACTTACTTACTTATACTTATACGTTATCTATTGATAACGTATAAGTAAATTCATATAATTTATCAATAGATAACTTATAAGTAAATACTAATTGTTTACTTATAAGTTACCTATAAATATATATAAAATATATCTTATCTAACTTATAATTATCTATTAATAACTTAAAAGTAATTATAACTTACAATATAATCTCTTAAGCAAGTGATGTTCTGCTAACTAATACTCGTATAATCTACAATAAATTCCATACTAATAATCAGTAAAAAAATTTTTTATTATTTTAAAAATAAAAAACTTTATTTTCAAAATTCCTTTCGAAACGAAAATTGTCTTTTATCTCTCGATGAATCATAATCACTGATAAATTAAATATAAAATAAATTAAAAATCTGTTGAGAAATTATCATCCTTTCTTTCTTTTAATAATAATAAACAATTATTATTAAAAGAAAGAAAATTAATTTAGTATGTCATTTGAAAACTTTTGATAAAGAAATAATTTTCAACTTGCATAAAAGCTTACTTTTATTTAATTCGTTTCTAAACAAGAAATATTTTTATTACCTACGTTTTTAAGGTTGTAGAAATTAATTTCGTTGAATATTTTCAGTTACAAAATTTTATTTTTATTAAATCATTGAAGAGTTTGAATCAAAATTTCTTAACTCTTTACTCAGGGGAAAAAGAAAATAATTAAATTTTAAAATATTTTTGGTCTAATATATTTTCTGTCGTCTTATTTTCTTGGATATTTAGTTTGTTTAAAAATAATACGTTAGATTAATAAAGAAAAAAAATATTATAAATATTTGTTTGAAATTCGAAATTCTCAAATATAAGGCTTTTTTTAAAGAAACAAATTAATTCTAGGCTAGTCATATAACTCATATTAAATTTTATTTACTGTTTATCTAAATTCCCTTATGCATATCTAGATATATACTTTGAAATATAAAAAGTTTGCTGATTTTAATAATTAGATAAACTTTGCAAATTTCAAAAATAGAACAAACATATTTCATATCCATTTAAAACTTTAATAATATTTTAATCCACTGGTTATCAAAGCCATTAAAAAATGTAATGCATGTTTGAAATACATTTAGATGAGAGAACAAATATAATAATAATATAATAATAGTAATAATTAATGGTGTCTTGGGCCTAATTAAGAGTTATTATCTGTAATGTTTTATTTAAAGTTATTCAAAAATTGTTTGATAAAGAAATAATTTTTAATTGATATTTTAATGCAAAAGTTTACTTTTATTTAATTTGTTCTTAAACAATAAATATTTTTTATTATCTAAATTTTTAAAATTGTTGAAATTAATTTCGTAGAATATCTTCAGTTACAAAATGTATTTTTTATTGAATCGTTGAAGAATTTAAATTAAAATTCCTCAACTTTTCCCTCAAGGGAAAAAGAAAATAATTAAATTTTAAAATATTTTTGTTTTAAAGTATTTTCCGTTATGTTATTTTCTTGATTATTTTCTTTTTTCGATTTTAAGACGTAGACGTATAATTAGAACTAATATTTTAAAGCACATCGTCAAATGTTTAGAAAATTTGTTTTTATTGAATTTCCTTTTTGAAAACATTTATCTTTCAAACATTGTTTTATAATATTTGAAACAACAAGAAATTTTAAAGTTAAGGCAAATATATCACAGATATATTTCTCTTTCAAAAATGATTGATTTTCATGAATTTTTTTAAAATTAGTTTTATTTTCCCTTACTGTTTTATTTATATATTCTGCACTTCACAGAAATTCAATTTTATAACATTAACTTTCAAATCTATAATTTTTTATATGTTGGTTATTTTAATATGCTAGATAAAGTTTGAAAAATGCATATGTATATTATTAAAAATATATTTAATTTGTACATAAAAATTAAAAAAAGATAGATATATTTTTAATTGTTTATAAATTCGAAGATATTTCATGTAATAAAGCGGTCACAAAAGGGCTTATCAGATTGATGATTAAATTATTTGGTTTCAAACAAAGTGAGTTTTGATTTGTATGCTGAGTAGCGATACCGATGTTTTTATGCTGAATATTTAAAAATGAAAAATGAAAAAATGCGGTATTGATGTTTTAATTATTTATAAATTAGATGATGCTTTATATGATAAACACATTGCAGCAGCCTAATGTGTAAATCGTTCCGTTTCCAAGCAAATTATGTTTAGTTAGCCACACGACAAATGATATAAAACAGAAAGCATATGTGTCTATTCTAAGGAAGTAATGAGGAAAAATCAAATCAATGAGGATTCTTCTAGTAATTTATAAAATACATTTTTTAAATAACAAATGGATCTTAGTAGCCTATTTGATAAAGTATTTGGTTTATAAGCTAATTGTGCTTAGTTTGTAACCCGACTGCTAATTTTAAACATAAATCTTCTTTGTCTATGCTCGGATGATGTTGGTGAAAAATAAAAAAAAGAGGCAATGAGGTTTTTAATTATTTATAAATAAGAGGAAGGTTCATATAATAAAACGGACAGCAGCAGTTTGCTGGACAAAGAATGTTATTTCCAAACTATGTGTGACTGGTTCGTATGTCAACAAGGGATGACAAATAGAACACTCCTGTCTTTTTGTAAAGATATATGCACGATAAATCCATTGACAGGAAAAATATTTTGTATTTGTTTCACGTTGAGAAATATGGGTGAAATGTCCTACTCAAGGATCTCCCATGAGAAAGCTCTTCCCTTGTGTCTTTGTGTATTCTACATGCATTTGTGGTAAAGTGCTTAGATAAGAAAGACTGGCATTCAAGATTAAAAACGTTTTAAAATAAGCAGTCAATAGCGTATACAAATTTCAATTTGAAAGATTAATATATATATATATTCACTTTATTCAAATATTTTATAAATATTTTTTGTATAACCAATTAAATATATACCAATATTTTCTATGCAAACTTGTTGTTATGAAAAGTCTTTGTATATACTTGCTGTGTTTCATTACGTACTTTTCTATGTACCTAATCTTAAGATGCATATTTCACTGTGCATTTTTTGTGTACTGATTTTAATATTCATCATCTATGCACTTATTTATTATGTATTTTAAATTTTCCATTTATTGTTTAAAAAATATTCTCTAATACATTATTTTCTGGTATTATATCCAATAGCTATTTAATATAATTTGATTACAATTAATGCTAATGAATTACTTTATTTATTCAGAATTTTTTCATGTTTGCATACGTAGTAAAAATTTTTAATTCAAATTATTTTCCCATGTATTAGTTTTATAATATTTATTATTTGTCCAAAACCAACATATTAACAAAACAACTATTTTGAATAAAACTGGATCTTCACTACCAATATTCTTGTATCTGCCTGCCAAAATGTTATCCAGATTTTTTTTTAAAATAGCTTTAAAAACAAATGAAGCACGAAACCGAGGATTTCCACCGGAAATTTATTTTCAAGTTTCCGGAAATTGCATTCCACAACAGATGAGGCCATGCTGCAAATAAAAAAAAGCAACTATGCCTCAGGTTTTTTGCCTCCTTTATTTGCCTAACATTTTTATAAATAATTCATACATATTAACTACTTGCATATTTCCATATGCATTTGTGATAAAAATTTACCAAATATGCTACACGCTTTCTTTAAGAATATATTGGTTATGAAAAATGAGCCTGTATATATTTTTAATAACTGTAATATGTAAGTTCTTAAATTGTTGTTAACAAACGTAATTACAGATTTGCAAAGAGAGTTTCATGTAACACTTTTCAAAAAATATTTTCTATGAAAAATGAGTCTATATATATATTTATGATACCTGTAATATGTATCTTCTATAATTGTTGTTAACAAACGTAATTACAGATTTGCAAAGAGAGTTTCAGGTAACACTTTTCAAAAATATTTTCTATGAAAAATGAGTCTATATATATATTTATGATACCTGTAATATGTATCTTCTATAATTGTTGTTAACAAACGTAATTACAGATTTGCAAAGAGAGTTTCAGGTAACACTTTTCAAAAAATATTTTCTATGAAAAATGAGTCTATATATATATTTATGATACCTGTAATATGTATCTTCTATAATTGTTGTTAACAAACGTAATTACAGATTTGCAAAGAGAGTTTCAGGTAACACTTTTCAAAAAAATATTTTCTATGAAAAATGAGTCTATATATATATTTATGATACCTGTAATATGTATCTTCTATAATTGTTGTTAACAAACGTAATTACAGATTTGCAAAGAGAGTTTCAGGTAACACTTTTCAAAAATATTTTCTATGAAAAATGAGTCTATATATATATTTATGATACCTGTAATATGTATCTTCTATAATTGTTGTTAACAAACGTAATTACAGATTTGCAAAGAGAGTTTCAGGTAACACTTTTCAAAAAATATTTTCTATGAAAAATGAGTCTATATATATATTTATGATACCTGTAATATGTATCTTCTATAATTGTTGTTAACAAACGTAATTACAGATTTGCAAAGAGAGTTTCAGGTAACACTTTTCAAAAAAAAATATTTTCTATGAAAAATGAGTCTATATATATATTTATGATACCTGTAATATGTATCTTCTATAATTGTTGTTAACAAACGTAATTACAGATTTGCAAAGAGAGTTTCAGGTAACACTTTTCAAAAAATATTTTCTATGAAAAATGAGTCTATATATATATTTATGATACCTGTAATATGTATCTTCTATAATTGTTGTTAACAAACGTAATTACAGATTTGCAAAGAGAGTTTCATGTAACACTTTTCAAAAATATTTTCTATGAAAAATGAGTCTATATATATATTTATGATACCTGTAATATGTATCTTCTATAATTGTTGTTAACAAACGTAATTACAGATTTGCAAAGAGAGTTTCATGTAACACTTTTCAAAAAATATTTTCTATGAAAAATGAGTCTATATATATATTTATGATACCTGTAATATGTATCTTCTATAATTGTTGTTAACAAACGTAATTACAGATTTGCAAAGAGAGTTTCATGTAACACTTTTCAAAAATATTTTCTATGAAAAATGAGTCTATATATATATTTATGATACCTGTAATATGTAAGTTCTTAAATTGTTGTTAACAAACGTAATTACAGATTTGCAAAGAGAGTTTCATGTAACACTTTTCAAAAAATATTTTCTATGAAAAATGAGTCTATATATATATTTATGATACCTGTAATATGTATCTTCTATAATTGTTGTTAACAAACGTAATTACATATTTACAAGGACAGCTCATATAATACTATAATGCGACAGTTTTGTAATGTAGCCTTAGATTATGTTTATAAATCAATTTATTAAATGAAGGTATATGTTTTCATCAACAGACACTTATTTATATTACATGGTTCTAAAATTTTTGTTAACAAATGTAATTACAAATTTACAAAAAGAGTTTCATATAATGCTTTTCAAATAACATTTGTTTTGAAAAATGAGTCGATATGAATTTTTAATAACTGTAATATGTATGCTCTAAAATTGTTTTTAACAAACGTAATAATATATTTACAAAGTGAGTTCACATAATGCTATAAAGCTACAGTTTTGTAATGTAGACTTAGATTATATATATATATATATATATATATATCAATTTATCAAACCCCATACACTTATTTATCATATGTGAACAAACAATTAATTAATCATGTGTGCACATGATCACTACTTCAACGTATAAACCTATTCCTTGTGAAAGAAATGTTTCCAGAGAAATTTTTTGTGAAAATGTAATTTAAATTAGATATGCGCAAATTAAATAAGAAAACCTCTTCAGAAATATTGAGTGTATACGGAAATAATCTGTTATAATAAGTCCCATGCCATTTTTTAAAGTTTGCCGTCAACATCCTGTGCAGCAAGATAAGAATTAGAATTGGATTTAACACTTATTACTCAAGACTACCACTGAGTATCAAACTGCTGCATACATTTATTTTGAATACATTGATTATACATTGACATTTATTTTGAATAAACATTTTATTTTGAAATTTCTATTTGTTAAAGTAAGTAACAAAATGTCTAAAATAATAATTATACTCAAAACTTAACATCGAATTTGTCGAATTTTCTGTTTGAACTGTTAAAATTTTCAAGGTAATACTTATTCTCTCCATTTATAAAAGTAATCAACTAAAAATTGAGAATTTGATTACAGAAATAAGCTATCGTTTCCCGGAATTTATTCTCGAAATTCCCATTATGAGAAAAAATCTTATTTTAATAATCATTTTGTCTTACAATTTGAAATAGATTATTGAATTTGTAATAAAACGTATGAGTTCCTTTTGGGCTATTACAATGGTTGAAAAGCTTGAATAGTTAAATACAATACTTAATCATAGTATTTCTATGCATTACGATTTATCTCTACAACATTTACCAATACAGTTTTGAAACTTTACAAACTAGACTGCGATAGAGCATGTTTAGAAATAGAATTATTTCCTGGAATTCAATGAAATAATTCCTTGTTTGGAAATAATTTAATCTTATTTGTGATGTTTCCTATTTTAAACAATCAAATCCACTGAAATTGCATGTTCTTTATGTAGCAAATGTTATTATTATTTATTTATAATAACTTAGTAAAAATAGGTATAAGTTATAATTGGATTTAGCACTAATTACACAAGCCTACCACTGAGTATTGAACTGGAAAATTGATTTATTTTGCAAAATGCTATGTGTTTAAAAAGTAACAAAATGTCTAAAATAATAATTATGCTCAAAACTTAACATCGAATTTGTTGAATTTTCTGTTTGAAACTGTTACAATTTTCAAAGTAATTTATATCATGAAGCAAGATAGATCAGATAGTTATAACCAGGCTACCGCTTTCCCCATGCCCATAGAAAATGTTTCTAAGCATACATCTCTTGATGTCAAATGAAAGAGATTTCTCATTTATCATAATAACTTCCTCAGTTGTATGATTCAGTATCTCTCTGTTGCAGAAAATTTGATGGCAAGAGAAGAATCTTGAATTAAGACGACGTGTGATGTATGACTTAACTTTCAGGAGAAATATGACCATAAAGTGTTGACAGATATGGTTGTTTACTGGAGTATTATTCATTCGTAAGGAAACATTATTCAAACATTAATTTACTTAAGTTGTGTACAAATGGAGAAGGATTCATTAAATAATTTCATTCACATGTAACTGATTCACATGTGATTTATAATTTTACTTCTGGCTGAGATTTGATTGGAATATTTCATATATTCTGCAAGTATTTCGGTCTATATGAATTATTCACGTTAATAGTAATAAATAACAAGCAACATTATTAATAATATTGCAATAAACAAGTATTGTATAACACATAATTTTAAATTATAACATATAGAAGAATCTAAAATTATTTTAGAATGAACCCTTTGTTATGGTCAAAATGAAAAATTAAGGACTTAATCAAAATTTATATTGCATTAAGGAATTTTATGTTATTTAGAATATAAAAGATTGTGATCATTAGCAAATTTTTCTGTAAAAAATAGAGTTTACTTTATTTTATACAACTCTCTCCTTCCTTGCATAGAAAATTAATTTATTTTTTATATGTTCATAGTTAAAAATATTTCAGTGTAGTCATTTCTTCTTTGCTAAAACAATTACAATACTAGGATCATATCAGCATGTTTTAAACTAATGAACATACATTTTTCATAGGATTTAAGAAAACAATTTTAAAACGTTTTTCTTTATCAGTATATTGTTTACAATTTAAAAAATATATAACAGCAAATAAAAAAGCGAATCCTGTATTATTTGAAAAACACATTTATATTTTTATTAAAAAATTAAATTTATTTTTACAATTTGACATTGATTCGAGGAACTTTGATGACAGTTTTCTTTATACGAAAACTGTATGATTCCCATGAAACTTATAAATATTTAATTTCATTTACAATTCTAATTTTATTTTAATTTTGTATAATTTTTATATATATTTTCTACAGTGTCTTCAAACTTTAAAAATAAGAATGTTTGCTGAATATATTTTCCAATTAAATGGGGGGAAAATAAAATCAACATTTAAAATGAAAAATCATAACTTACCTCATTCATAAGTTTATTTTCAGAATTATGATATCAAATTTACATTAAATGTTTCTTTGTTTGGCACTAGATTTGCTAATATTATGTATACTTTAAATATATAGACGTAACATAAGTAAAAAAAATAAATAAAAAAAAAAAAACCATAAAATTAAAAATTTGCATGAGACAATCTTGGATGTAATATTAAATTCAAATTATAAACAAATAAACATATTATGTATATATTTAACAATAAACAGCTAAATATATATATTATGTGTTGTACAAGTTCATAACGTTTACAATTTTATTTATTTATTGAAACATAAAGGACAAAGGAAAAATTATATTTTTAAAAAATGTTTTTCTCTGTTAAAAAATAAATGATATTTTTAAACACACAAAAATTTAATATAACATAACTACCAGAAAATTAGCAACGTTTTTAGCTTTGGAAATTATGGATATCTTTAAATCTTTTTAAATTTGGCTCCTTTAGAATATTTTTTTTAATATTTTAAACAAATTTTAGTTAATATTTATTTCTTTGAGTTTCTGATATTATGTTGCAGAAATTTTCTTAAAAGTAAATTAAATTCCCAATTTATATATATAATATAATTTATAATTCCTTATTTCATCAAAACCTACTCTTAATTCATTAAATAGAAAATTTTTACAACTCTATAAAATCTAATTCTAGAAGACATCGCATTCGTGTCATTCGTTCCATGCTAACCTTCCTTATTTTCCAGCTCACTTTTATCTGGATTCATTTTAAGAGCACTTTTCAATAAGTCATTCCGTTAGGAACTATTATTAAGTTCTCAGGTTAGAATAAATGACTACCGTTAAAATGTCATTTCTAAAGTAGAGATTGAAGATCTCGTATTCGATTTTCGCTCCTTTGAACCTAAAGCACCGCGTGTCATTATTCAGGAAATGATATGGAAATTGGTGCGGCTCTCAAAAGCAGTTCTAATTTAAAATGAAAATGCTCTAAGTCGGGATAAGGCAAACATATGTACAAATTTTCATTTCTGTGACACACACATTTTGTCTTTTTTGACAAAAATTATGTCTCTTATTCAGTTTTTTTCATGTTTTTTACGAGAATTCTTGTTTTTGCAAACATTGTATGAATTATTTTTTTATATTGCAAACTGAACATCTGATTATTCGTTACTAATATTACATATGTGTAGCACATATGCGTGTTACTAATATTACATATGAGTGTTTTTTAATATAAATAATTGAAATGTTAAAATTTTTACCATGAAAAGTTAAAAAAGTTAAAACACATATATCAGAATTCATTTTAATATACAATATGTTTTATTTTAAGTCTTGAAATGTATTGCATGAGTAAGTCCAATAATAAAATCGAATGAACTAGTCTGTAATATTAATATGATATCTATTTCAACAAATTCAAAGTAATAAATTTAATTTATATCTACATATTTTAAAATATATTAATGTTCCCCTAAAATATCATCTAAAAGTTTAAAAATGTTTTAAATATATCATGGTATTTCATTCATTCTGCGTGATTGAATGTAGATTTCTCTGAAAATATATTTGAGATTATTTTGTTTAAATAAAGGCATTTCAATTAAACGTATTAGATATGTATGCCCAGAAGTATAACAATAATTAATCCCTGTCCAAAATCGTGCACTTCTGTTCCTTCTCAATGGTTTGTTTCCTTATGATTAGAACCTAAATTCAAATTGATTCAAAATTTAATCAAATGCAGCTAAATTATCTCCTGGTAATTAAGTGTTATATTTATCTAATACATGATTTATGTTGAGTTCAATGTTTACATTAATTATCCAACAGTGTTGAAGGTCACGGATCGTAAATTAACCTGCACTACATTAGAGGATAATAACTATCAGACTCAGCAATTTCATATGAGCAATATCTTAATAGCCATATACAGCAAAGGTAATTAGTATCAAACTATCAAATTACATGTACATTAAACATTTATGTTTTTATTAAATGCAAAACCTTTGTTTTTTAAGTATTCATCTGAAAAATAGTTCTGATAATTCAAAATTTTGAATTTCAATTTGATTCATTGTGTTTAAACATATAATTGATAATTGATTGTGTTTTAACAATATAAATTTATATTACTCTCATTATATATATTTATAATTTTAAAAAAAAATGTTTCGCTCTTTCTTTTTCTTAAAAAAATCTATTAAAATTTTCCTAAACATTTGTTAGTAATGATATTAATAGAATTTATGAAAATAAAACATATACATTCGTTATTACAATTACGATTACTCTTTTGTTCTGTTAATATTATATTTGTTATTATTTAAACTTTAATCGTTTATGTGAAGCTAAAATATATGTGTAATATTTGTTCACGGCATTTAAATTATGTTTAATAAATATTAATTTATCTTGAAGATAAGATACGTCTTATTTTATATACTAAATTGTTAAGGAAACAAAATTATCACTGAAATGTAGGTATCTTTCGTTAGAAATACTTTTAATGATTTAATTATTAAGTATTCTGTGCAATATCAGAAGCTCACATTTTATAATTTAAGAACCGTTTATAATTATTGCTGATGATGTGGAAAGCTAGGTAATGAAGAAGTTTAATAAAGCATCTAGAATAATGCTTAAGTAAAGAAATGGATATTTAAGGATTAGATGTTTATTACGTAAGACTTATTAGATTTTATGGATATTATCAGATGTATAAGAAGTTTTATGCTTATGTATTATTTATAGATTATTAGATGCTTATAATTAAACTTATAAAGATGAGCTAATAAATTTAGATTACTTATTAGATATTATTTATGTAAACATGAGCTAATAAATTTTGTAAAGTATTAATGCAATTGAAAGGTAGACAACAAAATTGAAAAATTTAAAATCGTTTTTAAACTACTTACATTTGATATTTAATACATTGAGAGTAATATACTGCTATTTTATGGAATAACAAATATATTATTCTATGATACTCTCAATCCAGAAGTTCCCTAAAGGTAAGATAAATATTATTGAAAACAAATATCCATTTTATTTTTTGAATATTTCTTTCCATTTTAAATTCTCTGAACGATTAATATAATAAATTTATACTTAAAAATACAGTTTTTGTGAAATAATTGCCTTAAAAACTATTTAAAAATTTGTAAATTGTGTTAAAATAAAATAATAAAAACATAATAATATATATATCCTGTGTTGGTTTTTTTCAATAGAATTGCGCTTTATAATGCGAAAGAAATATTGTTGACATACGTTATTTTATTACTAATTAATCATTAATCAAAATTTTTGCTTTATATAGATTTTAATATAAAAAAAATATTATTAGAATATAGACAATAAATAAATCTTTTTTTAAAAAAATTGTATTTATAAAGAGAAAAAAAAGCATGTACAATAAATGTTCTATATCCTTACATTTTAACGCGAAATTATAATTGGGAAAAAAAATGAATTAAAAAAAAAATAAAATATTCATAGAAACATTTAGTTTAGCAAATTTTATGACAAAATATTTTTTTTCCAAATAAAAGTAATCAACTAAAAAATAACAAGGGAAATAAATGGTTATATAATTGCAGAAATAACAGGGGAACAGCAAAATATCTTTTGATAAATTGCATTTTCGAAAACGTAATAAAAATACTTCCTTCATAATGATAACGTTAAAAGAAAAAAAATCAAATACACAAGACATTTTAAGCACGTTTTCTTGTATTTAAATTTAAAGTAATCAATTACAAAACTTCGGCTCAATTGAAAAAAAAAAAAAAAAAAAAAACATCATGGGAAAAGTTTTATTTAAAGAAGTAACCAACAGCGTATAAAATTATAATCCTGGTAACAAATTGATATTAAATTCGAAATATTTTGCCATTTTTAAAAGAATTCTATTAACAATGCATACACTAAAAGACAATATAAAAAAAAAGAAACAAATTTCGTAGTGATACCTTTTCACAAAAGGAAGTATATATTGTATTTTAGTAAACTCAACTTCAACATAATTTAATTTGATACTTTCAAAAGAAAAAAAAATGTTTCATTTTAAATTAAAACCGTGGGAAAGATTTGAAGAGAAGTCTCTTTATTTTGATTGAGTTCTTTCAGGAAGATTGAAATGAAACTTCCAGTGAGTGAATAAAATAACAAATTATTGAAATTTTATACTTCGAAAAATTAATTAAATTCTGTATTGATTTATCGTTCCTAAAATAAACTTCATTGCTATCTATTTTAACCTATAGTATATATTAAGCACAATAAAAAGAATACTTTAATATTTTTAAAACATTCATACAAATTTTTGTTCATTACTTTGTTGCATTTTTATACTAAAAATTAATTGATATCGTCTTCAATTTTTTTTAACAGGAAATGTAGTTCTGATATATTTACCATCCATTTAATTGACTCACTAAATTTATAGTTAAATTTTTTAAACTTTTGAACTAAACAATTTGTAACTAAATGAGTATTAATTAACTGGGAAATAAACATAAAAATTCTAATTTATACCTTTTATTCAAAATATATAAAAAACAATATTTGGAAGTGCTTTCAAATATTTCAAACAAATTTATTTTAATGATTAATGGTAAATTAATTTGATAATTATTTTTACAATCGTATATAATTGTTCAAGTATTTTTTGTAATTTAAAATTTAAAATCTTCAAACATGAATTAACTGAAATACATTCTTCGAACAAAAATATCTTTACATTTTAACACAAAATTATAATAGAAATAAGAAATTAATTAAAAAAAATTAATACATTTATAGAAGCGTTTAGTTTAGCAACTTTTATTTCAAAATAGTTATTTTCTTTTTTTTTCAAATAAAAGTAATCAACTAAAAAGCAACGAGAAAAAAAAAATGATCATATAATTACAGAAATAACAAGGAAACAGCAAAATACCTTTTGATGAATCGCTTTTTGAAAAACGTAATAAAAATTCTTTTCTTTATAAAGATAAAGTTAAAGGAAAATAAATTGAAATACAGAAGACATTTTAAGCACGTTCTCTTGTATTTAAATTTAAAGTAATCAATTACAAAACTTTGGCTCAATTGAAAAAAAAAAAGTATCATTGGAAAAAACCTTCATTTAAAGAAGTAACCAACAGCGTATAAAATTATAATCCTGGTAACAAATTCATTTAAATTCGAAATATTTTGCCATTTTTAAAAGAATTCTTTTAACAATGCATACACTAAAAGACAATATAAAAAAAAGAATAAAATTTCGTAGCGATACCTTTTTAATACGCTTTTATTAGCTTCACCTGTATGTTTGTATGTTTGTATGTATGTTTGTATGTTTGTATGTATGTTTGTATGTATGTTTGTATGTTTGTATGTAACTCACTTTTTGGGCTCGATTTTGGGACTGATGGCGCCATCTACTGGCGAGTCAGTCAACTGATCCGCGATCGAATTGCGCTCTTCCTATTGGCCGAAAATTTCGGTGGCTAAAAAGAGGCGGATCTCAAAGGCATAGGAGTGCGATCATGTCGAATTGCGCTCTTCCTATTGGCCGAAAATTTCGGTGGCTAAAAAGAGGCGGATCTCAAAGGCATAGGAGTGCGATCATGTCGAATTGCGCTCTTCCTATTGGCCGAAAATCGCGGTGGGTAAAAAGTATGTAAACTTAGCGGATAACCGGCCAAGTGGAAAACAAAGTAAAAACAATTATAGTTTAAAAAACTAAAAAAAAATATGCTTTTAGAGTTAATCAGACTAAAAAGTAAAAAATAAATTAATAGTTTAAAAAAAACTAAAAAATAAGCTTTTTGTTAATCAATCTAAAAAGTAAAAAATAATTGTTAACATAAGAATAAAATGACTGACGAGAAAATGAATGTCACTGTTCTAAAAGCGTGGGGTGCTTTGTATGACATTTTTAAACTAACTCTGCATTTCGGAATGAAACTAGTGAAAAATTATAACGATTGATATCGAGCACCCCACGCTTTTAGAACAGTGACATTCATTTTCTCGTCAGTCATTTTATTCTTATGTTAACAATTATTTTTTACTTTTTAGATTGATTAACTAAAAGCTTATTTTTTAGTTTTTTTTAAACTATTATTCACAAAAGGAAGTATATATTGTATTTTAGTAAACTCAACTTAAACATAATTTAATTTGATACTTGCAAAGGAAAAAAAAATGTTTCATTCTAAATTAAAACCGTGGGAAAGATTTGAAAATAATTCTCTTTATTTTCATTGAGCTCTTTCAGGAAGATTGAAATGAAACTTCCACTGAATTAATAAAATAACAAATTATTGAAATTTTGCACTTCGAAAAATTAATCACATTCTGTATTGATTTATCGTTCTTAAAATAAACTTCATTGCTATCTATTTTAACCTATAAAATATGTTAAGCACAATAAAAAGAATACTTTAATATTTTTAAAAAATTCATACAAATTTCTGTTCATTATTTTCTTACATTTTTATACTGAAAATTAATTAATATCATCTTTCAATTTTTTAACAGAAAAAGTAATTCTGATATATTTACCATCTATTTAATTGACTCACTAAATTTACAATGGAATTTTTAAAACTTTGTGATCATAATAAAACTTTGCAATTTTGTGATGGTATTTATTAATGAACTGAATAATTTAAAACTAACTAAGGATTAATTAATTAGGGAATAAACATGCAAAAATTGTATGTTATAACTAGTATACAAAATATGTAGGAAAAATATATTTGGAAGTGATTTCAATTATTTCAAATGAATTTATTTTAATACTTGAAATTTACTGATCATTTTATTTGATAATTTCTTTTTCAATCGTATATAAATGTTCGAATATATTTTATAACTTAAAAATTTCAAACTTTAATTAGATGAAAAATAAACTTCAAACAATAATATTAGTGTCTGCAACGTTCTATATCCTTACATTTTAACAAATTATAATATTGATAGGAAATGAATTCAAAAAATAATAACATATTTATAGAAACGTTTAGTTTAGAAACTTTTATTACGAAATAGTTATTTTTCTTTTTCCAAATAAAAGTAATCAGCTAGAAAATAACGAAAAAAACCATTATATAATTGCAATAATAACAAGGAAACAGCAAAATACCTTTTGATGAATCGCTTTTTAAAAAACGTAGTAAAAAAATTTTTCTTTATAATGACGACGTTAAAGGAAAATAAATTTTAATACAGAAGACATTTTAAGCACGTTTTCTTGTATTTAAATTTAAAGTAATCAATTACAAAACTTTTTCTCAATTGAAAAAAATACATCATTGGATAAAGTTTCATTTAAAGAAGTATCCAACAGCGTATAAAATTATAATCCTGGTAACAAATTGATATTAAATTCGAAATATTTTGCCATTTTTAACGGAATTCTTTTAACAATGCATACACTAAAAGACAATATAAAAGAAGAAACAAATTTCGTAGCAATACCTTTTTCACAAAAGGAAGTATATATTGTATTTTAGTAAACTCAACTTCAACATAATTTAATTTGATACTTTCAAAGGAAAAAAAAAATGTTTCATTCTAAATTAAAAACCGTGGGAAAGATTTGAAAAGAATTCTCTTTATTTTCATTGAGCTCTTTCAAGAAGATTGAAATGAAACTTCCAGTGAATGAATAAAATAACAAATTATTGAAATTTTACACTTCGAAAAATTAATCAAATTGTGTATTGATTTATCGTTCCTAAAATAAACTATGTCACTATCTATTTTAACCTATAATATATATTAAGCACAATAAAAAGATTAATGTAATATTTAAAAAAAAATTCTTACAAATTTTGTTCATTTCTTTGTTACATTTTTCAATTCCTACTATTAGTTTACACTCTATATATATCTTGTTCAAATTTCCAGTCTTTAATAAAATACTTTTTATTCATCCACTCAAGTTCAAATACATTTTTTAGACTTGTAGTGGATGACACTTGATGTTAATACAGTTTTTTCAAATATTAATGCATTAATTAAATTTAATAAATTAATTTTAGTTTTATTTGGGAGAAAAAAATTTATCTTGTATAAGATATTTAGCAGCTATCGAGGATCGAGATAAATTGCAAGGAAATTCGCTTTCTATTTTGTCACTTAATATTGTGATTCTGCCGTATGTATATACATATTTATATTGTAATTATTTAATAAAAAGTAACTAAAATAAAAGTTTTCTTTGTTGATCTAAGCGGAAATTGACTTTCATTTTTTTATGTAACTTGTTATACTAAAAATTAATTAATATCGTCTTTCATTTTTTTAAAAGAAAATGTAGTTCTGATATATTTACCATCTATTTAATTGGCTAACTAAATTTATAGTTGAATTTTTAAAACTTTTGAACTAAACAATTTGAGACTAAATGATGATTAATTTATTGGGAAATAAACATAAAAATTATATTTTATAACTTTTATACAAAATATGTAGGAAAGAAATATTTGGTAGTGCTTTCAAATATATCAAGCAAATTATTTTATTGATTAATGATAATTTATTTTAATAATTATTTTTTCAATCGTATATGAGTATTCAACTATTCTTTATAATTTTAAATTTTAAATCTTCAAACTTTAATTTAATGAAATATGTATTTCGAACAAAAATACGAGAGTTTGCGACATTTAATATCGGAATACGGTATTAAATGAAAACAGAAAAGTATTATTTTTTGTTATTTTAATAATTTTTTATTTATTTAGATTATTTTTTATTATTTTGGTTAATAAAAATTAATTCAGGAGATAATCGTTTTTCTTTGCTATATTTCCTTAAAATATATTTAATATAATGTTTTCTGCTTATTATATTTATTAATTATTTTTTGACGTGAATTAATTAACATGATGATATTTTATTTAACATCATCATGTAATGATGCATGGTGACTTAAGAAAAGAATATAGAAATATTTCAAGAATTTAGCAAATTTAATACATTTTTTTTGCTTATCTTTCTTATAAAAATTCAATTATTAGATTAGAAAATTCGATTTTTCAATATATTATTTTATAATAATATACAATCGGCAATAATATTCCTGTGCATTGAAATTTTTGATAGAATTAATGAATTAAAAGATCAATGTTCTAAAGAATTATTAGCAACTTTAGATTAGGTATAAAATTCAGTTCAAATACTTATTCTCTTCATTTATAAAAAGAATCAACTAAAAAGTGAGAATTTAATTTTAGAAGTTAGCCATCGTATAAGGGAATTTATTTTCAAAATTCCCATTATAAGAAAAAATCTTATTTTAGTAATCATTTTGTCTTACAATTTGAAATAGATTATTGAATTTGCAATAAAACGTATGATCTACTTTTGTGCTATTAAAATAATAGAAAAGCTTGAATAGTAAAATATCATACTTAATCATATTAGTTCTATGCATTACGATTTATCTCTACAACATTGAGCAATATAGTTTTGAAAACTTTACAAACTAGAGTTGCAATAGAGTATATTTAGAATTGAAATTATTTCCTGGAATCCAATGAAATATTTCTCATTTGGGAATAATTTTATCTTATTTGTGATGTTTCAAATTTTGAACAATCAAATCCAATCAAATCTCGTTTTGTTTATTTTGACATTTTGAGGTTTTGAATAATTCAAACTTTTATAATTAAATTGCTTATAAAACTTTTATCACACAATTTTCTGAGAAATGTGATTTTACAACGATTGAAAAACTTGAATAGTAAAATGCCAAACTTAATCATATTAGTTCTATGCATGACGATTTACCTCTACAACACTAAGTAATACGGTTTTGAAACTTTACAAAGCTAGAATACGATAGAATATGTTTAGAATTACAATTTCCCAGAATCCAATGAAATAATTCCTTATTTGGATGTAATTTTATCTTATTTGTGATGTTTCCAAATTTGAACAATCAAATCCACTGCAATTACATTTTTTATGCATCAATTTTATTTAATATTTATTAATAATAAGCCCAGATTTATTATATAACAGGTGATATTTTTTTCTAACGCTGCTGGCTAACACTTTGTCTGTTGTCTTTGATGCCTTCAGGCAAGCGCTGCACCGAAATTACTCACTCAGCACTACCCAAGAGGTGCGTGTAGCTTGAAGATAAGCTACGTACGCGGAGTAACAATACCCCAACAACGTTCTACGAACATGCTAGACCGGGACCTTCGGTTTAAAGTGGATTATAAACCACTTCAAACATCCATAGCACCACTGGGACTCGAATTCAAAACCTGTGGGACCTGCGCCAGAGTGGTAGACACTCGGCCATCAGCCACTCAGGAGATAAATTTTATCATTGAAAATATTCAAAGTGACTTTTTTAATCATTTTTTGTGGTTTTTAATTATTATTTGCATTTTATATTTTTAATTAACAGCTTTAAACTCTACTTTTGTTTATTTTGACATATTGAGGTTTGGAATAATTAAAACTTTCGTATTTAAAATGCTTGTAAACTTTTATCACACTATTTTCTGAGAAATGCTCTTTCAGCTGCTTTGAAATGCAAAAATAACATTTCTCAGAAAATTGTGCAGACATTGTAAGTAAAACAGATAGTCAACAATGAAATCAAATGAGACAACTATTATATTTCAATTTCTATTTCAATATTAAATTGCTTTTCTGGTTAGAATTACGAGATTAGAATTTAAGACGGCAATACTTCTTTAAACATTCACATTTATTCATTGTTATAATATTTAAAATTTACATTTTCTATTATGTAGCATGTTTTTAAATAATTTATTAAAACATTCTTATAAAATCATTCAAAGTTATATTACTGTAGAAATATACCTACATAGGCTTTGTGATGATAATTCTTTGGAATCAGAAGCATATGAAGAAATACAGTTTAATTTTACAGTTACTTAAATAAAATTCATAAAATAAAAAATTTCTTTTTACAGAAATAATGGTAATCAGTTTGGATAGTAGGACTGTGTATATTGGGATATTCGTAGTTATATCTAAAATGAATAAAAAATAAGCAAAATTAACGATTTATAAAACAAAAAAAAAACTATAAAAATTATTAAACAATTTTAGACATATTTTCCAGAATTAGGGTTTCCGGTATTAATCGAAATTACAGAAATTCGTTGTAGTATTTTTTCTTGCCAGAAGAGTTTTGACATTTCATTCCCAGAAGAAAGGAATGTATCTTATTTGAAAAGCATATAATAAAAACCCATCTCTCAACTTTGGTAGCAGACAAGCAGTATTGTGGGTATTTATATTACAAGCAATTAGTGTAGTACTAATCAGAACAACCTGTCATATAAATCTGATAGCAGACATTCGGTATCATGTATAAAAAGACTCAGAAAATTAACGAATTTCTGTGCGACCTTCAATGGTCGAAACAACTACAGATTGAACATGAACTATATCAAGAGTTGTTCCATCATGATTGTGATAGACCACGAGCTGAGAAAAGTCTACTCAAATGAGAAGTGAGGGAAGCTGATCCGCCCCATCTTTTGGCGGATATCTTAAAAAACAGGTTAAGAAGAAAGAGAGTTTTGGACGAATCGACCAATAGTGTGTTATTTTTTTCTCTGAAGTGACTGAATAGCCAGGAGATTCGCGTCTTCCAAAGTGAATCCCTTGTGGTTTCGTGTATCACGCCTTGTAATGATTAAGGTCTGTCGTAGGCCAGTGAATTAGATTCGTCGTTGACTCGAGAACTCTGAAATTGCTTTTCTGGGAGTGAACTTCACTTCTGAATCAGATTATAATAAATATATTATAAATGTATATATATATATACACTGAAGTGACAAAAGTCATGGGATAGCAATATGCAAATTTTCAGATGGCAGTAGCATCGCGTAGAACAGGTATAAATGCGCAGTGCTTTCGCAGAGCTTTTATTTCTGTTCAAGTTATTCATTTGAAGAGGTTTTGACGTGATGATGACCGCACGACGGGAATTAACAGACTTTGAACGCGGAATGTTAGTTGGAGATAGACGCATGGGTCATGTCATTTCGGAAATCGTTAGGTAATTCAACATTCCCAGATCCACAGTGTCAAGAGTGTGCCGAGAGTATGAAATTTCAGGCATAACATCCCACCATGGACAGCGCAGTGATCGACCGCCTGCACTTAACGACCGAGACTGGCGACGTCTGCAAAGAGTCGTAAATTCTAACAGACAAGCAACACTGCGTCAAATAACCGCAGAAATCAATGTGGGACGTACAAGGGACTTGTCTGTTAGAACTGTGCGGAGACATTTGGCTTTCTTGGGCTATTCCAGCAGAAGACCGACTCGAGTGCCTTTACTGACAGAACGACATCGCTTGCAGCGACTCTCGTGGGCACGTGAGCATATCGGTTGGTCCCTAGATGAATGAAAAACCGTGACCTGGTCCGATGAGTCACGATTTTAGTTGGTAAGAGCTGATGGTAGGGTTCGAGTGTGGCGCAGACCCCACGAAGCCTTGGACCCAAACTGTCAGCAAGGCACTGTTCAAGCTGGTGGTGGCTCCGTAATGGTGTGGGCTGTTTTTTCATGGCATGGACTTGGTCCTCTGGTGCGACTGGACCGAACATTGACTGGAAATGCTTATGTTCAGCTACTTGGAGATCACTTGCAGCCATTCATGGACTTCATGTACCCAAACAACGATGGGATTTTTATGGATGACAATGCGCCATGTCACCGGGCCACAACTGTTCGCGATTGATTTGAAGAACATTCTAGACAATTCCAACGAATGATCTGGCCACCTAGATCGCCCGACATGAATCCCATCGAGCATTTATGGGACATCATCGAGAGGTCTGTTCGTGCCCAAAATCCTGCACCATCAACGCTTTCACAATTATGGACGTCTATCGAGACAGCATGGCTCAATATTCCTGCAGAAGACTTCCAACGACTTGGTTGAGTCCATGCCACGTCGAGTTGCTGCACTTCGCCGGGCGAAAGGAGGGCCGACACGATATTAAGAGGTATCCCATGACTTTTGTCACTTCAGTGTATGTGTATATATATATATAGTGGTTACAGTATATCTTTAATTATTATTGCTATTATTGAGTTTTTGTAAACTCTTCTTAGAAACGAATTTATTTTGCTGCAAGTAACATGGAAATAATTTAATAAATAAAGAAAAGCAATTCAATAATCGACTAGTCTATCTATAAGGAGCCAAGAATTAATGAATAAAATGTCCATATTAAACATCTAATTCCACGTTTTAATTTTGTAGAGCATGTAAAGAAGGAATATAACTAAATCAGGATTAAGTTAGCTAGATTATGACTGAATGTACTAAAATCACTTGACAGGATTGTAAAATAACTTTCTAAAGTTGCAATGAATGCAGCACAGTATAATCTGTATCACAGTATAACTGTTTCTTTAAAACATTAAGACTTTTATCTATCCTTTTTTTTAAATGTAACTTGCAATTTTAAAGTGTTTTATTTCAAAAACTGTAAAATATATCGCTATTATACTTTATTTTAAGATCCTTTTAAAATGACATAAGTTGTCGTCAAGAATTCCGTATAATATGACATTTAAATAAAAAAAAATACAATGAAAGAATATGTCTTACATTCGTAAACTGCGACTCGAATTTTTTTAATAATTATGTAAACATTTTTTTTCGCGTGACTATCTTTCGTGACTGGCCTCCATTTTCCTCCAAGTGTTCTTCAGCATGGAGATGAAGTGTTAGACAAAACTGCTCATATGATTGTATGAGGTATGTATGATTGTAAAACTATTCTATTCTTGATTTTTGTATACTTAAAGTAAACATTCCATGAAGTGGATCAGCATCCACCTTTATTGTTTTTTTATCTTCATGTTTGTTTTTGATTTGAAAAGTTTTCTGTTTCTGAATTTTTCCAAATCATCCAATTCAACTATCTGAAGGAAGTCTCTGGTGCAATAAGGACATGGCGTACTTTCTTTCTGAAATATTTCTATGGCTACAATATTTATCTGGCATTTTCTGTTGCACTTTCCCTTCTTTGACATAAATGTCCACAATACAAAGTATTTATTACTGCAGTATTTAGGCATATTTTAGACATATGATGGAATTCTAGGTAATGATATTTTTTATATCTATGAATTACTAACAAATCGATCTTGGGATAATCTATCCTGGGATAATGCCAGTACAATCATATTGTACTGATAAAATGGTAGTATGCCATTTAATTTAAAAAATAAAGATGATAATCGCCTTAACAGAATATACAAGGTGTACATAAATTGCAAGCCTATGATGAAACCTTATACTAAACCTATGTATGATTGCAAATATATTCCATTCTTGATTTTTATATACTGGAAATAAACATTCCATGAACTGCATTAGCATCTACATTTATTGTTCTTTATCTTCGTATTTGTTTTTGATTCAGAAAATGTTCTGTTTCTGATTTGGTTCAAAATATCGAATATAACTATCTGAAGGAAAACTTCTTGTGCAATATGAGCATGGCTTTTTGGTGTGCATTTTCCATTCTTTACCATAAATGACTACAACTCAAAATAGCTATGACTCCAATATTTACATAATATAAATTTATTTGAATAATTCCGTTATCATTAAGGTAGTTTATAAGATACCAATAAAAATTTATGTACAACCTGAATATTTTGTTGTGGGGACTATCATCTGTATTCCTTAAATGATATGACGTATTATTATTTTATCAGTGTAATATGATTGGACTGGCATTAGCATAAGATACATTTGATATTATTTGATAGCTGTCAAAAATATCACTATCTAAAAATATTAAGTATAATAACTTGCTTAATTAATTTTAATAATTATGGTCGTTTACTTATTACCGTCGGTTTGTATTTGCATTTATTATTAGATATAACATTGGCTTCAACTTCAAAAAAAATAATGTAAAAACAAAAAATAAAAAATTATATAACTTGATAAATATTATATAAATTCATTATGGGGAATATAATAAATTTTTCATTTATTAACTGTCTTTACTTATGAATTATCTCCAAAAGTATACTATGTAAGTGGTTTCTCCCTTCAAATGTGTCACGAAGCAATAAAAAATAAGTTGGAAACATTTGCTCTATGTATAACGTGATCATGTCTATTAGAATAGAACTATTTGACGGAAAATCTCCGGTGCAATCAGGAAATGGCGTGGTGATTATAATTTATTTTTGAGATATTTATATGGCTACAATATATTTCTGGCTTTTTCTGGTGCCTTTTTGAATCTTCGCCATAAATCACCACAATTAAAAGTAGAGGATTGCAATATTTACATAATATAAATTTTTTTAATAAATTTTTTTTATTAATTTCGTTAGCATTAAAGTAGTTTACAAGATACGGATACCAATAAAAATTTATGTACATCTGTATATTCTATTAGAGCGATTATCACCACTATTCCTTAAATGATATGACACATTATAATTTTATTAATACAATATGATTGAACTGGCATTATCATAATATGCATTTGTTAGTATTTAATAAGTGGTTTTTCCCTTCAAATGTGACAACAAGCAATACAACAATAAGATAGATCTCTCTGCTGTATGTAGAAAGTAATCATGTTTCTTCTTTGTAGTTATAAAATTGCAATCAATTATTGATAGTAAATTTTGCTTTTTTTTAATATGTTTTTTCGCAGGACAGCAAATAATGTTTTTTTAACTTTGTTAATGTGTAAAAACAACCTTCAATCAAATTTCTCCGTGAAACCAAATTTTGCTTGTTATTGATATGGATACAAAAGACTTGAAGGTAATACGTACGGTTGTGAAGGGGTGAATGTAGTAGAAAAAGAATTTTAGTAGTAGCTACAGCGATAGAAAAGTTAATTTTAGTAGCCGCGAAAATATATAAAATGTTCCATAATATACAAAACATGTTTAATACATGTTAGTAAATTATATTTCAAACCCATGTGAATCTTGAAATCAAAATTAATATCTTAAATTTTTGTAAATTTTTTATTATAATTTATAGAATTTAAAAAGTATTTAAGATTGTGAAATCTGTAATGTATCCAAATATTTTATATAGTGCAAACATAACATTGTAAATGCGCAAGCTTTTCTTAATATCAACAGGTTTTGTTAAGAAAAAAAAAATAACTTCCTTAAAATAAATTAATGGAACTTAAAAATGATAAAAATTATTTTATCAAAACATTTTCTAAATAAGTGATAGTTACTTATAAGTGATATTACTTATATATATATAGTTGCTGGTAAATTAATTTAAAATAGAAATCTTTGTATAAATTCAAATATGTCAAATTACATTTATCATATTTAAATTTGTATTCATAAAGTAAAAGATATCTTATAAAGTAAAATTGTTGACAGGTGTTTTCGTTTTCATTTCAATATTTAAAAAATTTTGAATCATGTAGGAATTTAGTTATATTTGCAAATTATCAAAGTGAAAATTTGCAAAAAAATATTTTTTTCAAGAAAGTTTTTACGATTTGAGGAATTTTAATTTTTATAACATTTAGATCTGACATCATTTTCAGCGTTTTATTTATGAAACTATATTAATTATTTGAAATATTTTTTTAAAAAAACAAAATCGTTTTTAGGCGAATATTTGAAATTTTGATTTAACTGAACTACAAATATTTTTTGAAGTATAAATGCTTTTTTCAATTTTTTAAAGATTATTTAATAGCACATCATATTTAACCAAAACTTTACGTTACCAAAATTCTATTGTAATTAAGCCAAAATATAAACTTTCACATAAACTTTAAATGTATATATTGAAATTAGATTTTTTTTATTTTAAGTATTTAAAATTATTGATAATGTCTTAAAACGAATTTATTATAATTTTATATATTCTTTAAATCTATAGAAAACGAAATTGAGACTCAAACTTTAAAATAAAAGTTTGATTTTTGTATATTTATTTTGGCATAAATTGCATCCTTCTATAAATATATATAAATCTAAGTGTCTATTGAGAAATATTGGGACATAAATCTTACCTGTTGCAAAAATGAAGACCAGCGAAAAGTATGTATTCCACGGACGATTCATTTTACCCGAAAAAGTTTCTTGGAAGCCAATATTTGTCTTGGTTAAGAAAAAATGGACTTTGACAAACACTTCGAAACAAACAGCAAAATCCACTTAGATGTCGAAGAATCTGGTGGAAAAAACTAGACGAAGAAGACGAAGAAAAAAATTCGACACAGAAAAGATTTTGACGAGGGAAAAATTACACTTTTCTTCCCTTACGGTTTGGTGATCTAAAGAGATTTTTCCCCCTCTAATACCGAGTAGGAATATTGGTCAAATACATAAATCCAACAAGGTTGGAAGTTTCTGAAATAATAGCAATCAAACTCCGGATACCATATGACAAGGAGTAAAATTTTATGTTTTCCAGTTGTTGTCGTTGATGCTTTGTTTTTAGTTTTGTGCTTTATTTTCTTTTTACCCGTTAAGATGTGGTACAGTGAGTCGTCCATCAATGACAACTTGACGACATCGGAGTTATTGTGTCGCAAATGATATATTGTATTTATTCCGTGAGTTCCAAGGAAATAGAGTTTCTTTCGGAATGTTTTATAGTTCTATTCCACTTGAAAGAGTCATTCTTCATCGAGACAGCTTGTGGTTAAGAGTTGATAATTTCTTTTAGCACGTAATATTCCTATTAAAGGGTTTTATTCTTTCAACACTGAAATTTAATATTCTCTTACATTCAAATAGAAAGTTTTCTTAATATCAGGAGGACGTCATATTTCACGCAACTTTTCTTAAATGTTATTTATTCATACCTTTGTATGACGATAGCCACAATAGTTTTACTATGGTAAATTATCAGTATTTAAAATATAACGTGTGTGAGTGTGAGTAGACAAGTATGCAGCATTAACAAATTTAAAAATTAATAATAAATTTGACATTGATATATCTTAGTATACCAATTCCTGAAGATTTCAAATTTTCTTTTTTTCAGTATAACAAGGGAAATTTATATATAAAAACCGATAAAGTTGTAGTTTTTTGTTATTTCATAACAACCAGTTTGATAATATTAAAACACATCAATAATTCAAAAATCTATCCCGTTTTGACACTTGTAATTTAAAATTATCATGACATTTGAAATCTATTACATTACAGATATCATTTTCTTTTAAAAATCTTTTCATTTTCTTTTAAAAGAAATTTTTTTTTTATTTCTTTATAAATTTGTTATGAGGTACCAGTCTTTCCACGCATTTTACCACAATTCTCGATTTCAATTTTCAAGTAAATTCTTAAAGTGTTTTTCAATGTCTCGCTAAATCACAGAGAAATACTGTAAAGTTTTAAGCAACTGCAAGCGAAAGTTTGAAATATGTTGCAAGATTCTGTAAAATCCCAGAGAAAAAGTTTTAAAAACTTTAGTTTACAATCTCATAAACATCCGAGAACATCACACATTCAAAGAATCGCGAAACAGCACGCACGAAAAAGTTTTCTATCAAATTTTGAAACTTTACAAATTCACCTGATAACTTAATTTTTCCACGCTAACTTTTCTGCAGAAAACAGAAACTGATCAAAAATCTACGAAAGCTCGCGTGACTGGCAAATGTTCATAGAATCGTAGCCGCTACAAACTACAAGAGCCGATTGCGAAACCAACGTGCATAAGCTAGCGTGCAAAGTACAAACGTGCTCACCGCGTGTTATAGTAGGTCGCTGGCAAGTCCGATCCACAACTACCTTACGCAACAGACACCATCCAACTGAAGAACTTCGAAATTTTCGCCACTGGTTCAATAAAGCGGGGTGCTCCAACGTCACGAAAATGGGACATGCGCACAAGCAGTTTGGCGGATTGCTGAAAGGGAGTGGGGGGTGGACAGCCTTCTAGACTCCCGGAATTCGGTGTCGTATTAAGTTGAGATTTCTATCCCAGATCCCAGCTTGTCAAACTAAATATTCCTGAGGCAAATGGGCTCCCTGTGGGCAGATTAAAGTGAGGAGATGCCACGAGTACTTGGAATGACTCTGGTGGGGATTAGGCCGAGTTTTGGCAGACACAGAAGAAGAAAAAGGGAAGAGGCAACAGAGTGTTGTAAAAATGATTTATATGGAGGTTTTGTAAAAGGAAAACATTCCGCTTTCTGGGTCTCCTTTTCTGCGGAGAAGTTTCTTCAGAATTAATCTAAATAAATTTGGGAGATTACGTTTAATGAAATTTGGTATTAGCAGAAAGTGGATTAAAGTGTTCAACGTCTTGTTAGCATATATTAATAAAAAACTGTAAAGCATTAAATGAATTGTTTTTCAGAGCATAAAAACAAAGCATTTTTATTAAAAAAGAAATCTATTAAATGTACTTAAAAAATAGGAAATAAAAAAATGAATTTAAAAGTGCTTTTTCTTATAATTTTTAAAAAGAAGATGAGCATTATTTTGCTTGAAAATATTCGCTTACAGAAAAACAAATTATTTTATACATGAAATCAAAATGTTGGATCGTATCGTTTTTGTAAAAAATTAAAAAAAAAATGTAAATAAAAGTAAAACTGGTATACGGCGAAAGATGAGTTTCGTATAATGCTATTTGGTGTCATTTATTAGAATTTGAATAATTCTTTGTTACTATTAACTTTTTTGAAACAAACAACATGATTTGCAAAAAAGACAAAAATGAAATTTGAGACAAATTATAGAACAATTAACAGTTCTTAGACTTCGTCGAAAACTTTTTTTTCTATTAGAATTAATTTTCTTTGAATAAAAAAAAAAAACTAATTCGAATAGGAAAAAAAATATTACTCACCTTTATTAGACACTGATTTTCAAAATTAAGAATGCTTTCATATCGAGATAAAATATTTCCAGCACAACTGGGCAGATTGTAATGAAATTACGTACATGATTTAAAGTACATAAAAAATCTCCACACTACAGTTAATGATATACACGCTTGATCATGTGTTACTATAAAAGATATTTTAAAGGTGGGATAGTCACTCACAATTCCCCCAACGTGAAATCATACTGAAAACTCAGGAATTTTATGAATAATGTTGGCCTTGGTCACAGTTCTTCAATACTATCTTCAGGTTCTGGGAGATGAAAGCTAAGTTACAATTATTTCACATATAGTGTCTCAGATTTAATCTATAGTGATTAAATCTGAAGTCTTGAAGATGATCCGAAAATTTCCTCATTTTCCAGAAATTCTAACAGAAATCTATCAGATAAGCGGTATTGGGCTATCAATTAAAAGAATGCTAAGATCGACTTCACCTCTCAAAACAAGCACATAGCGCTCCAAGATGCCATTCATATCCATCAGTAATTAAAGAGCTTCTGAAGAAAACATAGAGTGCTACGTTCCCATTTAATATGATGCTTTCCCATACCAAACCGTCACTGCGATAGAGGTCTCTATTTGAGAACATGCAACGGGTCCATGTCCAAGCATAAGAAGATATTTGGTAATTAGTATGAAGAAAACAATATTTGTCAATAGAACTGTTGCTCGTTGATATCTGGTCTACTGCCATATTTCTCTTCATCACCATAAACGAGCTTTCATTTTCTTACCTGTGAGCGAGAATGCAAACATAAAGTCTTCTTGTAAGAAGATCTTTCTAAAATAGCCTTTCTGGAAACATTGGCTCTTGAATCTAGGATTCTTGGGACACGTGAATGTCCAAAAAGAGGAATTCCCAAAAGAGCTGAAACAAACTGTTATGTCTCGCTGGTATGGACAAATATCGATCTTCGTTGGCTTTATGGCTCTTGAATGAAATAACAGTTTTAAGAAAAATTCTGATGAAGATCAGCATTTTTTTTAAAGAATTATGTATTATTAAACTGTTACCATAGGTAGGAAGCAAAAACTGTAGGTTACATTAAATTGAAAGCAATCTGCAATTGCAATTGCCTTGTTTCTAGAGTGCCCACGATTCGCAACATCATTGCATAATCCAAATGTTGCTGATTTCTTAATTTTTTAATGTAACTGAATACCTCACCCACCCCCTCCCGAAAGAAAATTCTGTGAGAGTGGGTGAGTGAATAAAGTATGAAAATATGTTCCATTTATATGCAAGTACATAAACTCTTACTTACTTATATGACACTAGATGTTTGCGGCTTAATTTGGAAGCTTTAATTTTGCCTTTCGTTCCATGATTTTCAGAAAAATCAAAAGTATACAAATCAAATTAAATCTGAACATCAGTTTGTACTAATTCTTTCGATGTAATCTTAAGATGATTTTGATTATTTGATTAATTTCAATTGAACTCTTTTGATCAAAAGTTCAACGTATCAATCACCAGCATTGATTTGATTGACATTTTTAAATAATTATGAAATTGGTTTATTTTAAATCAATGTCATTCAATACAGATCTAACCCGTAGGTAGATTAAAGTGAGGAGAAATCACGAATATTGGGGACTCTACTGAGTTAAGAAGAATAAGAGCTAAAGAAGAAATGGAACGAAGCAACAGTGTGCTATAACAAGGATTTATGTTCCAGTTCACAAAAAAAAGATAAATAAAATAAAATAAACATCCGGTTTTAGGATTTCTTTTTCCATGGAGACTTAGGGAATTTACAAAGAATGTATTCCATTTTCCAGTAACTTATTAGTGTGCACTTATAAGAGCTAGGAATAGGAGAAGGAGTTTTTTATTTTTTACCAAAAAATAGAGTGATCACTGGAAAAGCTATTTAAATAAGATTATTGATAAACGTATAGATTAAGAAATAAAATAATTTTTTAATAAAATACAGCTGAAAATATTTCGTTTTACTTTATTTAGCTAATATAGAAATGTTTTATAAAAAAAATGTTACAAATGAAAATGAATTTTCGTTCTAGTAAAACGAAATGAAAGATGATAATACAAAATGAGAGTTACTATAAAGTGAAAGAACAGAATAATTGATGATTTGACAAAATTCACTCAATGCATAATTTTTTTTTGTCTCACCATTTTTATTCTTCTAATTAGAATATCCTAATTTACCAACCAAATGATGTCTACAAACTGTTTATGCTCGATTTTGGAATTTTTTCTTTACTTTGGAAATGTTAGCGATGTTTCTTTACCTTGGGATGTTAACTTTAAAAGATCTTGAACAAAATCTGTTAAACATATCTATAAAAAATCTACAATAACAATTTAATTTTTTTTCCTATGATAGATTGTCTTCATAAATCATAATTTGTTTCATATACATATCTTAATGTGGTTACCTTCATTCCAATTGTTCAGAATTGTAACAAAACACTCCACTCAGATTTTACTAATTATTCTTCGTCAAACCAAATGAAAGAACTTTCTTGTACTCTGATCCATTGTTCTCATTCCTGGCGTAAGCTTGGGAAGTAACATTTCGGTTCTACTGGCAGACAATGAGGTGAATTCTTCCCAAACAGGTGAGGAACAGGCTGTTCCAGAACAGTTTTGATCGAAAATTTATTTTTAGGTGCATTTAAGGTTTTTTTTCTAAACTAAGTAAAAGGATTCAAATCTGTTCCGTGAGCAGATTAAAGTGAAAAAAATGCCACAAGTACTTGAAATAAATGGTGAAAATGATATCGAATCTAGCGAGAGCAGACATTAAGGAAGGAAAAGGAAATATGCAATGAAATTCTGTAAAAATGATTTATGTGTCGATTTACAAAAAAGGAAAACCTTCTGCTTTTGAATTACTTTTTCCCCCGAGAAGTTTCAGCTGAATAAGTCTCAATAAATGTGATACTTTTCCTTTAATTAAATTTAATATTAAGAAAATATTAAAATATTCAAAAGTATTATTATGCTGTTTTCTTTGAGGCAACAAAACAAAAACGAAGTGTTCGCAAAAAAATTTAATACATGAAGGTTTGTTAAACTTTTTAATTTTGTCTATCAGAAGTGAAAGGCACTGTTTGGTCAGTTAAATGGTTTAAAGAAAAACAGTTAATTTACGTACAAGTGAAATGTTGGTTCATTGATTGTTTCTTTAAAACAAAAGTCGACAGACAATGTGTAGTGTCTGTGATGCAATTACTATTAAATGAAAGCAAATGAGTTGAGTGGCGATAGTAATTAACTGTTTGCCTACTTAACGAAAAAACGGTTCGTTACGTTTTATTTATTCTTCGTTCGGTATATATTTATTGGCGTCTCTTAAAATTAACATTGGTCGCATGAATTCATTTTTTTTTTATTTTTACACGTTGTTTTTCCTGTACAAAATACGTTGTAGAGTTAAAAAACAGCCTACAATTTTTCAAATGTTTATAATCAAACGAGAATTGTCTAAAATATTTTTAATAAACTTTGCTTTTCTTAATATATTTTTACGGAGAACATTTAATATATTTAATTTACGTACAAATGAAATGTTGGTTCATTGGTTGTGTCTTTAAAACAAAAGTCGACAGACAATGTGCAGTGACTGTGAAGCAATTACTGTTAAATGAAACCAGATGAGTTGAGTGATGATTGTAATTAACTGTTTACCTACTTAACGAAAAAACGGTTTGTTAGATTTTCTTTGTTCTTTTTTCGGTATATATTTGTTGGCTTCTTAAAATTAACATTGATCATACGAATTCCTTTTTTTTACACATTTTTTTTCCTATCAAAAAGATTATGTACAGTTAAAATATCCTAAAATTAATCGTCTTTTATTATAGGAATCAAATAAATGCCTGAATTTTTTTTCAATAAAATTTGCTTTGGTTAATATTTTTTTTACAGAGCACATTTAATCTCTCTCACAAATATTAATTTTCTGAAATTAAACATCTTACATCCTCCTTATTATAAACTTCTACAATATATATTGAGAATATAATTTTTAGTTATATGACTGTGAACAATTTTAATACATATTTAAATCATATATTATTCTTCATAATCAGTGTCTATGAGGAGGTTGACACTTTAGGCTGGAAGATCTTTTCCTTAGAAATACTCATTCAAAATTCCAGCAGCACAGTTTTTTATAATACAATACTATAGATTAAATTGTAATACAGTATTGCAAATGAAATCCGTTTTTCACCCTGTTATGTAGTATTTACTGACTAGAAAAAATTTGTAGAAAAAAAAAAGAGCTTTGTTGCAAAATATTTAAACTTTGTTTTACGTATAACAAAAGTTCGCTATTTTGGCTTTAACTCACTTGGGTTACAAATTTGATTTCCAAATTATCAACAATAGGTTTACAACAAAGTATTACTTTAACAAAGCAGCAAATTCAATTAAAGCACTGGCTTATCTGAATTTTAAATGATTTAACAATTGAAGGAAGTTGGAGTTTCTTAAAACATTTGCTCACCTATTTTGAAACAATATTAGTTTCAAAGTCAAGTTCTACATTTTCAGTAAGGGGTATTATTAACGCAAGGTTTCCTAATGTTATATTACCCAAGTACTTATATTAGTATTAATGAATATTATCGCATCATAATTTTACAAGTAACTTAAGCAACTCCATTTTTCAAATTACAATTATTGCATTTGACTATTACTAAATCACACGGAAAAGTGCATACAGTTTCCAAATTATTCCAGAATAGAAGAAGTTTAGGTACAAATTTTGCCTTGAGTACGTGCTAGCATGTTGTATATCACATCTATGTAAATGTTTTTAAATACGGCACTTGTCCAATCCATATTTTTGTTAACTTTCCATGATAATAATTTCCATTTCCAAGCCTACACACAAAACTAATATTTAATGCAGACTTTGGTATTCTTCTCAAGATATTGGGCAACTTTAAAATAAATTAATAACTTTTGCAGGATATTTCAAGATTATGCATTACATAACGCATGTAAAAACACACACCGTATTGTAAAGCGTGAAAAAATTAGTAAATAATGTTTCATAAATAAATTGTAAAACATAAAAAATTATTAAGATTAGCAAAACACAGAAATATTGAAGTGCCCCAAGAAATAAATACCATGATCATTCTTTCTTATGGTCACTATTTATCTGGTAGTATTTATGATATATATAATTTTTTCATAGAATTCTTACTCACAAGATGTAACTATTCTAGCACTGAGGATTTTTATATTTTTCTATCTTAAATACGTTTGGAAATAATCCATGTCTTCTGGTGAAGGAAATTGTGAAATTCATTGTTTGAAGGAATATCACGGTTGTATGAAGAGAGAGCAAATTTATTACTATCTGGATGGTAGGAGAAGCTGCATCATATTCGTATATTGATTAATCTACTACCTTCACTAATCATTAGAAGCTCGTAAATGAACCACAAATAAAGATGTAGCATTATTCCATTTTGCGTGGAGAAAGATATACATTACGCCCTACATTTGACTATACGTTATATAATAACAGCTTTTCTTACTGGCTTTACACAAAAGCAGCATTTCGCCCGAGAACTAATAGTGAATAACAGAAAGAACTTAAATATAAAATCTAAAAATTTCTGAC